>CAMZMU010000091.1:8083592-8399975 GCA_947311845.1 Poa pratensis
CACCTATTGCCACCTGCTGCTTCAGCAGAATTTTATGAAATTAAACCTGCCACTTTTAAATCTTGATATGAAAGAGCAATTTTCTGGTGTTAGTACTGATGTTGCTGCTGTTCACCTTAATAACTTTGTTGAACGTTGGTGAAATGCAAAAGTCAAGGAAGTAGATGGTGGATATATTAAATTGAAACTTTTTCCTTTCTCCTTGAGAGGGACGTGCCTAAAGAATGGTTGCTTCTTTGCCTAGAAATAGTATTGATTCATGGACTAAATGCAAAGATGCTTTTATTGGAAAATTATATCCTCCTGCTAAGATTATTTCTTTGAGAAGTTGCATAATAGAATTTATAAGCAATTTGATAATGAACATGTTGCTCAAGCATGGGAGAGAATGAATCATTGGTTAAAAATTGTCCCATCATGGACTGACTACTTGGATGATCATCCAAACCTTCTATGCGGATTAAATTTTTCTTCGAGGAATTTATTGGATTCGGTGCTGGAGGTACCTTTATGTCCATCACTTTGGTGCTGCCAACAAGCTTCTTGATGATATGATGATTATTAATTCTGAGAGTGGCACACCGAGAGAGCTCCAACAGGTAAGAAGGTAAATTCTGTTGAGGAAACCTCCTCCTTGAGTGCCAAAATTGAATACTATTATGTCTATGCTTGCAAATGGTCAACACATGTTGATCCAAATAATGTTCCTTTAGCTTTTTTGGTTTCTCAAGAAGAGCATGTTGATGTGAACTCATTAAAAATAATAATTTCAACAACAATGCTTATATGAATAATTTTTGGTAATAGCAATTATAGGCCCTATCCTTATAATAGTGGCAATGGTTATGGAAATTCCTATAATAACTCCTACAATAAATAATAAGAGTGTACCCTCTGATCTTGAGTTATGCTTAAGGATTTTATTAGTAAACAAACTGCTTTCAATAAAACTGTTGAGGAGAAATTTGGGAAAATTGATGTGCTTTCCTCTAAAGTTGATAGTCTTGCTCTTGATGTTGACTTATTGAACTAAAGACATGCCTCATGATGTTAAAGAGAGCCAAAACTCTCAATGCTATACAAGTTAAAATTGATAACAATGTGGGATGTTAGCTGAATTGCATGCTAGATGGGAAAGAGAGGATGAAATTGGTAGAAGAATAATATGCTAGAGTTCATTACTATTACCTTCTGAAAAGGCTTCAAACTCAAGTGTTAACAAACTCTCCCTACCATTAATGGCAAGATAGTTGGTGTTGGTAATGTTTCCGCTTCTTTGCAAAATGTCCTAAATTGCCTTGATACTCTGAAACTGTCCTTGATAAAGATGCTGAAAATTATGCAATAAGGAAGAAAATAATTCATTACTTTTGATGATAATGACTTTGATTGCAATGCTTTTGTGTGACCTTGGTGCTAGTATTCTGTTATGCTAAAAGATTATATGATATGCTTGATTTAGCACCTTTGGAAAATTGTTATTGGATGTTCACCTTGTTGATTCTAATATTAAAAACCTTTGGGAAGAATTGATGATGTTCTTATCATGGTTAAACAACACGTATGTCCCGTTGATTTTATTGTCTTGGATATTGTGTGCAATCCATCATGCCTATTGTGCTGGGAAGACTTTTCTTAGGACGGTAGGTGCTATTATTGATATGAAAGAGGGAATATAAAATATCAATTTCCTCTCAAGAAAGGTATGGAACACTTTCCTAGGAAGAAGATTAAGCCCCTTATGATTCTATTGTTCGAACAAATTACAATGTTGATGCTTCTTCATTTGGTATACTTGATTGCATGCTTTGTGCCTAGCTAAAAGGCGTTAAGAAAAGCGCTTATGGGAGGCAACCCATTTTATTTTTCTGCAAATTTTCTTTATTGAGTCAAGGAGTTTGTTTACTTCTATAGCAACTCTTTGTATCTTTTTTCTCGCATTGTTGTGCCAAGAGTAGCCTCTAATGATAAGATGATGCTTAATTTTGATTGGCTGCGCAGAAACGATTTTTGCTGTTCACTGTACGAAATTCCTAAAATCCAGATTGTTAATTAAATCTGAAAAAATTTGTGCGTGATCTTTATGAATGTCTGAAACTTTCATTAGTTCAGAGTTTCTCGATCTGAGCGTAGTAAGTGACTCGAAAAAATTCGTCTTTTCGTACTGTTCTGTTTTAGGACAGATTATGCCTTTTTATTTTTCGCATTCTCTCTTTTACTAGTGTTCAGTGAAATTCTTTTTTGGGTGGAAGAGCTTCACATAACATCAGTGCTGTAGCTAATGTTTAAAGTAACAAATCATATTGCGTCTTTATGGAACATGTGAATTTTTGATTATGCACTAACCCTCTAAAGAGATCTACTTGAGTTTGGTGTGTGACGGAAGTTTTCAAGGGTCAGAGAGAAGGATGATATAATAGGATCAAGAAGAGTGAAGAGCTTAAGCTTGGGGAGGCTCCATGGATCTCCCAGCATATTTCAAGAAGACTCAAGCGTCTAGCTTGGGGATGCCAAGGCATCCCCTTCTTCATCGTCAAAATTATCAGGTATCTCTAGTGAAACTATATTTTACTTCTTTCACATCATATGTGCTTTTCTTGGAGCGTCTGTGTGTTTTTATTTTCAGTAATTGCATTTTTATTTTCAATAAAGCTTGACTGGACCTAGCATTCTTGATTGGGAGAGAACTGTTCCGCTTTTTCATGAGAATACTCCTATTCTTCACTTATATTTGTTGAAGTATTCATATCTAGCGTGTTCAAACTTTTATCTCTTGTTTTCATGTATCTCTTGTCAGAGCTATTAGCTTTCTTTTGTAGAAAGTACTCTCTTGCTTCATTTATATTTGTTTGGAGAGTTGATGAAATAAATTGATTGGTGTTTGGTTGGGTTCAGAAAATGTTGCAGTGGTAATTGGTATAAGAAAAAACTTGCTTAATCTTGTAGATCACTAAAATGGATAACTTGATGCTTGTCAATTGTTTTGAGTTAAAGTAGATCATGATTAAATTGTGCATCACATGAGTTAAGCCTATTAGTGAAGAACTACCGTAAAGCTTGTTGAAAAATTGGTTTGCATCGGTGGTACCTCTAGTCTAGATATTTTTCTATGACAGGGTTTGGTTAACAAGGAAGACGGTAGAAGTCTTATAACGTTTGCAATATGTTTGTCATATAAACTTGGTGTACGGGTTGATATTTTGTTTGCTTACATAACCTTGCTAGCCTAAACTCTGTACTGAGAGGGAATGCTTCTCGTGCACCAAAATCCTTGAGCCAAAATCCATGCCATTTGTGTCCACCATAACTACCTATATGTGGTTTCCTTGCCACTCAAGTAAATTTTTCATGTGCTACCTTTAAATTATTCAAAATGTTATTATTCCCTTTTTGTGTCAATGTTTACTAGCTATGTGGAATTAGTGTGGTTATTCTTTATTCTATTTGTCGAGTGGACTTTTACACCTGGACTAGTGGCATATACATCCGCTAATCCAATAACTTGCAAAAAGAGCTGGCAACGGGGTGCCCGTCCCAATTAATTACAACTTTAACCAATTAATTCTCTTCACACTTTTTGCCCTGATTCATCAGTAAGCAATGACAAACAGTGAAATACCTGAATGTGTGTAAACCAAAAGAGAAAGAGGGATGATCTGCCTTGCTGGTAGAAATAACGTCCTTCATGGGAGCCGCTCTTAAAAGTCCGTTCGACAGGTAGAATACTGTTCTCACCCGCTACCATGCGTTGACAATTACAAAACACCTCTCAAAAATAGATACTCCTCCATGGTATGTGATTGATGGAAGGCACCCGAGGATTCGGTTAGCCATGGCTTGTGTTAGCAAGGTTGGGAGGAGTATCAAATATTTTATGCAATCTCTATATGCTTTCAAAAACTTAAAAAGCTCTAGCACATGATTTAATCCCTGCTTCCCTCTGGAAGGGCCTTTCTTGTACTTTTATGTTGATTCAGTTTTCCTATTCTTTCTGTCTTCCACAAGCAAACACTAGTGTCAACTTTGTTACAACATGCGTTATATGCAATATTGGACTTGTTATACTATTTGTGTTGACAATATCCATGAGATAAATATGTTGAAAGTTGAAGCAAATGCTGAAACTAAATTCTTCCTTGTGTTGATTAAATACCTTTTGTTAGAAACTATTGCTTTATGAGTTAACACTTATGCAAAACTGTTTATGCTTGTCTCGAAAGTACTATTCATGAAAACGTTTAGCTTGTGTGATTCATTGTTTACTACATTATCTATTTGGTAGCAAATTATAGACCATTGACTTGGATCACTTCATTCATTTACATGTGCCTTACAATATTATATGATCAAGATTATGATAGTAGACATGTCACCTCAAAAATTATTTTGTTTTTTTTATCGTTTACCTACTCGAGGACGAGTATGGAACTAAGCTTGGGGATGCTGATACGTCTCAAACGTATCTATAATTTTTGAAGTTCCATGCTTGTTTTATACCAATTGCTACATGTTTTGCATCTACTTTATATCACTTTTATACATTTTTTGGGACTAACCTATTAACAAGATGTCGAAGTGCCAGTTCCTGTTTTCTGCTGTTTTGTATTCCAGAAAAGCTAGTCTGGAAATATTCTCGGAATTGGACGAAACTACACGGGGTCCCTATTTTTCCAGAACACAACTGACGGGGCGAAGGAGCAGCAGAGGAGGGCCACCAGGAGGCCACACACACCTAGGGCGCGGGCCCCCCTTCTGCCGCGCCCTAGGGTGGTGTGGGCCCCTCGGGGGTCCGCAGCCGCCGCCTTTCGCCTACTTATTCCCCCCGACGCGAAAACCTAGGTACCTGAGCAAATATCCACGAAAGATCCAGAGACGCCGCCGTCGTCAACCCTAGCTCGGGAGGGTTCAGAACTAACCTCTTCCCGGCACCCTGTCGGAGAGGGGAATCGTCACCGGAGGCTTCTACATCGCCATGCCTGCCTCCGTAGTGATGCGTGAGTATTCATCCTTGGACTACGGGTCCATAGCAGTAGCTAGATGGTTGTCTCTCCACTTTGTGCCATCATGTTTAGATCTTGTGAGCTGCCTGGTGCTCTAAGTTAATAGTGCCAGAAACAATGCTTGTACGTCACACGTCAGTTGGGAACCCCAAGAGGAAGGTATGATGAGTGCAGCAGTAAGTTTTCCCTCAGTATGAAACCAAGGTTTAATCGAACCAGTAGGACGAGTTTGCTTCGAAGGTGTTGGTGAAGGAGTGTAGTGCGGCGCAACACCAGGGATTCCGGTGCCAACGTGGAACCTGCACAACACAATCAAATTACTTTGCCCCAACTTAACAGTGAGGTTGTCAATCTCACCGGCTTGCTGAAAACAAAGGGTTAAACGTATCGAATGGAAAATGATGTTTGTTTGCATAAAACAGTAGAGAACAATGATTGCAGTAGATTGTATTTCAGATGTAAAAGAATGGACCGGGGTCCACAGTTCACTAGTGGTGTCTCTCCAATAAGATAACTAACATGCTGGGTAAACAAATTACAGCTGGGCAATTGACAATTGATAAGTGCATATAACATGCATGTGTGAGCTGTGGTGTCTACTATGAGATTCATTTGGGCATTACGACAAAGTACATAGACCGCTATCCAGCATGCATCTATGCCTAAATAGTCCACTTTCCGGTTAACATCCGTACCCCTTCCAGTATTAAGTTGCAAGCAACAGACAATTGCATTAAGTAATGTGCGTAATGTAAACAATACATTCATCCTTGAATAAAGCATTGCTGTTTTACCCCTAGTGGCAACAACACATCTACAACCTTAGAACTTGCTGTCACTATCCCAGGTTAAATAGAGGTTGAACCCAACTATCATGCATAAATACCCCCTCTTGGAGTTACAAGTATTCACGTGGCCAAGGCTTCAACAAGTAACGGAGAGCATGCAAGATCACAAATGACATAGACATGATAATATAATATTCAGCTCCACATAGGTATCAATATAAGTCAGATCCCAGCAAACACAACATGTAGCATTACAATAAGATGATCTTGATCATGATAGGCAGCTCACAAGATCTAAACATGATGGCACAAGTGGAGAAGACAACCATCTAGCTACTGCTATGGACCCATAGTCCAAGGATGAACTACTCACGCATCACTCCGGAGGCGGGCATGGCGATGTAGAGCCCTCCGGTGATGATTCCCCTCTCCGGCAGGGTGCCGGGAAGAGCTTCAGAACCCCCCGAGTTAGGGTTGACGACGGCGGCGGCAGCGAATATGTTCTGGATGAAAGGCTCGGTGTTTTAGGGTTTTCGCGTCTCGGGGAATAAATAGGCGAAGGGGCGATGTCGGCGGACCCCCGAGGGGCCCAAACCACCAGGGGCGCGGCTGGGCCCACTGCCGCGCCTGGTGGTTTGGCCACCTCGTGGCTCTCTTCGTCTCTCCTTCGGACTCCGTGTACGTGCTGGAAAAATAGGGACTGGCCTTTTGTTTCGTGCAATTCCGAGAATATTTCCAGAAGTAACTTTCTGAAACCAAAAACAGCAGAAAACAGGGAACTGGCACTGTGGCATCTTGTTAATAGGTTAGTCCCAGAAAATGCATAAAAGTGATACGAAGTGTATATAAAACATGTAGCAAATGGTATAATATAAGCATGGAACAGCAGAAATTATGGATACGTTGGAGACGTATCAAGCATCCCCAAGCTTAGTTCTACTCGTCCTCGAGTAGGTAAAACGATAACAACAAATAATTTCTGAGGAGACATGCTTTCACACAATCTTGATCAATATATTGCAAGGCTCATGTCATGAATGAAGTGACTCAAAGCAATGATCTATAGTTTGCTAACAAATAGATAAAGAGTAAACAATGAATCATATAAGCAAAAACTTTTCATGAATAGTACTTTCAAGACAAGCATCAAAAAGTTTTGCATAAGAGGTAACTCATAAAGCAATAGATTCAAAGTAAAAGGCATTGAAGCAACACAAAGGATGATTAAGTTTCAGCATTTGCTTTCAACTTGTAACATGTATATCTCATGGATAGTTGTCAACATAAAGCAATATAACAAGTGCAATAAGTAAATATGTAAGAATCAATGCACACAAAGTTGACACAAGTGTTTGCTTCTAAGATAGAAAGGAGTAGGTAAACTGACTCAACATAAAGTAAAAGATAGGCCCTTCGCAGAGGGAAGCAGGGATTAAATCATGTGCTAGAGCTTTTTAAGTTTTCGAAAGCATATAGAGAGCACAAAATAAGTATTTGAGAGGTGTTTGTTGTTGTCAACGAATGGTAGTGGGCACTCTAACCCCCTTGTCAACCAGACTTTCAAAGAGCGGCTCCCATGAAGGACGTTATCTCTACCAGCAAGGTAGATCATCCCTCTTCTCTTTTGTTTACACATGTATTTTAGTTTCTTTATAGATGACACTCCTCCCAACCTTTTGCTTACACAAGCCATGGCTAACCGAATCCTCGGGTGCCTTCCAACATTCACATACCATGGAGGAGTGTCTATTGCAAAATTAAGTTGCTTACTGATAAATCAGGGCAAAACATGTGAAGAGAATTATTAATGAAAGTTGTAATTAATTGGGGCTGGGCACCCCGTTGCCAGCTCTTTTTGCAAATTATTGGATAAGCGGATGTATATGCCACTAGTCCAGGTGAAAGTCTGTCAGAAGTAAATGACAAGATTGAAAGATAAAACACCACATACTTCCTCATGAGCTATAAAACATTGACACAAATAAGGAGTAATAAAGTTTTGAATAGTTTAAAGGTAGCACATGAAATATTTACTTGGAATGGCAGGAAATACCACATAGTAGGTAGGTATGGTGGACACAAATGGCATGGGTTTTGGCTCAAGTTTTGGATGCACGAGAAGCATTCCCTCTCAGTACAGAGTTTAGGCTAGCAAGGTTGTTTGAAGCAAACACAAGTATAAACCGGTACAGCAAGAATCACATAAAAACATATTGCAAGTATTATAAGACTCTACACTGTCTTCCTTGTTGCTCAAACATTTTACCAGAAAATATCTAGACCTTAGAGAGAACAAATATGCATCCCAAGTCTCAACAAGCTCTACGGTAGTTCTCCACTACTAGGCTTTAACTACATGATGCAAGAGCTTAAACATGATCTACTTGAGAGCTCAAAACAATTGCAAAGCATCAAATCAAAACAAGACAATGATCTACAAGAATGCATATGTCTTTTCCAATACCAACTACTACATGTAGCATTTTCTTTCTTCCAAACAAACATAAACTCTCCAAATGATAATATAATGCAGCAAGAGAGTATTTATAAACAAGTGCTAACAGCTCGAAGAGATGCATGAAAAACAGGAGCTAAAAGCACTGCAGTAGCTAGTTAAGAATACTCAACAAATATAAGTGAAGAACATGAGTATTCACATGAAAAAGCGGAGCGTGTCTCTCTCCCACACAAGGATTGCTAGGATCCGAATTTATTCAAACAAAAACAAAAATAAAACACACAGACGCTCCAAGTAAAGCGCATAAGATGTGAAAGAATTAAAATATAGTTTCACTAGAGATGACCTGATAAGTTTGTTGATGAAGAAGGGGATGCCTTGGGCATCCCCAAGCTTAGACGCTTGAGTCTCTCTGAATATGGTTGGGATGAACCACGGGGGCATCCCCAAGCTTAGGCTTTTCACTCTTCTTGATCACATAATATCACCCTTCTCGCTTGATCCTTGAAAACTTCCTTCACACCAAACTCAAGACAGTTCTCATTAGAGGGTTAGTGCATAATCAAAAATTCTCATATTCTGTAATGATACAATCAATCCCAAAGCTTCTGGACATTAGCTACAGCCACCAATGCTTTGTGGAGCAAAGAAATCCACACAAACACAGTAAAAGAGCGAATGCAAAACAAAAGGCAGAATCTGTCAAAAACAGAACAGTCTGGAATGACGAATTTTTTCGAGGCACTTAAGTTGCTCAGATGGATCTGGCCTAAAATAATGAAAGTTGCGTACATATCTCAGGAATATGCGTGATTTTTCTCAGAATTTTTTGAATTTTCTACAGGGAGATAAGCTCAAATCCGTGACAGCTAAAAATCTGTCACTGCGCAGAAATCCAAATCTTGCATCAACTTTCAATATAGAACTTTACTTGGCACAACATTGCGATAAAATAAAGATACAAAGGAGTTGCTACAGAAGTAACAAAACTCCTTGAGAAAAACTAAAATAAAAGATAAAGGGTTGCCTCCCTAAAGCGCTTTCTTTAATGCCTTTAGCTAGGCTAAAAGATTTTAATGATGCTCTCATAGGAATAGAACTTGAAAAACAAAAGAGAGCATCAAGAGGCAAATATCAAACGCATTTAAGTCTAACCCACTTTCTATGCAAGGGAACCTTGTAACAAAATAAATTATTGAAGCATAAAGCAACTAGCATAGAAAGATGAAACAAGTACAACTTCAAAACTTTCAACATAAAGAGAGGTGTTTTAGTGACTTGAAAACTTTTACAACCATATTTTCCTCTCTCATAATAACTTTCAGTAGCATCATGAACAAACTCAACTATATAACTATCACATAAAGCATGCTTTTCATGATCTACAAACACATAATTTTTATTAAGTTCAAAAACAGTGGGGTCATTAAACCCACTTTTGACAATAGTAGTATAATAAATATCATTAGGCAATATAGGACCATCATCAAGAGCATTATCATATATAGCATTAGGGAGCCATTGTTTTATTTCTGAAATTTCGTTTTCTTGAGTCAAGGAGCTTGTTACGTAAAATTTATCAAAAGGAGATATTTCAAAAGAATCATGGCATTCAACAATATAACACTCTTCCTCCTTAGGTAGGCATGGAGGGCAATTAAATAGTGTAAGAGTTGAAGAGTTACTGTCATTAGAAGGTAGATCCTCCTTTTGTTCTTCACTCTCCTCCTCTTTTTCATCCAATGAGATCACAGTTTCAGCAATTTCCTCTTCCTCAGGTTCCTGCAAGGCACAAGTTTCATCTTTTTGAGGAAACATCCTCTCAAGATGTTCAGTAATGTAAGAATTATTATCCTTGTAGGTATCACAACAATATTTAAGTATGGCAATACATTCAGATTTATAAGGGGCATCAGTTTTATGTTCAAGATAAGAACTAATTTCAAGGGCACCCTTAAAAACAATAAACTCTTCAATTTGTTCAAGATTACCAAAATCATAGTTTCCTTTAGCATAGGCAGCCAAGGTTTCATTATCAGTATACTCACATTGGAAAGGGAGATGTTTGTGCCTTCTATAGCAAAGAGATTCATTAAAGCAGTAGGATTCATCATATGTAGAACACAAGTTCTTAGCAAAACCATTCAATCTTCTTATTTGTTCCCATAGATGTTTTCCTTTTGAGAGAAGCGGTAATTCTTATAACGAGACCCAGTTTCATAGAGATAAGACATTGAAAACAACTAGTCATAATAGTAATTCGAAATAAAAAGGAACTAATTTTTTTGTGTTTTTGATAAAGAGAGCAAACAAGACTAAATAAAAATAAACTAAGCAAGACAAATAACAAAGTAAAGAGATTGGGTGTGAGAGACTCCCCTTGCAGAAGCAATTCGGTTTTCCCCGGCAACGGCGCCAGAAAACGTGTTGGTGGCTCTAGTTAATAGTGCCAGAAACAATGCTTGTACGTCACACGTCAGTTGGGAACCCCAAGAGGAAGGTATGATGAGTGCAGCAGTAAGTTTTCCCTCAGTATGAAACCAAGGTTTAATCGAACCAGTAGGAGGAGTTTGCTTCGAAGGTGTTGGTGAAGGAGTGTAGTGCGGCGCAACACCAGGGATTCCGGTGCCAACGTGGAACCTGCACAACACAACCAAATTACTTTGCCCCAACTTAACAGTGAGGTTGTCAATCTCACCGGCTTGCTGAAAACAAAGGGTTAAACGTATCGAATGGAAAATGATGTTTGTTTGCATAAAACAGTAGAGAACAATGATTGCAGTAGATTGTATTTCAGATGTAAAAGAATGGACCGGGGTCCACAGTTCACTAGTGGTGTCTCTCCAATAAGATAACTAACATGCTGGGTAAACAAATTACAGCTGGGCAATTGACAATTGATAAGTGCATATAACATGCATGTGTGAGCTGTGGTGTCTACTATGAGATTCATTTGGGCATTACGACAAAGTACATAGACCGCTATCCAGCATGCATCTATGCCTAAATAGTCCACTTTCCGGTTAACATCCGTACCCCTTCCAGTATTAAGTTGCAAGCAACAGACAATTGCATTAAGTAATGTGCGTAATGTAAACAATACATTCATCCTTGAATAAAGCATTGCTGTTTTACCCCTAGTGGCAACAACACATCTACAACCTTAGAACTTGCTGTCACTATCCCAGGTTAAATAGAGGTTGAACCCAACTATCATGCATAAATACCCCCTCTTGGAGTTACAAGTATTCACGTGGCCAAGGCTTCAACAAGTAACGGAGAGCATGCAAGATCACAAATGACATAGACATGATAATATAATATTCAGCTCCACATAGGTATCAATATAAGTCAGATCCCAGCAAACACAACATGTAGCATTACAATAAGATGATCTTGATCATGATAGGCAGCTCACAAGATCTAAACATGATGGCACAAGTGGAGAAGACAACCATCTAGCTACTGCTATGGACCCATAGTCCAAGGATGAACTACTCACGCATCACTCCGGAGGCGGGCATGGCGATGTAGAGCCCTCCGGTGATGATTCCCCTCTCCGGCAGGGTGCCGGGAAGAGCTTCAGAAACCCCCCGAGTTAGGGTTGACGACGGCGGCGGCAGCGAATATGTTCTGGATGAAAGGCTCGGTGTTTTAGGGTTTTCGCGTCTCGGGGAATAAATAGGCGAAGGGGCGATGTCGGCGGACCCCCGAGGGGCCCAAACCACCAGGGGCGCGGCTGGGCCCACTGCCGCGCCTGGTGGTTTGGCCACCTCGTGGCTCTCTTCGTCTCTCCTTCGGACTCCGTGTACGTGCTGGAAAAATAGGGACTGGCCTTTTGTTTCGTGCAATTCCGAGAATATTTCCAGAAGTAACTTTCTGAAACCAAAAACAGCAGAAAACAGGGAACTGGCACTGTGGCATCTTGTTAATAGGTTAGTCCCAGAAAATGCATAAAAGTGATACGAAGTGTATATAAAACATGTAGCAAATGGTATAATATAAGCATGGAACAGCAGAAATTATGGATACGTTGGAGACGTATCACTGCCCTACATGATCAAGATCATATTATTGTAATGCTACATGTTGTGTTTGCTGGGATCCGATGAATATTGAATATTATGTCAAGTTGATTATCAATCTATCTTATATGTTATTTAAGATCTTGCATGCTTTCCGTTACTCGTAGATGCTTTGGCCAAGTAGATGCTTGTAACTCCAAGAGAGAGTATTTATGCTAGATAGTGGGTTCATGTCTCCGTTTAACCTGGGACAGTGACAGAAAGTTCTAAGGTTGTGGATGTGCTGTTGCCACTAGGGATAACCTAACGATGCTATGTCCACGGACATATGTGTTTGTTTACATTACGCACTTTACTTAATGCAATTATCCGTTGCTTGCAACTTAATACCAACGGGGGACTCGGATGACAACCCGGCGGTGGATTATTAGTCATAGATGATGTTGGATAACGGTCTATGTATTATGTCGTAATGCCCAATTAGATATCATAGTAGTTAACATGTCATGTATATGCATTGTCATGCGCTCACTATTCGTCAATTGCCCAGCTGTAATTTGTTCACCCAACATGTTAGTTATCTTTTATGGAGAGACACCACTAGTGAACTGTGGACCCCGGTCCATTCTTTTACACTGATTAAACAACCACAAACTGCAAACTGTTCCTTTTTCATTCTCTGCAATTTAATACTCATTTTCCACACCATACGTTTAATCCTTTGTTTTCAGCAAGCCAGTGAGATTGACAACCTCACTGTTTCGTTGGAGCAAAGTAGTTTGATTGTGTTGTGTGCAGATTCCACGTCAACAGTCCAGACTCCCTGCAACAGCTATTTTTCTGGCGCCGTTGACAACCTTCTGAAGAGTTGCTGCTCCTACTGGTTCGATAACCTTGGTTTCTTTCTGAGGGAAACTTGTTGCTGACTACATCATACCTTCCTATTGGGGTCTCCCAACGAACGTGTGTTTCACGTCATCACACAGATGGCATGGATTTGGCTCAAGGTTTTGGATGCACGAGAAGCATTCCCTCTCAGTACAGAGTTTAGGCTTGCAAGGTTATTTGAAGCAAACACAGGATATCAACTGACACAGCAAGACTTATATGAAAACATATTGCAAGCATTATAAGACTCTACACTGTCTTCCTTGTTAACCAAACCCTTTTACTAGAAAATATCTAGACCTTAGAGATACCAATCATGGAAACCAAATTTCAACGAGCTTTACGGTAGTTCTTCATTAATAGGTTTTAACTACATGATACAAAAGCTTAAACATGAACTACTTGATAACTCAAAACAATTGACAAGTATCAAATTATCCAATACAATGATCTACAAGAATATGTAAGCTTTTTCCATTATACCATCTACCACATGCAACATTTCTGTTCCAACCAAACACGATCAATTTATTTCAACATAAACTCTCCAAACAATTATAAGTGAAGCAAGAGAGTACTTTCTTTAAAAGAACTAACAGCTCTGAATAAGAGATGCATGAAAAACAGGAGCTAAAAGCATAACAATAGCTAGACAAGAATACTAAACAAGTATAAGTGAAGAATATGAGTATTCATATGAAAAAGCGGAGCGTGTCTCTCTCCCAATCAAGAATGTTGGGACCCAATCAAGTTGACCATAAGAAAAATAAAATACTGAAAATAAAAGCACACAGACGCTCCAAGTAAAGCACATATGATGTGAAAGAATTAAAATATAGTTTCACTAGAGATGACCTGATAAGTTGCTGATGCAGAAGGGGATGCCTTGGGCATCCCCAAGCTTAGACGCTTGAGTCTTCTTGAAATATGCTGGGGTGATCCATGGGAGCATCCCCAAGCTTAAGCTCTTCACTCTTCTTGATCACATTATATCATCCTTCTCTCTTGACCGTTGAAAACTTCCACCACACCAAACTCAAAGTAATTCTCATTAGAGGGTTAGTGCACAATCAAAACTCACATGTTCTATAAGGACACAAACATGACCGTTACTTTTAACATTAGCTACTGCCACTGATGTTATGTGAAGCTCTTCACCCTAAAAAGAATTCCACTCAACACTAGTAAAAGAGAGAATGCGAAAAATAAAAGACAAAATCTGTCTAAACAGAATAGTCCGCAAAGACGAATTTTTTCGAGGCACTTACGTTGCTCAGATCAAAAAACTTTAAACTAACGAAAGATGCGTACGTATCTGAGGATCACGCACAAAAATTGCAGATTTAAATAATTTTTTTGTGATTTTACAGAATTAAAACGGTGAACAGCAGAAATCTGCTCCTGCGCAGAAATCCAAATCTAGCATCATCTTCCTATTAGAGGCAATACTTGGCACAACAATGCGATAGATACAATGGAATTGTTACAGAAGTAAACAACTCCTTGACTCAAAAAAGAAAAATTGCAGAAATAAAATAATGGGTTGTCTCCCATAAGCGCTTTTCTTTAACGCCTTTCAGCTAGGCGCAGAAAGTAAAAATCAAGTGTTTCCAAGTGATGAGGTATCAAAATCATCAAAAACTTCCTCAAAAACACAGCTTGTAACAATAGGCATTTTTTGTTCAGGTAATTCTTGGGAAGCAAATTTAAATAATTCATTATGTGATTCACCCTCAATTTTATCAGTTTTAAGCACATTAGGGGGTTTTGGTTGAGGCACTTTTCGAACATACATGAATTTTTGCTCTTTCCCCACAAAAGCTTTCTGCTATTTAAACTTGATAGAGGAGAAAGTTGAACTTAGAGTATCCTCTAATTCACCTATCCTGAAGTTTTGATTATCATGGCCAGTGCTAGCTTCTAAAATAGCAATTCTTTTATTAATATCTCCTAGTGATTCATTAACTTTGCTAGCACTACCAAGCAAATCCGGCAGGTTTTTCTCCATGGACTCCAATTTTTTATAACATCTTCCAAAGTAGTCTCAATTTTAAGATCATTAATAGGTGGTGTTCCTACCAAACTTTCAATTATATTGCGTGCTTCCAAAGCAGGAGTACTTAGGAAGTTTCCTCCTGTTAAAGTGTCCAAAACATACCTATACCAATTGGTGATGCCAACATAAAAATTCCTAAGAAGGATCATGGTAGAATATTTTTTAGCACATCTACGGTGAGCATCACTGATCCTATACCAAGCATCTTTTAAACTTTCTCCACCTTGTTGCTTAAAGGACCGAACTTCAATTTCGGGGGTACTCATTTTAGCAAAATAAAAACAAAACAGAAAGATAACAAGTTGAAAATAAAAGTAACTAATTTTTTTGTGTTTTTGATAAATAAAACAAACAAGACTAAATAAAAATAAACTAAGCAAGACAATAACAAAGTAAAGAGATTGGAAGCGTGAAACTCCCCTTGCAGAAATCCTTTTGCTCCCCGGCAACGGCGCCAGAAAAAGAGCTTGATTGCGTGGATCACACGTTCGCTGGGAGACCCCAAGAGAAAGGTATGAAGCAGTGTAGCAGCAGTTTCCCTCGGTATGAAATCAAGGTTTAATCGACCAGTAGGAGCAAGAAATCACTTCTGAAGGTTGTTGGTGGCGCCGTTACTCGATCACCAACGTGGAATCTGCACACAACACAATCAAACTACTTTGCCCCAACGAAACAGTGAGGTTGTCAATCTCACCGGCTTGCTGAAAACAAAGGATTAAACGTATGGTGTGGAAACAGTAGTAAATTGCAGAGAATAAAAAGGAACAATGTTTGCAGTTGGTTGTATTATCAGTGTAAAAGAATGGACCGTGGTCCACAGTTCACTAGTGGTGTCTCTCCATAAAAGATAACTAACATGCTGGGTGAACAAATTACAGCTGGGCAATTGACAAAATATTGAGCGCATGACAATGCATATATATGACATGATGATTACTATGATATTCATGTGGGCATTACGAAAAAATACATAGACCGTTATCCAACAGCGTCTATAACTAATAATCCACCGCCAGGTTGTCATACCGAGTTCCCCGTTGGTATTAAGTTGCAAGCAACGGATAATTGCATTAAGTAATGTGCGTAATGTAAACAAATGCATTAGACCTAACGGCGCACCCTTAAGCTAAGCATCGGTTATTTTATCCCTAGTGGCAACAGCACATCCACAATCTTAGAAGTTATTGTCACTCTCCCAGATTACGGAGGCATGAACCCACTATCTAGCATAAATACTCACTCTTGGAGTTACAAGCATCTACTTGGCCAAAACATCTACTAGTAACGGAAAGCATGCAGGATCATAAATATATATAAGATAGATTGATAATCAACTTGACATAGTATTCAATATTCATCGGATCCCAGCAAACACAACATGTAGCATTACAATAAGATGATCTTGATCATGATAGGCAGCTCACAAGATCTAAACATGATAGCATAAAGTGGAGAGACAACCATCTAGCTACTGCCATGGACCCGTAGTCCAAGGATGAACTACTCACGCATCACTCTGGAGGCAGGCATGGTGATGTAGAGCCCTCCGGTGATGATTCCCCTCTCCGGCAGGGTGCCGGGAAGAGCTTCTGAACCCTCCCGAGCTAGGGTTGACGGCGGCGGCGTCTCTGTAACTTTTCGTGGATAATGGCTCGGGTGTTTAGGGTTTTCGCGTCGGGAAGAATAAATAGGCGAAAGGGCGGCGGCTACGGAGCCACGAGGTCCCCACACCACCCCACGGTGCAGCAGGGGGGCCCGCGCGGCCCCATGGTGTGGGTGCCACGTGGCCCTCCTTCGTCTCTCCTCTGGACTCTGTCTTCGTGTTGGAAAAATAGGAGGTTCTGTCCAAGTTTCGTCCAATTCCGAGAATATTTCCAGACTAGCTTTTCTGGAATACAAAAACAGCAGAAAACAGGAACTGACATTGTGGCATCTTGTTAATAGGTTAGTCTCAGAAAATGCATAAAAATGCTATGAAGTGTATATAAAACATGTAACAATTGGTATAATATCAACATGGAACATCAGAAATTATAGATACGTTTGAGACGTATCAGTGCACCTGGAATCGATTTTGATGCCCATACCGGGATGATGAGGAGACCTCATATCGCGAACGCGGGGAGGAGATTCTCTGACTCGACGGGGCTCTCATTTTTGTTCTCTTTTTCTCTCTCCTCCTACTCTGCTCCCTCTCTTGAGAGTCGTCCAGATCTTGCCGGCTCCTCTCCCTCCCCTCTCCAGTGGTCTCTTCGTCTGGTGGAGATGGGAGGGGGGAGGTTGAGGCCACCTTGTATATGTGTATGTGTAGTCTAGGTTTTCCCTTTTGTGAAGTTTGGCTTCATGCCTTGGGGATTCAAGTGGCGGGCGCTTCCGAGCCGCGCCTCGTTGCTGGTGCTTGCTCTCGTCTCCGTTGTGCTCCGGTGGATGGAGCTGGGAATTCAAGCAGATCTGGAGGTGGTGCCTCCCGTTCTCTGACGTCATTGTGGCAGGAAGAAAGGGGTGGACTTGTCTTCGATGTTGCCTGATCTTTTGGCTCGGTGGGAAGTTGGAGCGCAACCTCTCTCATGTGCTCCTGAAGCTCACTTCGTTGGCGTAGTTCATCAGCGTAGGCGCATCCTGAAGCTATCCATGGTTTAATTTCGCGAAAATATTTGGTTCCATCAAAATCGATAATTTGTGCAGCACAGGCCTTTTGTTCCTCCATCATTAGAGAATCTTGAATCTCGGTGTGGGGTTCTTCGACGGCTTCCCTCCAAATAGTTTTGTCCCCGGTAGGGTTCCTGGCGCGTGCGCTTCGAGGTTGTCGGCGAACTGCGATGAAGAAAATGTCCTCGATCGCGTTTCTGGAATCTTTTTCTAGGTCATGTTTGTAAAATGTAGGGACCAACGTGTAATTTTTCTTATCTTTGGGGTCCTGTAACTTTGTACTCACCGCAGAAGTAATATAAGGATCTTATATCCCGTTTTAGGAAAAATCCTCAGACTCCTATTATTGTCCGATAGCAAACTTTTTTTAATTCGAGTAAACTTTTTTAAACGAAGTCTGCGAGCGAACTGTTCGACCTTGGATACCCACCCAGATCGGCCGACAAAAGCAGAAGAGAATCCAAATACTTCCAAACGTGGCCGAGAACAACACATCAAGCCTGGGCCCAACCCGGCCCATAAAACCCCGACCTGTCCCACGCTTTCCGTCGCCTCCTGTCTCCACGCATCTAAACCCCAAACCCTCCTCTCTTGTTTTCTCTCTTTCTCTCTCTTCGAGGTTTTTAGGGTTTCGCATCCCCATCCTCCGCCGCCGGAACCGGGGACACGTCGCGATGCAGACGCCGTACCAGCCGCCAATGAACGGGCAGCACGCGCCGCAGCCGCAGTCCTCCGGGGCTCCGCCTCCTCCACCGCAGCAGGTCCCACCGCCGCAGCAGTACTACCAGGCGCCGCCGCCGTACTACCAGCAGGGACCCCCGCCGGCGATGTGGGGCCATCCGCAGCAGCACATGCCTCCGCAGTACGCGCCCCCACCGCAGCAGTACGGGCCTCCGCCCCTCACCAGTATGCGCCGCCACCCCAGCAGTACGCGCCGCCACCGCCGCAGTACGCAGCCCAGATGGCTGGCGGGCCTGCGCCCGGAGGCGAGGATATCAGGACCCTGTGGATCGGAGATCTCCAGCACTGGATGGACGAGACCTACCTCTACAACGCCTTTGCGCCCGTGGGGCCGCAGCAGGTGATGCCTCTATCTACTGCGAATTGTTTCAATTACAAATTTACCCTCCTGTTGTATATATGCTTAAATGATGTATTGTGTTATATTGGTTTTGATCCGTGTAGCTTTAGGAATTAGAACATTCATAGAAAGTGGTTTTCTATCATATTTTCACATGTGCCTCAGTGCTTATGATATACTTTAGGAACTAGGAAGTGACTCGGTGTTTGCTTTGAGGGGCTAGCATATGTATTGTATATGGTACAGCTAGAAATATGTTATGATTACAACCTGGCCTTACGAAGGCTAGGTCGATGCAGTTTTCTTGTTTAAGTATTACTTTTTGATCTTTACGTCTGATTTGATGGCACATGCTCAATGTAAGATGTGTTACCAGATAAATGTGCTTTATCGAGACAAATTTAAGGTGACACATGAAATATACGATAGCATGTTCATTTATCTGTTTGGCCTTCTGCATTCCTAACAATTGTCGTTTGCAACCCTGGTAGTTTGATCTCTGGTATAAATTGTGTATTGTTTTAATTATTTCAGTTGATGTTTTATGTCTTTATTTTTTGGAAACATTTTAATTGTACGACCTACCTTTTTCTATATGTATTTTCTGTATGGCTATTAATGCTCTCTATAAATTGCAGGTTACCTCAGTGAAAATTATCCGCAACAAACAAACTGGGCAGCCTGAGGGTTATGGTTTCATTGAATTTCTCTCTCGAGCTGCTGCAGAATATGCTCTGAACTTTAATGGGCAGATGATGCCTGCTGTTGAACAAGTTTTTAAGCTAAACTGGGCTTCGTGTAGCTCTGGTGACAAGCGTGGTGATGATGGTTCTGATCACACCATATTTGTTGGTGATTTGGCTGCTGATGTTACTGATGCCATGTTAGAAGAGATATTCAAAGCCACCTACCTTCAGTCAAAGGTGCTAATGTTGTTACCGACAGGGCCACTGGTCGCTCCAAAGGTTACGGTTTTGTACGTTTTGGAGATGTAAATGAGCAGGCACGTGCTATGACTGAAATGAATGGAGTGCAGTTGTCTTCGAGACATATGAGGATAGGGCCTGCGGCTAACAAGAAGAATATGGGTACTCAGCAGACATACTCGACTAATGGTATGCGACCACTGAAACTTTTTCCTGCTGTTTCATCACCTGCTTATATAAAATCTTGTAGTAGTATGATATTAACTGGATTCTCTGTAGTGGACGTATCATTTTGTAGGCCAGCTCAACCTTTTTACACTCTGAATATTCCCTGTTTGCTTGCTTGATGAGAGTGTTTTGTTAGCACATCTTATCTTTCTGCTCACCTTACTTCAGGGTAGACGGCATTGCTTCTGTTGCTGTAAAAAGACATTTCCATCCTACTCTACGTTTCTAAGATTGGGATCATAAACACAACTAAGATAATGAATAAACTAAACACAATTCATGTTTCTCAAAGCAGGATGCCATGCCATCTTCATTTAGGGCCTGGAAATGTCTTCAGCTGAGATAAATGTCTCCTATAATCTGTGGCCTCAGTTAGGTCAGTGCTTTAATTTTGCGAGAATATTTGGTTCCCAAATGCTTTGGGGGGCAATTGTGCTGTCTGTCTGTTCTCACATTGAGATAGCTACATTCTTGAAGCTTTCATACTACGATCAGTTCCAGCTTAAATGATCTTTTCTATCTAGGCCCCCAATACAGTTAGCATCATGTCTTATATATTCGTTTCCCCTCTCAACCTCTCATTCCTTGTATGTGCACTTAATCTTTCGTAGTGTACATACCATTTAATTCTATCTTCCATTAGTCTTTTATAATATACTGTACTTGCAGACACAGGTGATAGCCGTTCTTTTTTTGCTGTGATGGATTCTGATGCTAATAGACTATGTTTTTATATTATAACAATCTTTTCGACAAGCTTATATAAATATATAGGAAATGTACTGTTTTTTGTGTGTTGCACGTTGCAGCAAACGAGGCTAATTCCAGTTCATCAGCAGTATGGCATTGGCACAAATTTGGATCAGTACCTACCGTACTGACTGCCATGCTCCTAGGCTTCTATTTGTTTTACAGCCAAGCTGAAGCATGCAATGGTCTAATAAAATAGTAAAAGCAGGGACTGCTACCTACATTGACAGTAGCTTGTGTGCGTGATGGTTGGTTTGTTGCACATAGCAGCATTTGCATTTACTTTTTTATGACTAGGTTATTAAGGATTTATCTATCGATTTACTGCTAACTGATGGTCTCTATGTACTGTGGTATTTTTAGTGTGAGCACCCAGCGTGGTTTGCCAGCTTTAGTTTTGCATGTTGATTTTATGGTCACTCTTTCTGAAGTTAATGGTGCATTTATGTTGTTATGGCAGCAGGGTACCAGAGCTCCCAAGGAAATGAGGCGGCCAATGATCCCAACAATACTACAGTGAGTCACCTTGTTAATTTTCTAGTTTCTGAGAGTTGATGTTTCCTTATATTTCATACTTGTGCGATAGATCTTTGTGGGCGGGTTAGATTCCAATATAGATGAGAACTATCTAAGGCAAGTTTTTACTCCATATGGCGAAGTTGGTTATGTGAAGATTCCTGTAGGCAAGCGTTGTGGATTTGTCCAATTTACCAGCAGGTTAAGAATATCTTCAGTCTTTTTACTAGTCATCCAAGCTAATGTTCTTGACCTAATTGTTGCTCTCTTGTCATTGCTTTACTTTCAGGTCATGCGCTGAGGGGGCCCTCAATGCGCTGAATGGGACTCAGATTGGCGGTTCCAATGTTCGTCTTTCATGGGGCCGTAGTACCAAGCAGGTATTGTATACATAGGCTGTCTGTCAGCTTTAAATCTCCTTGCGTGTACTATTCTAACCCTAAAATCGTTCTGTCAGCCCGTCCAGCAGGATGCAAACCAGGGTAATGGCAACAGCTACTATGGATATCAACAGGGTCATGATGCTTACTATGGTGCACCCAATGCGCAAGATCCTAGCATGCAAAACTATGGGTACGCTGCTGGTTATGGCAGCTATGAGCAGCAACAGCAGCCATCTCAACCACAGCAGCAGCAGCCTCCACAGTAGCTGCAGCCCACCACAGCAGGCAAGAAATCGACAACCCCCCTCTATCTTCATGTCTTGGTGGCTTCATCTACTGTGATTTGTTTGATTGACTTCTTACATATTGCAGTGACCATTGCGGCGATGGAGCGCAGTCAGAGTTGCATAAACTGGGTGGCACTGCGTCATGAGTTATGGGTATAGGGGTCCTTGTTTGTAAGATGGGTCGTATCTAGTACTTTGACTGTAGCCCTAGTTTTATTCAGTGATTATTGCTCTTCTAAATTATCGAACTCTTTCATGACCGAGCTGTTGATGGTAATGTTATCTTTGGATAATCGGTTTGGTTTTTTGCATTGGAAGTTGAGTGGATGTTTCGCTCTGCCACTATTGATTGCTTAGTGTTGAATGATTGACTCAAATTTATGTGAGCTGGAGAGTGTCGAGAAAAGCAATTTGAGTTCCCTGCAATCGTCAAAACAAACTATTCTCTGCATAAGTTCGAAGCTCCCAGAGGTGTTCATATTCAGGCCAAATCGGTTTGCGTATTTGGAACTGTGGCAAAAGTTCCGTAATTAGCTATTAAGAAATAGAATTTTTCAAAAGACAGGCGAAACACCATTGCACGCCCACAACTATGTTCGGAGTTGTTTTTCTTGGTAGTTCATACGGCAGTGAGCAACCCTGCTTCAATCTCGGGCACCCAATGATGATCTTGGAGCATGGAGCGGTTTCCACTTTCTGCTCTCTTAGCGGGACGTGAGACTAGTCATAGTGGGGATATAATAGCTAGTATCATGCATGTCATGTTGACAAAAATCTGATGTGGCACAGCAATTAATGAGGAAAGAGATGATAGTGATATCTACCTATGTTACCATATCATGACGCGTAAAACAAGAAACTTTAATAGCAAGTAAATCTTGTACACATTTTTGTATTGAGATTCTACAAATCAATAAATAAAATGTTGCTATGATACTACTATATAAGCATTATATGTGTAGTACTTCATCCGTTTTTTAATATAAGATGTTTTAGGGGTTACACATGTTATCTACATACATACTAAAGTAAGTGGACATCCATACTAAAACATGTCTACATATATTTATACACATGTGAATGTAGACAAATGGTAAAACATCTTATATTAAAAACCGGAGAGTATATCATATGCATGACACCAGGTTTATGATACTCGGCACTATGCCTAGTCTGAGGCTTCTCATGCTTGGAGGTTAACCAATTGATGGACGGAAAATTATACCGTCTGTATGTGCACGAGATTGTGTTTTCTCGGATTGACACGCTTTTGAACGGTGGCCTCATACCTCACGTGACAAGTTCATACCTCACGTGACAACATGGAGTACATCGTATAACGAACTAACGGTGAAACGGATAATAAATCAGTTACACGGTTGCAGTTAAAACAATTTGAAAAGATTGAAATTGCAAAGAAGTCTCGATGATATCATGCGCCACGTAGAAGTGGAATAGCATGCAATGATATACTCCGTATCTATTAACTCCCAGATAACCACTAAGTAGCACATCAAAATTTCTTGTCTCTCCAGTGTAGAGAGCTCACTAACCTACAACCAGCAATCAAACCCTGCAGTGCAATGCTGTTCAGCAGAAACACGCAACGCCACACCGGAATTTAGTCGTGCATTTGACCCAGAAGCTTCAGGGCCAGTGCCTCCTGCCGCGCGAGAAGGTCCCTGCCTTCATCACCGCCTTCATTGTCATCGCTGTTGTTTAAGTACTTCTTTTTGCCCTTGTAGGACATGTTCTGGCCTCTGTCCGACTCTGAGCCGCTGTCCTCGGACACCGCATCTGTTTCCTCCTGTCTCTTGCGCTTCAACTTCATCTTCTTCTGCAACTTCTTCTCGTGCAAACTCTTCTTATGCTGGGCCTTGTCCTCCTTGTCGTCCTCCTGCATTTCTCTTAGCATCTCTGCATACCTCTGGGAAACTGCAGCAATAAAGCCAAAAGCAACATGAGATTCACCTCACATCTACATGCAAAACTGTAACTATGAACCAAAAAAGAAGCTGAACAAACTTTTATCATTGTGAATAACGCCTTCTGAGCCCACTTCTTCTGCTAAAGACGCAAGTGGATCAATCACGTTGCCTTCATCGTCGTACTTGACCCTTGTTCCCACAGGCCTGTGCACGTTTATCTTCAACTTCTTCTTTTTCAAGGGCCTAGCTGTCAACCTGGCAAGGACAACAAATTAGCATAACCGAGAGCAAACAACACCCCAATGCAAGAGCTAAGCCCTAATTATGAAAGTTGTGAAAATTAAAATTTAAGTTAGAAGGGGCATACTCTTTGACGTTTTCTGGTTCCATATTTGTATCCATGCCAGGGGCTTTGGGAGAAAGGATATCATCAAGTGCATCATGCATATTTGCATCTGTCGTAGACTTCTTTGGATAAAGGATATCATCGTCAACGTCAAGTCCATCATCGGCAGGCATATCACGATTGACTGGATTTATTTCGATAACTTTAGCTTTCTGTTTCACATCAATGTCGTCCATATCCTTCCTAGAAACATTCTTCATGTGGCTTACAAAGCGGATTTTAGGGGTAACAGGAAGACCAAGCGAAGAAGCATATGCAGCAAAATTCTCCGCAGAGAACCTGCTCAGATCAAACACCTCTTTGTCTTTCTGGAGGTACACTGACTTGAGATAGGTAACAAAAGCCCTTTTACCCAGTTGCTGTAGATTGGGAAATTTAACCAGCACTGCTGCTATATTCTGAGATATCTGTTCCAGTTGTTCCACTTTTGGCTAGAACAAAGAAAATTTGCACAATAAGTATTAAATAAAATTAGAAATACACTAGACAATAACAAGCCCTAGCTGAGCAGGCTAGGGTAGAACGGCCTCAGAATAATCTGTAACCAAGCCCTACCCTACCGTACGCTACCCATTCTAAGAGCTCACCTCAGACACTGAATGAACACTGATCAACATTAAGTACGGGTCAAGCAACCAACTATGCATTAGATTATCTGATAAGCTTACTGCTGACCTTTTTAACATTAATAGGTATTTTACTTTCGGTTGCCTTCAACTTTTCCAGCATTCTTTCTTCCTCCGGACACAAGAATATAAGAGATTTTCCTTTCTTGTTGTACCGAGCTGTTCGACCAACTCTGTGGATGTACAATGCAACGTTTTCTGGACAATCAACCTACAAAAACAACAAAAAAGTTGTAGCACAGGAGTTTCAAGCAAATATTAGTTCTTGAGACAAAGATATACCTGTACCACCCAATCCACATCCCTATATCCAATCCTCTAGCAAATATATCAGTAGAGAACAGAACTGAAGTACTTTCGTTGAATTCTGCCACTATGGCCTGCTGTACTTCATATTTCATCCGTCCATGCATAGATTTTAAAGGAATACCAGGACGAAGTTTCTTGAAAATTTCATAAACAAATTTGACCTGCAGAAGTCCAATATTAGATAAGAAGAAGGAATAACAAAAACCAACTCTTAAAACAATATGTTTCTAAATATGCCCTCATCGATATAGGTAGGATTTATTTGAAAATTCCGGAAGGATATATTTCTCAACTTAATATAAAAAATGGCTACGTACGATTTTTCATGCTCACATTCATTCTAAGTGTAACGATAAGTGATAAATCAAAACGAAAAGAGAGGATAAAACATCTATGTCAGTTTTCACAGACAATGTATCTATATTGTTTCTTAACGCAGTATAAATTTGATTACGGGATTTTGAACAACACTACATACTACAGGATGCAGAAATAACATAAAGGAGGATTGCATGGCACATGTTACCAACAGACAAAATATTACCTGCTTAACACTTGATAAGAATACTAGTATTTTTGACTTTAAATGCTTTTTGATGAAGCTCCAGAGCATATTAAGCTTCTGTTCAAGAGGCACGATCATGGCACACTGCTCAAGGTTATCTGGGGTGGCTGTGTTAGCCTGCTCATGCACACTTATATATTCAGGATTCTTCAGCTTAACCCTTGCGAGGTCCTTAATTGACTTTGTCTGTGTAGCAGAAAAAAGTAAAGTTTGTACTTTGGGAATCTGAGAAAGGATAACATCGACTTGGGATTGGAAATCCCGATGAAGCATTTGATCCGCCTCATCAATCACCAATATCTGTTCCATACAAAGAAGACATGATTTAAGATTATCTGCATCTCATAATTTGGAATTTGGAATTTGCAATGAACCATAAATCAAGTTCTGTCTGGTAACCTGGAGCTGTGAGCAATCAAAGTTTGGAGTCTCGTCGAAGTGCTGGACTAACCGCCCAGGAGTGCACACTATGATGTTCAAATGGTTTATGATTTCTTTTTCGTCGTCGATACCATTGCGCTTAACAATAGCACCACCACTAAAGTTATGGTGCTTCCCCACCTTCCGGACCACATTCCAAATTTGACCAGCTAAATCGTTGGTGGGAGAGATGATAATGCAACCAATACCAAACTCCTTACTCCATTGCACCCTATACAGCTTCTCTATAACCTGCGAAAAAGGATTGTGGTAAGATAAGCTACCCAAGAAACTGTAATCATTGTTTCTACCGACCACGTTGCTTTGCAGTGGCGCTTGCCATGATCACAAGATAGCTAAACAGTTAAGATGCAACAAATACCACTTTCCAGAGCACAATTTACAGAGCTAAAAACTAAGCGTGAGAACAATTCAGTGGTACCACTATTCTTACTTTGCATTCCCTGTAAGGGGAATTCAGACACTAAACTAGAAGCATGAGCTTACCGGAATAACGAAGGCAAGGGTCTTTCCGGACCCGGTCTTGGCCGCGCCGAGGACATCGCGGCCGCAGAGCGCGTGGGGCAGGGCGGCGCGCTGGATCTCGCTCATCTCCTTGTACCCCGCCTGCCGCAGGGCGTCCTTGGTCTTCTTCGACAGCGGCAACTCGTCGAACCGCGTGCACGCGCCATACTCCGAGTACTCCCCAGCCGCCGCCTTTGCCACAACAGCTCGTGCGTTTTTTCGTGCGTCGGCGGCGGAGGAGGACTCCGAGGGGGGAGGGGGCTTGGTTCCCCGGGCGGGCTTGCCGGCTTCGATCCAGGCCTCGAGGAGGCTGATCTCGTCGGCGTCCTTGCCGAGGGCCTGCTTGCCCACGACGCGGCGCTGCGGCCGGCGCATGGCTCCGGCTGGGTGGTGCTAGGGTTTAGGGTTTTTGCGGAAGGGGATGTGGAAGGTTCTAGAAGGCGTGGCGGCTTTCGTTTCAACAGGACCACGACTTGGGATAATTAAGACAGCATTCCCGTAAACCCGTTGGAAAGGCGTATTTCGAGAATACTAGCTTACTCATCCTTTTCCAGTTTCCTTTTTGCGATGATATCTTAAATCTGGAAATTATCTGTTGCTGGCCCTTAAATCATGTACGAATGGATCGATTGTCACTCACCCACAATTACTTTTTTTTTTGCGGGTCACTCACCCACAATTACTTAAAGCATGTACTCTCTGTTCCACAATATAAGACGTTTGTTGTCTAGATTCAGATTAAAAGGAATGGACATATACAATAAAACGTGTCTAGATACATGTATATTCAAGAATGTGAAAAATGATTAAACATCTTATATTATGTAATTCAGAAAAACCCCTCCACTACAGGACTATTAGACTAGCACGTCTCACATGGTTTGGTTAGGAATTTTTCATTAACCGAAACCCGCTATCTGGTCATGAACAATAAGCTTGATTTTTATAACATATGAACAGAAGAGTACTTTTTTTTAGGAACGCATGAAAGAGCACGCCTTTTTTATATAGAATGAGAACACAAAGTTGTAAAATCCTCCTTAGAAAAAACAAAGTTACAAAAGCCACAACAAACAAACCGGTCCGAAGACCCGAGGAAACTAAAAGAATAATCTCACAAAAAACCCTTCCACTTCTCTGCCTCTGCCATGATGTCATCAAGCAAAACCGCACAAGGCCGAGATACCCCTATTGAACACGAGAGACCCTATTGTTCCTTTCAATCCATAGCGATGAACAGCACATTTTCATACATGGGTTAACATAGACTAACAAGGTAAATTTTCTACATACTTTAACGCTTCTTTAAAAGGTTGCCTCTTGTTTCGAGCTTCTCACGTCCCAACGGCAATACAAATTATGTATACTTCAGATCTAGATCTATGAGCAAAATAGAAAACTGATTCAATTCATGCACGTTCGTATTGCTTTTTCATGTTCGGTCCATATGATGAATAAACTAAATACACTCTGTCCATGTGCAATTTCATTCACCGCTGAACAATTTGGATTGGAGGGAGAAAGTACATCATCAATGGCTCCTTTTGCTACCGAGGCTTGGCGAACAAGGAGAAGACAAAGCATGTTTTTGAATGTTGCCAAGTTACTTTTTTCACGCCTAAATTCTATACTAGTGAAGATGTGAACTAAAACTATGGGAGCCAGAGGAGACATATAATAATTATTTTTTCAAGATGAAAATTACCCACAAATCTCGGATGTTATTATGGTTAAAAGGCCAAACAATTTGATTTCACACCTTCTCATTTGGAGCGAGGGCTCCTAGCCATTTGTTCGATTTGGAAAACTTTACTTGAAACATTTAAAAAGAAGGATATGTCCAATTGTCCATGCCTCAATCGATTGCGGTTTCCGCAAGTCTTCAATACACCCGCAGTTTAGTAAATATTGCAATTTGCACCTTTGAAAAGTGTGAGGGTTGCATCTTTCATTAAACTAAAAATTTACTTTTCTAATCTACGGAGACTTGTAAAATCAAGTCGGCCGACGAAAAAGTCATTTGTAGCCCGAGCTACATGTAGCTTGGTATTAAAAAAACATTGTTTTGAATTTTCAAAAAATTCTGAAAATAAATCTAGATGTAGCTTATACCATAATCTAAACTTGTGCGAATTTTCAATCCGAAATTCATTATATTTTGGGCTATATAAAAAGACAAATTCTGATAGGAGTTGGGCTGTACTGTTCACACACTAGACATATAATTTTATCGTTTTTGTGTACTATAGAATACAACGTATTTCGGATTAAGATTATGCATTCTTGTAGGATATATTCGTGGCTATAGGCACAAATATTTTTTAGATTCTTTTAACACTTTAAAATTTATAATTTAAATGTTCAAAAAAGGGCTACATGTATCCCTGACTACAAAACACCGTACTCGTCGTGTATCCCTGACTACAAAACAAACACCGTACTCGTCGTGTATCCCTGACTACAAAACACCGTACTCATCGGCCGAGCTCTATCAAAACCGCAAAAGAAAAGCTTTGACTGCACTTTCACCTTAAAATTCTAGTGGACCATGGATGACACTGTAGGCCGTGTCCACCAACCACAAGTGCCAAAGCCTCCAACTCCCAAGATATTATTCTAGTGGACCATGGATGACACCGTAGGCCATGTCACACCTTCTCATTTGGAGAGAGTGGCTCCTAGCCATTTATTCGATTACAAAAACTTTACTCGAAACATTTCAAAAGAAGGATATGTCCATGCCTCGGTCGATTGCGATTTCCGCAAGTCTTCAATACATATGCAGCTTAGTGAATATTGCAATTTGCATCTTTGAAAAGTGTGCAAGTTGCATCTTTCATTAAACTAAAATTTTATACTTTTGTAATCTACGGAGACTTAAAATCAAGTCGACCGAAGCAGCCAAACTGCACGGCCCTCTCCTTCCTTATCCCCTCGCTACAGTGCTCAGCGGGCGATAAGAAAGGCGTCCTCGTTTCCCCACCTCGCCGCCGGCCAGGCCGGTGGTTCCCTCCCTCTCCGCCTGCCGTCTCGACGGCGGGAGAGTGGGGGAACCCCGGTCCTGCGATTCCGGCATGTAGATAGTAGGCTAGGTGTGTGTGCCCTGCCGACGGTGTCGAAGACGGTGGCGATGGTGGCGGCGTGCTGGGCGTGGTCCTTCCCCTCCTTTCCCCGCTCCGGTCTCATCGCCGGGGAGGTAGTGAAGGTGGTTCGTCGGGTGGCCTCCTCCATCCTTGCTTTTTCGGCCGGCCGTGGTGGTGAGGGGAGAAGATGGTGGGTGGTGGCGATCTGTTTTTGGTGGTGGTTGTGGTGGTCCTCTTCGTCGAGTTCGCTCCGGCCGGCCGTAGTGGCGAGGGGAGTGGCCGTCTGGAGGTTGATGGGTGTTGCTGGTGGTGGTCCTGGGCGGCGCCGTGTCGGCGGGAAGCTGGGTGGAGCGGGGGAGATGGTGATGTGGCAGTGCGCGTTCAACGTTCTCGGTTTCCGTCGCGCGGCGGCGGACGGCTGAGCGGTCATCTACAAGGTGTGGAGGTGCTCTCTCCCGGCGGCAGGTGGTACGGCGACTCCGGCGACGTCTAGGTGCTTGGGGAGCGCGGCGTTGGATCCGATTGTAATTCCTTCCGGTGGCTTGGGGTGTTCTTTGCATATTGCTGGGTCCTTTTGTATTTTTCTTTCTCTTTTGGACCTGTCTGTAATGTGTACTGAGCTTCCTTATTTTATGAGATCGGGTCCTTTCTAAAAAAAATCAAGTCGACCGAGCTCTATCAAAAACTGTAAAAGAAAAAGTTTAACTGTACTTTCACCTTAAAATTCTAGTGGACCATGGATGACACCGTAGGCCGTGTCCACCAACCACAAGTGCCAAAGCCTCCAACTCCCAAAGATATTATTCGCAGACGATAGCGGCTTCTCCATTGATCCTTTTCCGCACATGGGCACCCGCGCCTTTCAATGTTGAGACGCAAGTTGCAGCCGGAGCTCTGTTATTTAGAGCGACTGAAGTGAGCAAGTGCGGCAAGCTACCAGTGCTAGCTAACCCGAAAACACCAGAAAAAGATTCCCATGGATTACCCGATGGAGGAGGTGCAGCAGCATCCAAGGTTCCAAGCGGTGCATCCATGGCAGTGGTGGCAGTGGCAGCTCTCCCTCCTAGCCTCTTCCTCCTCGCCTCCGGCTCCGGTGACGCGGCCGCCCAACCACGTCAGCTGGGACGAGACCGCCGCCGCGCATCTCTACTCCGCCGACCTCCCAGGTAACTAGCTCGACGAGCTCCTGCTATTCTCGTACTGCTTCTTAATTTTTGTTCTGACATGGACACATGGTGGTGGTGGTGAATATCAGGCGTGAGGAAGGAGGAGATCAGGGTGGAGGTCGAGGACGGGAGGTACCTCGTCATCCGCACCGAAATGGACGCCGGCGACGCGGGTGTCGACGGCCGCCGGAGCAGTTTCGCCAGGAAGTTCCGGCTGCCGGGGATGGTGGACGCCGACGGCATCTCGGCCGAGTACGCCCACGGCGTGCTGACCGTGACAGTGCCCAGGATGCACACCCGGGCCCGGCCCGTGGTCAGTCTCCTCGGGCCTGGTCCGGCCTGCGACCCCGTGGCTCGGGCAGCCTGAACTGAATTATCATGCTGTAAAAATAAGAATATTAGAAAATGGGGAATGGGAGACAAGCAGAAGAATTTATACTACTCCTTGTTATTTAATTTGAGTTCGCATGTGAGCTCGGAAGGAATGGATAAGGTCTAACCTGTCAGAGTCTGCGGCCGACCGACAGTATCTTGTCATAGTACTATTTATCAGCTCGTCTTGGTGTATGACTGTAATTTTTCTCTTTAACCAAAGGGTGTGTTAATCATTTCCGAATGTCAGGCCTTGAGGCAAAATCATTGGTTTTCTGACTTCTTATACTACATAAATATATATTGATCGGTTTATGGTTGTGGTGGAGTCGCCATGATACTACAGATATGCCTCTATATCGTAGCGAAAACTATTGTTTTTTTGGCGGGTCAAGATCGTCGCAAGGACGTCCTCAATTATTCATAGTATAAATTATGTGAGTAGACAACGTGTACCCATGTGGTGAATATGTTTCATGTGTAGATTTTGTGATTTGTCTTGTACACTAGATTTTTTGTTTTTGTTTGATAACACCAATAGGAGGTATGTTTATGCCTGTGCAGGCAAGGATTGAGATCCAATACCTTGCTATGGACAATTCATGGCTTGCCTTACCCCATAGCATCCACCGTCTAAATGAATCCAACTTCCAGCGGTAGTTCAGCACCAAACGACAACGCTTCATCCTCACGCACGCACCAGACATCGAGCCGGAATGGGAAAAACGCCGCACGATCTGTTCTCGGGCAGAGCTTTGCCGCTGCCACCACCATGGGAAAGGGAGGGGAGCGGGCTGTTCTCGGCCAATGCTACAAAATTTCAATGGTAGTGCTTATGGATTTCAGTGTTAAGTGTAAAAGTGAAATGAAAAATTCTGTTTTTTCCTTAAATGATTGTTCAGACCTATAGAACTGTCCAGTTTTCACTTGTATAATTTGTCCTTGCAAACATTAGTTGACCTTTGATGCTAAAATGTAGGAAGTGGAAAACATAAAATCAGAAATAAAGTTCATTCACCTTGAGTGGATGCAAAATCCCAGATACATACGGAGAATGCTTCACATGAAGTTTATTGGTCATGGTTTATGTAGTTGCAACCAGAAAACAAAAGGAACATTATTTTACCGTTGCACTAAAAAACACTACTCCCTCCGGTCCAATTTATGTGTCGTATAGATTGAACTATTCTAGTACAAACTACTACTCTTGGTCAAGACAATTTTTACGGACGAGAGGGAGTATTTACAAATGCAGCGTCAGCTTCTACATACAACAATATTTCATGCCAAAACAGAAGATATGTATGATGATGGTGTTTCCCTCTATTGGCATTGTATGGCTCAGGTTTTAAATCCGTCCTTTGCTTGTACATTTTTTAATCTTTATTTTGCTTGTATAATATGTTCTTCTGACACATGTTTGCATATTTTGCTTGTATATGTATGGCAGGTTTTCATTTTCCAATTCATTTTATTGTACTAGCAGTATATATACTGTTCACCTTTTTTACTGCCGTTTTGCTAAGCTGAATACTGTGAACTGAAATTTGCGCTTGTCTACAGTTGGCGGCCTGAAGAAACAGCACAATGAATCGCCGCTGGGCTCGTGCCTCGTGGCTACCAGGTCCAGGACGTCGTGTTGGTCGAACAAGGCCGTCGGAGTGGGGTAGTGGAGGGCGTCGGAGTGGGCAGAGGAGTGAGTGGGAACAGCTAGAGGGAGCCACCGGAGGGAGCATCCGGAGGTGGGAGAGGGGGCCGTCGAGGAAACTTTCTTCTTTGGCGCCACCGGAGCTGGACGGAGGAGCTCTCGCTGGAAGTGCAGCCAGCTGCTCCCTTCCCTTTCCGTAGAGGTAGCGACGGCTCGAGCAGGATAGCTCCACCCATGAAACTTTTCTCAACCGTTCTAGTTTTCTTTCGCGACACACAGTACAAACACAGCAGCTCACATACATGTGCACACTCTCAGCCCTATAAATGCACGTACGTACACCCTACCCTTATAAACACCTCTGAAATACTGACCGACGGTCGGGTCTTGAGATTCACGAAAGCACCACATGCGGCTCGCTGTCGATGAGAACGTCACCTCCGAGCCGCCTCCCACTGAAAAATATTCCGCCTAAATAAAAACACCAGTATCCAATTTAGGGTTTGAACTATGTTAGGCTGGGTAACCCTGCTAGCCATCCTACCACACTAAGTTTCTAGTTCTTGTGTTTTGGTGCGTTTTTTTAGGCAACCACATATATATTATTAATAGAAAATCAAGTTACATGACCAAGCATACATGGAAATTAACAGACTAATCAGCAAAACATGACTGTCCTAAAAACTTTGCAGATAGACCCCTAAAAGATAGAAAAATACAGAACTATCCCTATGGTTTCCTCCACTCGCCGAAGCCAGCGGCCGCTGGCCGATCCCAGCGCCGTCGAGACGCACGCCGGAAGAGATGTCGAGCCTCCAACATTGCGAGATCCAAAAAAACACCATCGCCAACGAGACTTTACGAGTCGCTTAATAGGCCTGCTGCAAGTAGCGAGGCGCATGTCATTGTGGCATGTCGATCGGGGACGTCCCCGTGCTATCTTGCACCAAGATCTGCCGTATCCTATCGACGAGTCGAGGAAGAACGCCAAATCCACCACCTCAGGACCAACATCCTCGCTCTAGAGCATCCGTCTCGCCCTAGCCGTCAGTTTTGACGCGAATACCGGCAAATGTAGGCGACACAACGAGAAACTAATCTCGCCAGATCTGAAGACCGGCAAGATGACCAAGCCACCTGCTTCACGCCACCGTCGAGTAGAGCACCGCCAAATGGGGGATAAACAGGGGCATCTTATTCCGACGCGGCGTCGTTCCCGCCACCGATGCGTCACCTCTGGAAAAACGTAGCCCAACCTTAACTCGCCAAAGTTGAAGCGTTGAGGTCCCCGCCCCCAGCCGTCGCCGGAACGGCGGACGGAGGAGGCAGGACCAACAGGCTTGCTGGTGCGGCCTAATACACAGCCCGTTGGGAAACCCCAAGAAGAAGGTATGAAGCAGCACAAAATCAATTTTCCCTTGAGAACAAAGGCAAGGTTGTCAAACCAGTAGGAGGTGGAAGAACTTCAACACTGTGTCAACAACAACGCCGTTGAAATGCTGTTGACGTGGACCTGCACACAACACAATCAAACTACTTTGCCCCAACGAAACATGAATGTTGTCAATCTCCCTAGCTTGCTGAATACAAAGGATTAAACGTATGGTGTGTAAAATAATTGTAAATGCAAAAATGGACAACGAGCAAATGATGATGGAAAGTGGTGGAAACGATGTTTTTATCAGTATAAAAGAATAGACCGGGGTCCACAGTTCACTAGAGATGTCTCTCCATAAACAGATAAACAAACATGTTGGGTAAACAAATTACAGCTGGGCAATTGACAAATTGCAAAGGCATGACAATACTTTTATGACAAGAATAAAGTTCAGAGCAGTATATAACTGGGCATTACAACAAAATACATATACTGTTTGCTAGCTGCATCTATGTCTAATAATCCACCTACGAGATAACTTTCGTGTCACCCGCAAGTATTAAGTTGTAAGCAACAGATTATTGCAATAAACATGGTGCGTAATGTAAACAATGCAAATGACATATAGACAAAGCATAGTTTTTTTTCTCCCTATTGGCAACAACACATCCGGAGACTTAGTCCTTTATGTCATTTCGAGCCCAGGCAACCGGAGACATGAACCCACTATCTATCATAAATACCCCCTCTTGGAGACACTAGCAACTACTTGGCCAAAGCAATCAGTAGCATCGCAGAGCATGCAAGATCATAAATAAAACATATAGATAGATAGATGAACAAATTGATCATAACTTCACAATTCATCAGATCCCAGCAAACACAACATGTAGCATTATATAAAGATGATCTTGATCATGTTAGGCCGCTCACAAGATCTAAACATGATAGCACAAGGAGGAGAGACAACCATCTAGCTACTGTTATGTACCCGTAGTTGTAACATCCCAAAATTATAATAAGTATTATTATTCCAAAAAGAGATAATAACACTGGACATACAACAACTTGGACAGTACGTGCAATTTCGTACAAGAACTTGAAAATTGGGGTGAACCGGTACACTAACTTACCATATGGGTGCAAAACTAGTCCAAATCGTCCAGGTAATAACACGTGGCGTTGTTATTTTCGCGGAAAACCCCCTATCTATTTTTATCTAACGATTGTGACCTTCACATCTCTTCTCTTCCCCGACCGGCGTGTTCAGGCATGGGGCCGCCATCCTGCTTGCCGCGGCCGGCATGGGTGGCCATCCGCGTCGCACCTCCCCGTCAACAGTGGTAGCCGGCGATGGCGCGCTTGGCGCAGCGCCGCAGCCGTGGAGACGTGGAGTAGTGAGCCTATAGCGTGCTCCTCCACGAGCTACTCCACGGGCGTCGGCTCTACCTACGATGCCACGCTCGACAACATCCTGCGCGAACGCTGCCTCTCCGCCTCCGAGCTGATTGCCACCTGCTCAAGCGCATGATGTATAATTTCTACCGCGAAGCCAAAGCAAATGTAAGTGAGATTAAGCCCCTTTTCAATCACTCAGTTTCAAAGCAGGTGCGGAGAAAAGCAGAAATTGTTGCAACAGGCATCAGGCATGCACATTGATCCATCGAATCTGAATTGAGTAGGAGATGGACATTTCGATGAAGCATTAATTAATCATATAAGAATCTGGATTGAACAAGAAACAACACGAAGCCTCACAGAATGTGCGTAATCTTTGTCAGTATCAAACCAGCAATCACTGAAAATGCCTATACAGGCCAACAGCATGTGCACCACCACGACCGACAGTGGGCACCTGCCGGTGGAGCAGCCTCCACCACAGAGCTCCCAGCGTGGACGACGATGTGCTGCCACCGCCAGTGCAGATCCGCTTGGTGTCCCGGGCCGAATCTTTGGACAGGTCGGCCGACGCCACAACCAGTGAGGGGAGTACGTGATGCTCGAAAAATTGACCGAGGGCGGTGGGATATAGAAGAAACTACTTCTCGTGATGGTGGAACGAGCCTTGTGACCGGCGGCGACGGCGCGTTGAGCTCGGAGAGCATGCTCTCGATCTAGGAGGAGAGGTCGGAGGGCTTGTACTACACGGTGTCCGTGGCCAGGTGGGTGATGAAGCCATCTTCCAGGGCAGCGCCGCCCATCCCCATGGCCATCTCGAGCTACTCCATTTTCTGCGCTCCTTCCGCCATGCCGGCTGTCCCGGAGGATTTGGCGGAAGAAAGGTGAAGGTCACAACCGCAAGATAAAAATAGACAGGGGGTTTTCCGCGAAAATAACAACGCCACGTGTTATCACCTGGACGATTTGGACTAGTTTTGCACACACATGGTAAGTTAGTGTACCGGTTCACCCCACTTTTCAAGTTCTTGTATGAAATTGCACGTCCCACGCAAGTTCTTGTATGTCCAGTGTTATTAGCTCTTCCAAAAATATGGGCCAACAAAAACTTTTGTTGTATTATGTGTGTTGGTTGTATATTGTTGCTTGTGATGTTGTTTGCTCTAATTAAAAACTTGAAAAAGCAAAAGAAATAAAATAAAAAGTTGAAACAATAAAATCATGTGACAAGTGTCACACAATTTCTCAAAGTGAGAAATTAATTTTTCTTCCAAACAAAAATTCAGTGGAGTGAATATGACCACTCCCATTTTATTCCTACAACTTTTCCCTCTCCAAATATTAATTTAAAAAAACTAAATTTAAATTCTATTTGTTTCTTTATCTTATTCAAATCAAGAAATGTGCTATGTTATACTTACCAAATAAATACCACCACAGCACCACAAATCCTTATAAATATATGTGAAGCAAATTATGAAAATAAATTTCAGAAATTAGAAATTAAGTTTGGTTCAAACATTTCATCGAACACATGGTGAGCATCACTGTGTTCTTCCCCAACTCAATTTCAATCCGAGCGAATTCTAGCTTAATTCGTCGAATTTCTGCAACCTTTTGATCCCTCTCACCTCACTCCCCTCACCACACTCACCAGAGCCGAAGAAAACGGTGCATTTTGCTCGACACGACCAGGGGACAGGAGCTCGCGCCCATGCCGCCATGGTCGCCACTGTGGAGAAGGAGGTGGCGACGCCGTGGAGGCCTAGCGCCGTGCCCCCCCTCTCTCCCTCGCTCTTATGCTCCCTTGGACACGAAAACACCGGCCAGACCGCGCCCCACGCGCGCGCGTAGCACGCGCCCGTGCTCGCCGTGCGCCATGGCCGACCCGAGGACGCCGCTGTCGACTCGGCGCTCCACTGCACCCCTCGCCGCGTGGCCATGCTCAGACGCTCCCCAGCTCACCTGCGGCCCCCCAGACAACCCCAGCTGAGCTCTCCACCCCCCTGGACTGCGCGTGAACCTCGACCACCATGGGCCGAGCTCCGCGCTTAAATAGAGCACCGAGCTCTCACTTCCTCTCCACCCCGCACCACTCCCTCTCCCTTGCTCCACCTTCACTTGTGCACCGCCAGGAGGGCGGAGCCGTAGCTGCGAAGTTGCTGCAGCCCGTGACCGTCTCCGAGCTCGGCCGTGCCCGAGGTAGAAGACGATCACGGCCGTGTCGTGTTGCTGCTCCCTCTTTCCTTCTGAGCCCCCTACGCTGTTGCTCGAGTTCACCGCACTCACACGCACCTTTTCCCCCTCTATATCGTGCACAGAATCACCGCCAGGAGCTCGCCGGAGTTGGTGCCGTGGCCACGGAAGCGGAGCTGCTCACCGCCGTCGACTGGAGTCGTCCCAGGAAGCGCAACTCGTCCAGCAAGCTTCCCCAGGCCACCGCGTTCGATCTGCCTCACCTGCACGTCCTCCCGAGCCCCTAGGTGAGCGAATCACCGACCTCGTCGTCGCCGGAGCCACGGCGCCGCCCGTTTTAGGTCGTCGCCGATGTGCTTGATCCTCAGCCGTTAGATCTTGAATCCACGGTAGCATACCGTTTCGTTTAGATGTGTCGCTAACCAGTGGGCCCCACTGTCAGCGTTTTAAACATTTTAGCATGCGCGAGATATTTCGGTTGAGCCACTGACGAGTGGACCCCTCCCGTCAGGATTCTCAAGATTATCCAGAACAGAGAGATTTTCTAATTTAGTTTTCTCTGGAATTTCAGTACTGGACATAACTTAGAAATTCAATATCTCGAGATTTACAAATCCAAATAAATCAAATCAAAATGTTCTGGAAAGCTTATGAAATTGTTTAACCAACCCAAGTGGTTTCATTTCATTTAGATAAATAATAAAAATGTATTATTAAAAATGCCACAAAAGGTTTAAAATCTAAACTTGTTTGTTTCTGATACTCTATTAACCCAAATAATTCCAAACCAATTTTGTTAGCTTGGTACTGTGATCTATTAGCTTCCCTAATTTTGGTAGAATTAATTATGCAATGATAATTGTTTAGTTTAAAGTTAAATTTAGTAAACCCTTCTGCACAAAAACAATTATACATTTTTAATGTTTAACTCAAATGAGTTAGGACCAATTTTGTTAGGTCAAATTTAGTCATGGATAGTTACCCCTAAAAGGATTTAATTTTAGGATCATCAGAACTTGATTTGTAGCTAAAACTTGATTATTAAGTTTCTGGATAAAAACAATTGTTTAGGGAGTTTGGTAACTCCAATTAATCCAAATAAAATTGTGTTGTCTTCTACACATCAGTAGCTTTCTGTAGAAATTTAGTTTGTATTTTTGTGACCAACAGAACTTGAGTTATGTAATTAAACATGTTCAACTAGTTTCTGCCATATTTAAGATATAAATAAATAATGGTTAATGCAATTAAATTGAAACCAAATTGTGTTGCTTGATATGTGCAGTGGCTATTTATAGCATTTAAGATTGTAATGTTGTGATGTTGACTGTGTAGTTTAGTGATTGTTTGTATTTGTTTGTTTATTAATTAGACGAGAGCGTTGTCGGATTTATCGAGGAAGGGGAATTTGTTGAACCTGAAGATCAAGACCAATGTCACTTTGTCGAGCAAGGCAAGCTACTCTCTGAGCTTGCACCCCAAATATGTGCATCTACTTTGACATCATGATTTACTCTTAAAGCAATGATTTTTAAAACCTTTTTAAAATCATATGAGAAACTATTTTGCCACCGATGTAGATATATAAGGTAGTGTATATCAAATTATAGGATGGGAAAAATAAATATGGTTACTCAAAACTCTTTTGAAAATACTTGTGTGGTTATGGAATGCCGAGATGTCGGTATTGAATTTGAGAAGTGGAGGAAGGTGATGTTTATGAAAAATGCACAGTGTGTCCTAGTACTATGACGACCAATCTTACCTGTGCGACCACATTTACCCACATATGGGAAAGGGCTTAGTCATATATTTTGCTCATATTAGTATGTGATGCCTCATCGACGGAGATGACTCCGTTATGCATGAGGGGATGGTTTGGTGACCTACCCCTGACCTGGGTCCTCGCTCAAACTCTATGGAAAGATAAGGAGGAGGATTGAAGACCTCACCATGGGGTCGCCGGGGAAAACTATGAGTCCTCACACTTAGATTCCGACGGGCTGGGTTAAGTGTTGATGGAAAGTGTCATATGCGCAGGGTCTTATACTAGCATGAGCAAAGGACATGCTAGGGTCGGTGACTCGACTTCACATACACCTTGTATGGCGAGACGTGGCTGACACGATGAGTTATCGGATGGATGTGAGAAAAGCGTGCTACCTCTGCAAAGTGTAAAACTATTTGAATAGCCGAGTCCTCGGTAATGGAAAGTTGGAAGGCTGTCCTAATCCCATGTGCAAGTTTTTGAAAAGTTTGAGTTTTAAAAGGAAAATGAAGTGGAGAATGTTTCATACACCTATACCAACGGATCGGTATGAGGTTGTTGGAGGCAAGTGGACCATGACGGGCTATGGTAAGAAAAAGGAGGAGTTTTGGAGAAACAGATAAAATGGTGATTTTACTTAAAGATATTTATAAAATTCTTCTTACTTTTTTCAATAAAGATATAGAGATGTTTTAAATAAATAAAAGTCTGAAATTAAAAATAAAACTAGTGCATACTCATGTTGGGGTAGTTTGCGAGTACAATCAAATGCACTCATATTGGTTTCGTCCCTGACTATTGTCTTAGCCAGACTTCGAGGAGCACTACGCCGAGGAGGAGTATGGCGACTTCTACGCGAACTAGGGATCTCCATAAGTCAGCTGCCTGTCGGGTCGTTGTTAGAACTTGATGTCTACTACGCCGTAGCTTCCGCTGATTATTTTGGTTTGGCCCATGAAGGCACCTATGTAAGACTTGGTCTAAATGACCTTTTATGTAAGACTTTAATTCGGTATTGTAATGGATGTAAATTTCGGTATTCAGTTCGGATTATGTGCAACGACAGACTGATCACGGGATCGTTGTGTTAAGCATAATCGGGTATTTCAGACGGCTAGTCCGGGGTCCCCACAGTAGTCTAATGGAGAACTACTCACGTATCAGTCCGGAGGCAGGCAAGGCGGTGTAGAGCCCTCCGGTGATGATCTCCCCCTCCGCCAGAGTGCCGGGAAGAGTGCAGAACCCTCCCGAACTAGGGTTGACGACGACGGATCTTTTCGTAGAATTGTGTTCGGGTGTTTAGGGTTTTCGGGGCGGAGTGAATATATAAGCAAAGAGACGGCGCGAGGGGGCACCCGAGGGATCCAGACGACCCCCCCGGCGCGGCCCCACCTTCTGCCGCGCCGAGGTGGCGTCTGGGCCCCATGGGTCGCCACCTCCGCTGCCCTTTGGACGCCGTCGTCGTATCTTCGTAAAACTGGTCTCTGTCAAATTTCGTCCAATTTCGAGAATATTTCTTTACTACCTTTTCTGAAACAAAAGGACAACATAAAACATGAACCAACACTATGCCATCTTGTTAATAGGTTAGTCTCAGAAAATGCATAAAATTGCTATAAAGTGTAAATAAAACATGTAGCATTGGTATAAACTAACTGCGTCGCCAAGTATGAAACATAAAAATTTATAAATACGTTTGAGACGTATCACTTGGCAGCGACAGAGGAAGGGTCGCCAAGTGGCCTCTAGGGTTTAGACGTGCAGCGGCAGAAAACGGGCACGGACTCTAAACTGACTGCAAACAAGTAAACTTTTTTTTTTTTTTTTTGATTTTTCATACTTGTATTCATAGATAAAAAGGAGGATTACAAAGCCGGATACAAGCAAAGATCAAAACGAGAAGGATACAAAGAACGTCGCTACTGCAGCACGCCGACTTCAACCACGAAGAACTCCAGCACGGACGACCTCCAACGCCGGAGACGAAGGAGAAAGAAGCCGTCCGGAGCTCGCGCCCATGGAGCAGAAGAGCTCCTTGCCCGAAGGCGTTGATGAGCCGCATCAACCACCAGCTCCGAGGAGCTGGATCTGAAGACGAAGGTCGTCCATCGGCCAGGGACACGCCCCAAGCGTCTTCTGCCCTGGATCCGGGCCTGCGCCGCACCACCTCACCGGAGGTGGCCAGATCCACCACCAACACACCACACCACCACGCAACAGCCGCCTCGCACCTCCTCCTCCGGCCACCAGCCCACTCGTCACCATCCTGCCACCGACGCCGGAAGGAACAGCGGCAGGACAGAGACGCATCTGCGGCTTGGGAGCGCCGTCGAGGACGACGCCATGGAGGGGAAGCCGCAGAGCTGCAGAACGACGACGCCGGCCACCCCGCCTCCGCCGCGCCGCCCAAAACCACCTTATCTACACACCGGAACGCCGATCTGGGGATTCCCCATCCTCCCGCCGCCGGAGCGGCCGGCGGAGGGTGGGAAATCCCCAGATACGCCGGCGGCCTTCGGGAAACGCCGAGTCGCCTCCGCAGTCGCCTCTCGAGCACTGTAGAAGGGGGAGGGGATTCCAGAAATTGACCGTAAACAAGTAAACTTGATCTTAGCCAAAACGTCGAGAAAGGTATGTGGTTCGGTGCGTTGAGTCGTTTGGTGTTGAACTGCTGCTGACCGTTGGATTCATTTAGAGGGTGGATGCTATGGGGGCAAGCCGTGACTTGTCCACAGCAAGGCACGACATCTCATCAGTCCTCCAAATCCACCGAGCGGGAGAGGCGGAGAGCCCCGAAAATCGAAAAATTCCCCAATCCTCTCCCAACCCTAACCCCCTCTGCTTCTCCTTCCTCTTCCGCTCCACGCTTCCAAGCCCCCTCACCTCCCGCGGTCCACGCCTCTAGGATTCAGCCACCGCCCCCGCAAGAATGCCTCTTCGCGCCCAGTAGCTAGCTTCGTTGTCCGAGGGGTGAGTCATGGAGGACGGCAACGGCGGCGGAGAGGGGAGCAGCTGCGCGGGGAGGTTCCCGATACTGCAGGCGAACCGGGACCCCGAGTCCAACTGGGAGGTGGACGTCGCCAAGAGCCTCGAGGAGTACCTCCTCAAGATCTGCTCAGGCGAGATCTCCGGCGAAGACGGGGCATACAACTTCAACTTCGCCGAAGGTGCGTGTTTCTTGCGGCGAATGCGTGGGTTCGTCTCTCACGGGTTGTGCGTGCAGTGTGCCAGGATTTGCGAAAAGTCGGAAATTGGAAGGGCGGAAAGTCCATTTTTTTTGGGTCTGTTTGCTTGTGGATGATGGAGGTTCAAATCTGTGGAACTGTGTGATTTCTGGTGGTTTTAATATCTTGCTTCAACAATCTTCAATGAAAGCAGCTTCTTTTTTAGACGGGCTAGTGGTTTTCCCGCAGGCGCTTAGAAAAATCTCGAATTTCATCCTGGGCGATTTCCCCTTCATTTTTTCCTTTTCTTTCCCAAGGTTTCTTGAGACCAAGACTAATTTGATTAGCGTTTTTGCACCAAAAAATAGCTGTTTTCTTTCTGTAAACCGTTCCCCTGTGCTGTTTATTTATGGTCGCTTCGTGTGCAGCGGCGCTATTGCTCCAAGGATCAGTTCAAGTTTACAGCCGCAAGGTGGAGTACTTGTACTCATTGGTGCTACATGCGCTGGAATTTGTCTCGCAAAATAAGTAAGGATAGATATTTGCCTTATCTGTCGTATGCTTCCTTGCTGAAACCTGGAGATTACATATCTTACTTGAAATGGGCCTCAAACTGCCACCGTGATGCATATGTGCTGGCAACTGTACTTTTCTTGCGCATCTTATTTCGGAGCATGACATGTCTGATTAACAATTTTGGTGCTGATTTAGGGAACTATCAAATCTCTTAACTAGTCAATTGTGTTGAAGTTAAGAGTGCATAAACAACTATGGTGTCTGCTAGATATAAACCCTACTAGAGTTCGTTAGTTTCAGACTATCTATGGTATGTTTTTTGTGTATATGTACCATGCCAATTTCTTGGTCATGACCAAAATATTGGTCTTTGTTTGGGTGGTTGCCAAATCCATTTGGTCACGCTAGTGCATTTTGTTCAGTTCAGCTGCAAATAGTCTAAACCATTTGAACTGTACCAGGCTGTCCAGGCAAGATGAACAAGAAAAGGGTTCTGCTGAAGCTAATGAAAATGATCCTAGCACTACTGCCAACAAAGAAGATGATATGTTTATGGGGTTAGATGATGTCCCAGGTAAGTGGACCTTCTATGCTTCTACCAGTCAGATGCTTACTTGAGCTAAGCCTATATTATCCCCTCTAAACTACCAGTGGAATCAAGGACCACTTTGGACAACAATCTTGACCTGGATGATTTGCGCAAAAAAATTGTGAGGCCACCAGCAAATCTACTGGTGTTTGAAGGAGACTGTGTTGATAGTGAAGCGAGCGAGCTGGATTCTTATTTGGTAATCTTATATTCCTTTACATGCAATTGGGACCGAAAACATGTGGTGCTATACTGAACTAGTCTTAGCTGTTTCTTTATTGCAGTTAGCAACATGTGGTTTCTATGGTGATTTCCTCCTGCTGGATCCATGTGATGCACCAGCTGTTTTCGACTTCTTGCAAGGAAAAAAATCAAGCAAAGAAGATATTCTGGCTTATAGAGGTGGCTCAGCACCATCTAAAATCCGAAGCAATGTCTTTGCTTCCCCAAGTGTAAGATCGGGGGGTACTGCTCGTAGACGAACCCCTGGGAAAGTGCAAGAAGATCTGGGTCCAACTCAGGAGATAGAGCTGGAGGAATCTCAGGAAAATCCAGATCATAGTCCACCCAATATCTTTGGCTCCAATGTAAATTACGGCAGTGGGTTTGAGCATCCCGCTGACACTGCTGGTGCAAACATGTCCCAGCCAGATGATGTAGATCCTGGGCGCCCAGATTTCAGCGATGATTCTGATGATGAGGATCCATATAAGTCATTGGATCCGCATGAACCTAGCAACCTAAAGATCAAACCTTATAAGAGAGGTATTCGAAGCTGTTGTTTTCCAGACAAGGCTGATTTATTTCCTTATATATTATCTTCAGTAATTATATACTGAATCTCCTTTTCTGATTTATTTCAAACAGTAAAAGGTTTTGCAAGGCAAGTTGTTGGCACTCGAAAGAAGAGACCACTTGCATCTATATTTCCTGTGGCAAAGATGGATGGTGTTGTTAGTCCTGAACTAACAAAGTCTTTTGAAATACACATGTCTCAGCAGGAAAAACCCCATGCTTCTCAATCAGTACCTCTTTACGAAAAGGTGCTCTTCATCGTTGGCAAAATGTGCTATTCCCATTAGGCATGTCAGATACTTTCATTTTGTTTAACTTGCTGCAACCCATCAAAATTGCAGCTTAGGATGTCATTTGAAACTGGACAAGAAAATTGTCATCCTTTCGGAGATTCGAAGGATGATAATCAGCCACATATTGATGCAGATTTCAGTGATGATGAGCCAGAATTGATGCATTATGGCATGAGTCCAACGTCCTTGGGAGAGGTTTATCTTCTTTAGTTTGCTGTTAGCTGGCCGCTGTTCTCATTCAGTAAACTATCTGGTAACATGACATAGTTATCTTACCCTGTCTAGAATGGGGACCCGCTAATTGATGAGCCGGCCACACAGGAAAGCCCGGAACCTGCAAGCCTTGAGGGTTTGTGTCAGTCGCATCTGGTAAATCTTTGAAGTTTTCTGACATGTGAACTTCTCTTTCTGCCATTTTTTCTGTGTTTGGAAGCAACTTGGTGCCATGCAAGTTACCACAATATATTAGGTGGCCAAGTGTGCTAGTTTAAAGCTTTTTGGAATAGCTTGTTTGGGGTTAGCTGACATATCATCAAACCATTTCGTTTGTTTCTTTGTAACTATTCCGTAATGATGTGTCTGAAAGAAAAATATGATTCATAATTTGCTGTTCATAAATATGGTGCTAAACTTGTTCAATAAAATGCTATATTGCTGATTTATTTCACACTTTTCACATATTCGGTGGTTAAGGCATGTGACTTTAGACTTATGGTAGTGGTCCCCAAATGGATGAGTGATATGTTCAAAGCCAACACTGGTTGGTTCTTCACAGCTTGAATGAATTTGATGGCTGATTTGTTCTTGTCGCATCAGTATTGCATCACTCTGATGCGACTTGAAGAACTGCTTGTTGCGCCTGAGCGAACGTCAAGCCATTGATGGATTGACCCCTCCTAAACGGGACTTAGTATCTTAAGGGTTGTGTGGTTTCTGGTAATGGATAAATTTACATGACTTTCCTTTGACAGAGTCATCAAGGCACAGAGTTTGTCAGTTTTTGTTTTCGACGAACATGATTTCAAATGATAACTGGCAAATTTTGAATTGTGTCTTTGAATACTTTTCTCTTAGCTCTTCAACTTCCAAATCTAACATGGATACCTCTCACAGGACTCTCTCCTTGCTAGCATAGCTCAGGCTGAACAACAAACCGAGCTGGATGCACGAGTATCAACATGGAAAGAACGAATAGAGCATGCCTTGGAAGAGCAGGTTTGGTTGCAGGATTGAGCTGCTAGCTGGTCTGCATATATGAACTTACGTCACACTCACTGCTTGTACAATTCATGCCTTTTCAGGATAGAAATCCACCTTTTGATATTGGATTATATGGCGACCAAATCCTTGACAAACTCTCATCAAGAGCTGATACAGGGACTGCATCATTTAGTGAGATTGTTAGTGGCAAACCAAAGTACGAGGCTGCAAGAACGTTCTCTGCCCTTCTCCAGCTGGTAACCCTCAATCATTTATCTCCCTAGCTGCATGTTGGAGCGACACCGGACATTTTCTGAGCTTCAATCTTATTTCAGGTGAACGGAAGAAGTGTTGATCTGGACAAAGGACAAGCTACGAATGAGTTAGTCTGTTACACAGCCGCCAATCCATTCCATGTAAAGCTCATTGGTTCAAGCCGAAGACCAGAAATGGAGGCACGTTTCTCACGTAAGAGGGTCAAGTCTCCTCAACGAAGTTGTGCTGAAGATGGTGAGACCTCTCAGGCGCAACCAAAGTCCTCTAAGAAGCAACCACATAAAAATGGCAAAAATGGGGTATCAGTTAAGGCGGCAGTCAGATTGACTCCTGAAGGAAAGAGGAGGCGAAGGTCTGCTCAACTGGTGCAGCCATTCGATCTGGAATCCAGCTGATGCAAACGTATGGCAGACTGACCCTTGAGGGGCACTAGTAGTATGATTTTTCTCCTGTGTTGTTGAGTGTCTAGCTATATTTTTTCTCCGAGGGACGTTCAGCGTCTAGCTGATGGCAGAGGTTGACAAGGAGGGTGAACTACTAAAGTTATAACTTAGGGCCTAGCTAGATGGTGCATATGTACATTAGATCATTTATCATGTCATGCATGTATATTATTGGCCCAAATGTAATGTTAACTAGCAACATTTTTGGGCCAGAATTGCCACCCCCCCCCCCCCCCCCCCCTATTTGGGCAAAAACATACTTTAATAATCATTCAGTTGCTGATTATCTTCTGGCTCGAACTGTTTCCTCCCCCTTTAACTTTTGTAACGTTCACCAATACAGGGCTGCTTAATTTCAGTTTTATTTCCTTTGGTTAATGTGCAGCAATCTTAGAATCGCATAGTTGGCATTTCAAGTGATATTTTTGTGTGACCTAAGCTAGATATAACCTCCTCACGACTTTCTTTCGGGGTTGTTGGAGGATTTTGATTATATTCATGTCTCTTCATTTGATGATACCTTTGTGCCACTTAGATTAGTTTTGTGTTCGCACCTCAATACAGTATTCTTGCCAAGTCACTTGCAGTATTTTGTCAACCATAGTCGTCCTAGAGATATTGATGTTCAATTAAGAAATGCAGCAGACTGCCCTGCTTTTCATATAGCCCAAAACATACAGTAGGCAAACCGTACGCCAGCTTCGTTTTTTTTTTTGAGGAGCCTAGTGCATTTTCATTTTACAGATCAAAAGCAATCCCAACACAAGAGCGCAAAAAACCCAAACAAATGGTTGAAGTGTCTGAACACAGATTGCTGCCATAAAAAGAAAAGCTTGGGCTTTCTATTCAGGATGAAGGGGCCGGCCCAATACGAAGTGCGCCGAGCAAAATCAGGCAACGCAGGGCCAGTGCGGACTGCAGACCAGCACCTAGCTAAAGATAGTACCACCTCGGAAGCTGAGGGAGAGAAACACGGGCTTAAATAGCGGGATTCAGTGGATCTTATTTGCACAGGAGCTGTTCTATAGTCTGATCTGTGTGGGCCAGAGCGTGATTAACGGCTCTGATCTTTGCTGTTTGCCCACCGCTTGTTGTGGTTTGCTGCTATTTTACATGATGAATGGGCTATACATGAACTCATACATGTATCCTATGCTACCCAATTTTATTGCAAGGTTTGGAAAATGTATCCTATGCTTTTAACTAAAAACAAGGACCCCGAAAATCAACCACTTTTTGAACATTCAGACCCACAAGTTATCAATCCCCAGCCCAAACACAAGTTACCATCTACACTCATTACTTTCCATGTCGCAGCCTGCTGTAATTGTCAGTGTCTAGATGAGGAAAGAGGATCATATGTATGAAAAAAAAAATGTCAATAGAAGATCAACATATAAATCTGTAGTTTCTGTCAGAAACTCATTCGTCACAGAAAAGAAGGCACAACTATCCTAAAGAAGTTTCCTCCGGCCATTTTCTTCAGAAGCTTCTAACTAAGTGGAGAGATAAGTTGTTTTTGCAGAAGATCATTTTATGCGCTCTTCCTGAGGCCGGAACCTCCGAGCGTGCGCTTCTGACTTCTGAGCAGCCTTGGCCTTGAGCTCCCTGAGAGCCTTCTTATCCTATTTCTTCTTCTTCAGGTTCCCAAGATCAGTCTGCGAAAAAGAGAGAAAACACAAGCTCATCAGTGCTGCAGCTTACTTTCCAGTTTCTTGTACAGATTCATACAGTTTCTAGTTAAGTAATAAAACCCCCTTTATAAAAAAAAGATTAATTTGAACTACTATCTCAATGAGTTATATACATGCGCGGTACCACAACTATCCCCCGACGTGCAAATTCGTCCCATAAGTATTAGAACGTGATCCCGCCGTCCCAGAACTCGCTTAGCGGATTCGTATAGGTTGACGGTGCCTCTGGTGTGGACACGTGTGACGCCACGCTGTCAATGGACACACGCCTCGACAGGCAATTTAGCAGAAACACCCCCGCAAGTATTGTACCGTTCAGTACAGGTCCTCTGGCAATCCCCTGTTCCTCTGGCAATCCTTTTCATAAGCTTGCAAAAAATTGTTTCAAGCATTGACAAGAAAGGAAGCTCCCTGGCATCCAAGATGTAACTGAACATAATAATAATTGCATTAGTTTCTGTCAGCTATAATTAGAATTGCAAGGTTTGTAAGAATAGGAACCATATGGCGCACAACCCGTATCACGACCGTCAGTTCTCACAATTGAATGGTCGAGATTTGTCGTTGAATGCGTTAAACTTCATCGACAAATCTCGGACGTTCAATCGCGAAAACGAATGGCTAGAGATAGGGGTTGTGCGCCATATGAGTTGTAGAAGCTCATAACCGGAATTGTACCTGTTGAAAACTTCCGAGTGGTTATTAAGGAGCATGTCACATTTTGGGAATTCAGATAAGAAAGCCTTTATCCACGTGCTAGGGTTTAGCTGCTCAATCCAATCAAAGGCTGCCGCACTGTCGACCTTCATCTTGTCCAAATTTCTCCGCCACTTGGGCATAAAAGTTGATATAGCAACTGCCCACAAGTTATTCTTCAGGGTCTCTCCTTTGTGCCCTGCCTTCTAGAAGTTTTGAAGCATATGCCTAACGCAAAACCTATGCTCTGCATCTGGCCAAACCTTTTGGACATCATTGATAAGTCCCTACAAGAACCAACAAAATTCATGGTTTGTCACTCAAGTAAAATAGTGTTGTTGGCTGTCAGTTAACTGAAAATGCAGAATAGAAAGCAAGTTATACCTTTTGTTTGTCACTCATTATAGTCCATGGAGAGGTGTTGGTGATGTTCAAATCATCTTTTATTTGACTACAAATAATGGTGACGTGGACGTACGGCTAAAAAAAAGATGACGTGGATAAAATCCATGTATAATATACTACAATTAATAAATATTAATGGGGTGACATGGACAATTGATTGGCTAAAAATATGCATGAGGTGGATAACTTGCATGTTGAGATAGAAAAATAATTAATACACTTGGTGGGGTTTTGCTTTATAATAAGTATAGATTTAGTTGCCGACATTTTTTTAAAATAAATTGGTTTTTCCTTCCTCGTGTGTTTGTCGATTTTGGGTCAAAATTTAGGTTGCGGCGACATTTTCCGCCAATAGTTGATTTTTCCCGTGGCAACGCGGGCATTTTTTCTAGTCTATTAAAAGAGATTAACTGAAGTATACAGAGATTTTGTACGTCTGACTTGTCCTTTAATCTCTCCGTACTTCATATCACATATGATCGACAACGGAAGTAGTGAGGACGTACGAAACACACATGTATCGGCAAAGCAAAGCCAAGCAAAATCGCCCCGCTCCTCTAATCCTTCGGGTACCAAACAAACTATAGATGCATGAACACGTCGGAGTCCGACTGTGTTAGAATTTGGGCCCATTATTGGGCAGCCCAAATAAGCAATTCTGAAAAATCTCAAATTGGCCCATGTGTGGCCCATGTGCATGGCAGAATTTTGGAGGTGCAATGTGGTGCTAAAGTTTAGTCCCACATTGCTAGTTGGAGGAGACAAACACCACCTTATAAGGTGGAGTGTTGTACCACTTGGTGTGCTAGTTGAGAAAAGAAGGCTCTCTCGTGCGCACTCCTCCTCCTCCGCCGCCGTCCGTCCGTCTCGTCACGACACGCCGCGGGTTGCGGGAATGAGCCGATGCCTATATTTTTGCTGTTCGGGAAAAAGAGTTTTTGCGTACGCGTATAGTTTTGCCAGTTCGGGTCGCTCCGGATCGTGGGCTGCTATCAACTCGGACGTGTGCGACGTGGTTGGCCCACGTTGTACCCGTTAGGGTTTCCCGAGCCGCACTATATATTGCCTTGCACTGCGTGCGCCGTCACACCCGAACCAATCTAGGTTTTGCCAATCTCGTGCCTTGCGCCGCCACCGTAGTCTACTCCATCCCGTGCGCCGGCGTGCACCGGCGAACGGGACAGCAGGTCTCCGGAACCACTTGTCCTTGTGATCCTGTACGGGAGAGGGCGAATAAGGTTTTTGGGAAGCGCCCCGCGCGACTGCTTTCAAGTTCTTCATCACGGCTCGACTTCCTGGACGATCTCCGGGTCCGCGGGCGACTCGTCTCCAACGTCGTCTTCTTCGAGCTGCTACCGTCGCCGCTCAAGCTGCTGCCGTCGCTGCTCCAACGACTACTTCATCTACAATTGTTCGGTACGTTCGTCACGTTCCGATGGCTGTGTTCGTAGATGTCTTGCTGCTGTTCATGTTAATTAATACGTCTAGTATTTTCGAGATTAACATGTTAGTAGCTCTTGCGATCATGCTTTATATTCTGGAATTAATCATGGAAATTATGCCTAATAATCCAACAATCCAAAAACCTTATATTTGTTATAGGCAATTTCCTGAGTTAAACATGGGACATCTATCTGATGCGCTGAGGCCGGACAAGTTTACCGGTGTGGACTTTAAGAGATGGCAGTACAAGACCACACTGTGGTTGCGATCTCTGAAAGTGTTCGAGGCTAGTGAGGGTTTACCTGAAGGAACTATATCTGACGAGGATCAGAACAAGTTCAAGGAAACCAATACTGCCTTTGTGGGACTCGTTCTGAGTGCTCTTAGCAACAAGCTGTTTGATGTGTACATGCACATTACAGATGCCAAAGAGCTCTGGGAGGCACTGAACGCTAAGTTCGGTGTAGCAGATGCTGGCAGTGAACTGTACATCATGGAGAGCTTCCATGACTTCAGGATGGCTAACAACCGTTCTGTAGTCGAACAGGCTCATGAGATACAGTGCATTGCTAAGGAGCTTGAGCACGCTAAGTGTGCCTTACCTGACAAGTTTGTGGCTGGATGCATTATTGCAAAGTTGCCCTCTTCATGGAGGAACTTCGCCACAACTCTCAAACACAAGAGACAGGAGATATCGGTTGAAAACCTGATAGCGTCTCTTGATGTTGAGGAGAAGGCTCGGGCTAAGGACACTGCTGAGAGAGGTGGTGAAGGTCAGTCTAGCGCCAACATGGTGCAGAAGAACTTTCACCATGGCAAGAGCAAGGCAAAGAGCAAGCCTTCCTTCAACATGCCTACCAAGACTACTTCTTTCAAGAAGAAGAAGAAGATGCTGAACAAATCTGAGCTAAAGTGCTACACTTGTGGAGAGCCCGGACACTTCTCTGTGGACTGCCCAGATCGTGCAGACAAGAAAGGGAAGGCGCCAAAGCATGTCAACGTCGTGACCGCTAGCAATGCTGATGGGTACGGTAATTTACCGATTGTGCTTTCAGTATTTCAATCTCCATGTTGGTGGATTGATACGGGTGCTAATGTTCATGTATGTGCTGACATCTCTATGTTCACTTCTTATCAGGTCGCAGATTCAAGCGTCTTAATGGGGAATGGATCACATGCTTCTGTTCGTGGTGTTGGCACGGTAGATCTGAAGTTTACTTCGGGGAAGATCGTGCAGCTGAGGAACGTGCAGCATGTCCCTACTATGAACAAGAATCTTTAGCGGCTCCCTTCTATGCAGAGATGGGTTTAAATTAGTCTTGGAGTCCAATAAAGTAGTTGTGTCAAAGTTTGGACAATTTATTGGTAAAGGGTATGAGTGCGGAGGCTTGTTCCGCTTTTCATTATCGGATTTTTGTAATAAGTCAGTAAACCATATTTGTGGCAGTGTGGATTCGGATGCTAATGTTTGGCACTCTCGTTTATGTCATGTTAATTTTGGTTTAATGAGTAGACTTTCCAGTTTGAGTTTAATTCCTACTTTCACCATTGCCAAAGGTTCTAAGTGCCATAGCTGTGTGCAATCTAAGCAACCTCGAAAGCCTCACAAGGCAGCCGAGGAGAGAAACTTGGCACCTCTAGAACTCGTACATTCGGATCTATGTGAGATGAATGGCGTGTTGACAAAAGGTGATAAGAGATATTTCATGACTTTAATCGATGATGCTACTAGGTTCTGTTATGTATATTTGTTGCACACTAAAGATGAAGCTTTAGACTACTTTAAAATCTATAAAGCTGAAGTAGAAAATCAATTAGAGAGAAAGATCAAACGTCTTAGGTCAGATCGTGGTGGCGAGTATTTCTCCAACGTATTTGATGAATTCTGTGAGGAACATGGTATTATTCATGAGAGGACGCCTCCCTATTCGCCCCAATCAAACGGGGTTGCCGAGAGGAAAAACCGCACGCTGACCGACTTGGTGAACGCCATGTTGGACACTGCTGGTTTATCTAAGGCATGGTGGGGGGAGGCTTTGTTGACTTCGTGTCATGTCCTGAATAGAGTTCCTAACAAGGATAAAGAGAAGACACCTTACGAGGAGTGGTCTGGGAGAAAACCATCACTTTCTTATTTTCGTACTTGGGGATGTTTGGCGAAAGTCAATGTTCCAATTCCTAAGAAACGAAAACTTGGACCGAAGACAGTGGATTGTGTCTTTCTAGGTTATGCTCAGCGGAGCATTTGCTATAGATTTTTAGTGGTTAAATCTGAGATACCTGATATGCATGTTGATACTATTTTGGAATCTCGTGATGCAACATTTTTTGAGAACACGTTTCCTATGAAGGATATGCATAGCATTGCTAGAATTTCTTCTGAGATATTTGCTGAACCTAGTACATCTGTTGATCATTCTGAACAACCACTGTTGAGGAAGTCCTTGAGAAGGATGACAATGAATCAGCTCCCAAGAGGAGCAAGAGACAGAGGACTGAAAAATCCTTTGGTGATGATTTCATTGTGTACCTTGTGGACAATACTCCCACGTCCATTGCAGAGGCATTTGCATCTCCTGATGCTGATGACTGGAAAGAAGCTGTCCATAATGAGATGGACTCGATTCTTTCTAATGGAACTTGGGAATTATCTGAACGACCCTACGGCTGCAAACCTGTGGGTTGTAAGTGGGTGTTCAAGAAGAAGCTAAGGCCTGATGGTACTATTGAGAAGTACAAGGCACGGCTTGTAGCCAAGGGCTACACCCAGCGCGAAGGCGAAGATTACTTTGACACCTATTCACCTGTTGCTAGACTCACCACCATTCGAGTACTACTTTCCCTGGCTGCCTCCTATGGTCTTATCGTTCATCAAATGGACGTAAAGACAGCTTTCCTTAACGGAGAGTTGGAAGAGGAAATCTATATGGATCAGCCTGATGGGTTTGTAGTAAAAGGTGAAGAGAGAAAGGTGTGCAAATTGTTAAAATCTTTGTATGGGCTGAAGCAAGCACCTAAGCAATGGCATGAGAAGTTTGACAGCACTCTTAACGTCTGCAGGCTTTGCCATTAATGAGGCTGATAGGTGTGTGTATTATCGCCATGGTGGGGGCGATAGTGTTATATTATGCTTGTATGTTGATGACATACTTATTTTCGGTACAAGCATGATAGTGATAAATGAGGTCAAGTCTTTCTGTCAAAGAGCTTTGATATGAAAGATCTGGGACAAGCTGATGTGATCCTGAACATTAAGCTGATTAGGGATGAGAGTGGGATTACGTTAACGCAATCACACTATGTTGAGAAGGTCTTGAGCCGCTTTGGTTATATAGACAGCAAGCCTTCTCCAACACCCTATGATCCCAGTGTGACACTCAGAAAGAACAAAAAGGAAACGAGAGATCAATTAAGATATTCTCAAGTGATCGGTTCACTCATGTACCTTGCGAGCGCGACGAGACCTGATATCTCTTTTGCTGTGAGCAAGTTGAGCAGGTTCATGTCTAACCCGGGTATTGATCATTGGCATGCACTTGAAAGGGTCATGCGCTATCTGAACGGTACAATGAGTTATGGGATTCACTATTCAGGGCACCCTGCGGTGCTTGAGGGATACTGTGATGCGAACTGGATCTCAGATGTTGATGAGCTCTACGCCACAAGTGGATATGCATTTATTCTTGGAGGTGGCGCAGTGTCATGGAGGTCTTGCAAACAGACCATTTTGACGAGGTCAACCATGGAAGCAGAACTTACTGCTTTAGATACAGCTTCTGTTGAGGCAGAATGGCTGCGTGAGCTCTTGATGGACTTGCCGGTGGTTGAGAAACCATTACCGGCCATCCTTATGAACTGTGACAACCAAACGGTTATCATGAAAGTGAACAGTGCTAAGGATAACGCGAAGTCATCAAGACACGTCAAAAGACGCTTGAAGTCTGTCAGGAAAATGAGAAACTCCGGAGTAATAACTGTTAGTTATATTCAAACAGACAAAAACCTGGCAGATCCCTTTACGAAGGGACTATCACGTAATGTGATAGATAGTGCATCGAGGGAGATGGGGTTGAGACCCGTGAGCGTTACACCATAGTGGTAACCCAACCTATGTGATCGGAGATCCCGTGAATTAGGACCTGGGAAGAACAAGCTAGTGGTTTAACAGAGGAGAGTTATTTTATAACCCTCTCCGTGGGAAGATGCATAACTCTCACATTCTGTAAGGCAGGTTGGCAATATGCCTTAATGTGTTTCTGTTGGCTATTCGTAGCAAAGGTGCTATCCTACAGAGCGACCTTGAAAGAACACACCTATATGAGTCCGACTGTTAAACGTCGCAGTCTATGAGATTTGGGTGATCTCTAGTAAGCTCATGAAGAGACCAGGGAGTATGACGCATATGCTCCACCCGCGGGGTAGGCTACTGGCAGCCACGTACTGGTTATGACTTTGAGTGAAGTCTATTGGCACCAAACTTGCAATTCAAGGTTCGTCCATTGTTCAAGTTGCTGGTAGATGTAGCTTGAAGCTCTAGGCGGAAGTTCAACTTAACAGTCTCTGCTGAAACACTGGTATATAAACAAGAAACGAGGTTTGGCAAAATCTCTAAATGGGAATTTGAGATCTGGTGGGGGATTGTTAGAATTTGGGCCCATTTGGGCAGCCCAATAAGCAATTCTGAAAATCTCAAATTGGCCCATGTGCCCATGTGCATGGCAGAATTTTGGAGGTGCAATGTGGTGCTAAAGTTTAGTCCCACATTGCTAGTTGGAGGAGACAAACACCACCTTATAAGGTGGAGTGTTGTACCACTTGGTGTGCTAGTTGAGAACAGAAGGCTCTCTCGTGCGCACTCCTCCTCCTCCGCCGTCCGTCCGTCCGTCTCGTCACGACACGCCGCGGGTTGCGGGAATGAGCCGAGCCGATGCCTATATTTTTGCTGTTCGGGAAAAACGAGTTTTTGCGTACGCGTATAGTTTTGCCAGTTCGGGTCGCTCCCGGATCGTGGGCTGCTATCCAACTCGGACGTGTGCGACGTGGTTGGCCCACGTTGTACCCGTTAGGGTTTCCCGAGCCGCACTATATATTGCCTTGCACTGCGTGCGCCGTCACACACCGAACCAATCTAGGTTTTGCCAATCTCGTGCCTTGCGCCGCCACCGTAGTCTACTCCATCCCGTGCGCCGGCGTGCACCGGCGAACGGGACAGCAGGTCTCCGGAACCACTTGTCCTTGTGATCCTGTACGGGAGAGGGCGAATAAGGTTTTTGGGAAGCGCCCGCGCGACTGCTTTCAAGTTCTTCATCACGGCTCGACTTCCTGGACGATCTCCGGGTCCGCGGGCGACTCGTCTCCAACGTCGTCTTCTTCGAGCCGCTGCCGTCGCTGCTCCAACGACTACTTCATCTACAATTGTTCGGTACGTTCGTCACGTTCCGATGGCTGTGTTCGTAGATGTCTTGCTGCTGTTCATGTTAATTAATACGTCTAGTATTTTCGAGATTAACATGTTAGTAGCTCTTGCGATCATGCTTTATATTCTGGAATTAATCATGAAAATTATGCTTAATATTCCAACAGACTGTTCATAAGACAGAGACCTTTTTGCTCGACAGCTACAGTAATTAGAGATCCTCTATCTAACTTTCAAAGAAAACCAAAATTAGTGGGAGACGTGTTTCGATTGGTCGCAGGTATTGGTGACTTTTTGTTTTCAATATGGCTAGACTAGTGTTCGGTTCGCGGTGCGTGCCAACGATCAAAGGCGAAGAGAACTTGCATGTGGCAAGATGGTTAGGTGGGTGGTTGTACCCCCAGCCCACCAGAGTTCAAACCCCCGGTTTGACGCTGGTGTTTCTCATTTAAGGCGGAATATTATTCAGTGGGAGGCGACGTTCTCGTCGACAGCGAGGCGCCCGTGTGACTTCGTCAATATTAAGACTCGACCCGTCGACTCAGTCTTTCGAAGGTGCACATAGGGGTAGGGTGTGCGTGCGTGCGTTCATAGGGGTGAGTGAGTGCACATGTATATGAGCGCTTGCGTTGTACTGTGTTTCGCAAAAAAAAAAAACCATCAAAGGCGAAGAAGACACTGCAGTCATCGGTGAAGACGTCAGTGTACCATCTATTCTTTCTCTGGATCGCTAAGGTGACAATAGCTGGCGCCAAATGAGGTAGTCGCACGAGTGAACTGCCGCCGCCCGCCGGCGCGCTGAGTGCAGTGGCGGCGCTGGGGGTATGCCCCTGTATTCACAGGCATACCCAAGATTCTGACACGAAAAAAATTATGTGTATATACGGCCCAGCCCACTAAGGCAAAACAGCCCATCTCGAGCCCATCTCGCTGCCGACGACGCTGCATCGCAAGTCGCAGACGACCAGACGTGCGTGCTCTGTCTTTTCCCCTTCGAATCGATCCGCCCCCTGCCTTTGACCTGGCCGCCGATCCGCCGGCCGCCGCGATGCAGCCCCCCGGAGCAGTTGACGGCCATGCGCCCGCGGCGGCGGCGCCCTCCCCCCCGCCGACCCGCGGCCCACCCGTCCGCCCCGCCCCGCCCCGCCCCAGCGTCCCCAAGCAGCGCCGTCGGCGCAGAAGGTACGGCCGGCTTCTCTGCTCGCTCCCAGTTTCGTTGCTTGACTTGTTTCCAGTGCCTGCTTGTTTCCTTGATTTGCTAATTGCTTCATTACCTGCTCGATGCAAGTTCTTAATTTTCTTTTTGTCTGTCGTCCGCTTCCACGGCGAGCCGAGGCCGAGTTGTACGACGTATGCTAATTGCAGATTTAGTGTGTGGTGCTAGCTTAGATATTAATGTATTTGGAACATGAAAAAATTACTCATCTAGTCATCTGCAGACAGTTAGGACCATGCATCTGATCAAAATAAACAACGAAAAAAGGATCGATGTGATACTGTGTGATTAGAGTATACAGTGGTTTTGTTCAGCTTTGGCTAATTGCAGATTTAGTGTGTGTGGTACTAGCTTAGATATTAATGTATTTGGAACATGAAAAAATTACTCATCTAGTCATCTGCAGCTAGGACCATGCATCTTCAGGCAAGTAAATGATGAGGATATCATCAATCTCTTCCAAAAAGGCACCCGCAAAGTTATATTGTAAGATGGAATATTATCACTTTATCAATCAAAAGGTACCTATGTATTCATGTTGTTATGGGCTTATAAATTGAAATATTGCTATTGCTGTTTTGCTAGTGTTGTTTTATCCATATATTGTTAGTGTTGTGCTGTTTGCGTCATATAATATACTTAGGCAAAAAAATTTTTTGGGAGGAATACCCAGTGTTCATTTCCTGGAGCCGCCACTGGCTGAGTGGACTGTCGCCGTGGCGTGCGGGTGGTCTCCCTGCAGCAGAGCGAGGAGGAGGATGAGGAGGGGAAGGTAGTGGCGAAGAAGGACGTCGAGCCGCCGCAGGTGCTGAGGCGTACGACCACGCAGACGCTGTCGCTGTCGCTCCTCCGCCGGCCATCACCGACATGGTCGCCATTCCCGTCCTCATGGCCCTGGGTGGGTTCTTTCTGAATCGCGATGGTATTGCAAATCTCCAATTGCAATCGCAGGCACGGTGATTGAGATTGACCAAGGAGAGGCGCCGAGCCACTAGTTCGAGCAGTCCCCTGAGGACAACCCTGTGTTTGGCATCATCACGTGGAGGTGGATCCTCAGTTCCTCACCCCCGACTTCCACCGCATGTTCTCCTCGCCACTCTTCCTCGCTTGCTCGCGCTCCTGGCGTCGCTGTCAGGTTTCAGCGACAGAGAAGGAGGAGGTGTCCGTACATCAAGAGCCTTTTCACCGGGGCGTTCAGCGTGTGTGCTTTGGCAGAAATGAACATGGCTACAGACTATGCACATCCCGGTGCAGTATTAACCTCTCCCGCTGCGTGCTTTGGCCTGGTGAACCTAGGAAATTTTAGCTCTACTTGCTATGCATTGCCTCTTTTCTGTTGTATCTCTACTATATAATATAGCTAGAGGTGATGGTTGGTACGTTTTTAGTTTCCGAGTTTACCCCTGTATAATATGAGATTTTACGGTGATGCCACCGCCAAGTGATGAACCGTACCGGTTCAGTCTAAAAAAAATCCAAATCCTGCCGCCGGAGCACGAGCGCCGCCCCGACCTCCTCCCTCGCATCCGGCGCTTCCGTCCCCTGCCCTGACCCTCCGCTTCGCTGGAATAGCGTCCAGCGGCGACACGGCCGGAGTTGTCGGTAAGCCCTAGCTCCCGGCAGCGCTTACGCTACCTCCGCCTCCCCGTCAACCGCCATGCCCCGAATTGACCTGTACGCTACGGATGCGGTGCAGTCAGCGGCGGATTTGTTCGCTGTGCCGTGGACCCGTTTCCGTGCGTCAAACCATGGCTCGAATCGAGGCCTCTCCGGTTCACGCGCGCGTCGGGAAGAAGATTGATCTTCCCGTGCTCGGCTGCCGCTGCTGATAGCAATTTCTTAATTCTACGAACAAAACCGCGGTTCAGTCCACTCAGTTCGTGGGGCTCTCGACAACAGTGTTCTCTTCTGCATCTCACGCATGGAGCTCCGCCGCGGCCGCCCCGCGACTCCCGCTCCTGCCACAGCGACCCACCCAGCGAAGAGGCCGGGCAGCGATTCTCCCTGACTGCATGGACGACGTGCGCAGCCGCGAAGGGGAGCCGGTCCGCGGCGGGGAACGACCGCTCGCTCCGCCCTCGTAATCTCGTATTGCTCCAGCACGCCGGCGCACCGCGGCCCAGTCTTGCCCCTCCTCTATCCATCCCCTGTTCCTCTCTCTCAATTTCCTTTGCAGTTCCTCGCTGACTTTTTTTTTTTGCGGGTAGTTCCTCGATGACTCTGACAGTCTGACTGGTTCGTCTACCTCCGGGAGGACCCTGACTGCCGACCGTGTTTGCAATAAATTTTTTGGTCACCAGATGCAGACTGTGTACCACTGCGTTTCCCATTATAGATGTTCTACACTCTAAATTTGTAGAAAAGGTACGCTGACAGCAAGCCTAACACTGTATTTACAGCCGGAGGGAGGTAGTAATAATGTGCTAGCTTCTGGTTGTCATGGTTTCAGAATTCAGATGCATCGAGTGAATTTGTTTAAATCCCAATGGGACATCAAAGAGTGCGAAAAAATTGACTGAAGATTATACCAAAAACATGCAATTCATTGTCAAGCATGTCACTCATTCAGAAGTTAAGCTGGATGTTCTATCTGGTAGGGCTTTTAGTGCAGGATTCATGGCTGAATGGTGTGTGTTGGTGTAGTTGGTTGTAACTGAATATTAGCAAAGGTTATGGTTGTTCATTTGGATTTGCTACGTTTTCAGAGTTGAGTGAACTCGTCTATGTCCTTTCCTGAAACATAGCTTAGATTTATGAACTGTGATTGCGGAGCTGGGGTGTGTGCTTCCCTGAAACCTATCTCAGATTGATAACCTGTGAACTATGATCGCAGAGACAGAGCTTTGGCCGCTCCGACAGTTATTTGTTTACCTTCTCTTAAATCACTACAGTAATCTACTAACTAACTGTGAATTGTTTCTGTTTCTTGCAGACAATGTGCTCGAGTTCATGAGTGCCTAGCATCGCGAAGAGCTATCTTGGTGTACCATTTTTTTTATTCAGGTTCTTCAATTCCATACGAACGAAATTTGAATGCTGTTTCAGAAATGTTAGGCTTGCGAAAATATAATTATTCCAGGTTTGACTTCTCTACCATGTCCTATGCTTTCATGGATTCTGTTCACCTATTTTTTTAACTTTCTTTCTTCAGTTTTTGATTTGTATGCTGCTCTTGCTGCATTTGTTTATCGCTACTCCATCTATATGGTAAGTTTTGATTCAGGTTAAGTACTATTTATATATAAATTCTATTTGTTTGTGATGTGCCGGGTTGATTTGCGTAGTATAAGTGTTGCATTGAAATTAGGCTACCCTCCACGATGATTAATCATTGTGCTTTTACCGGATTAGTTTGATTTGTGTTTATGTATGTCCTTAATGCCCGGAATATTGACCTTAGGCTATGCTGGATAAATTAAACTTGTTTAAGTGCTGATGTCCAGATGCAAGTACTTTTTCCCGCGCACGTGGTTGGAGAAACAAGCTTATTTGATCTACCCGTAGCAACGCACGGGTATTCAACTAGTATCCATAGGATGAATGGCAGATCACAACAAACCAATGCTTGCATGGAGGACAAAATCAGATATTCAGATGTAGAACCCCTCAATGCTATACTGTTACTTTTTTAGATCTTTCCAACGGGTGGAATACTGAATATAATTAATTGCGGCACTACCCTTACATCCTTTGTGAAATTGTTCTCATTTCGAAACGCCTTGTGGCTTATAATGCTAACAATTTTTATGGCATATACTTAGTGACTACGTAGTGGTGGCTTTTATGTTAATGTAATTTACAACAATCGGAATAACTTACTCTCGTGACTATATAATGACATGACATTTTAGTCCACCGAGCATCTCCAGTCGGGGCGCCCAAACGGCTTCCGTCCAGGGCGTGCCGGACACAAAATCGCGCCCACTCGCGGCGTCCAAACGCGAATTCGGTCCGGCGCGGCCCAGTTTTGTGTCCGGCACGCCCAGCCCACGCCCTCAACTTGGGGAGGCTTGGGGCGGCCCCGGACGGAAGGAAACGCACGCCTCCGACGCGCGGCCACGCCTGCAGTGACACGGCCACGCCCGGCCGTGGTCAAAGGCGTCGTCAAAGGCGCGTGCCGCGTGGCGACGCCTCGTTTTCGGCCGCGGCGGCCAGTGAGCCGTCGCGTCCTCTGCTCGCCGGAGTGAATGCGGCGCACCTTTTCGAGGCGAGCGGCGTTAATGCCACCGCTCTCCGGCCGCCATAAAAGGCGCGCGCCGGCCTCCACTCATCGCCATTCTCGCCCTCGCCGTTCTCTCTCCCTCACCTCGCCGCTCCTTCTCCACTCGAAAACCGCCGCCTGGGCACCACCGCCACCTCCGGCCAACCAGTGGGCGCCGCGCGCGACGCCGTCCTCGTCGCGCTCCACGGCGTCCTCGTCGCGGTTGTCGTCCTCGCACTCATCCTCATCTCGCTCCCGCGCCTCCTCTCTGCTAACGCCGAAGCCGGAGCTGATGAAGGTGAAGGCGGAGCTCATAGCGGCGCAGGCGGGGACGGACGACGACGCCATTGCGGCGGCCGTCGAGGCCGCGTCGATGGACGACGTGCCGCCGCTCGACGGCCCCACGGCCTGCGCCTGGTCGGCGCGCGAGACCGCCAAGGAGAAGGGCGTGCCCTTCTTCGACCTCACCGTCGACGACGGCCCAGGACCGAGCCGCGTCAAGGAGGAGGAGGACGGCGGCGCGTGGAGCAGCGGCAGCGCAGGGAGCAGTGGCGGCGTGAAGAAGGAGGAGGAGGAGGAGGAGGACCCCTACTACGCCTTCAGGCGCCGCTACCGGGGCCAGTAGATTAGGTTTAGTTTTTTTAAATTTCATTCGAATCTGTAAAATTTACTAAAGTTTGAATGAAAATCGCCGAAGTTTAAGTTACAAAAAAATATTTGGGCGCCGTGAGTGGGGAGCGATGGCGCCCAAATGTGCCAGGTAGTCCGGACGGCGCCCAAATGGCCTGTCCGAAAGGCCTTTGGGCGGCTATTTGGGCGCCGCGACTGGAGATGCTCTTATTGCCATCATTGAACAACTACAAGTCAGGAGACATGATAGTTGAAGGAGAGATGGAGCATTCAGGTTTCATCTGCTCTCTTTTGTTGACGAGATAGAATAAGTGCTAGTACTTTTTTTTATCAAGATTGAATAAGCACAAGTATGTGAAAATTCTTTACAAGATCGTGCTTTACCAGATTTGGTCAAAGTCAATTTCCGTGTCTCGTCAATAGTCGTAGCACAATGAACGTGAATCAACGTGTAAGCAACATGACGCACCACAGTAGCTCGCAGTAAAACGTAAGCAAAACGTGTCATGCCAAGAAACGAGTCAGAACCTACATACCATTGTTTGTCCTTCCAATCACAAGACACTACGTCACACACATCAAGCTGATGCTCACAGACTACCACAACTCACGAAAAACAACCACACAGTAAGATCCAGTTCAGACTAAAGTCACTTCCCATAACTTAGGCCTACGTGGACTAGATTTAGCTTTGCCATTAACAGGATCACAGGTCGTTGGTGAGAAGATGGAAGAGGGCGGCAGCCTCCCCGAGCCGCTGCAAATTGTCCTCCTTATGGGCTCCGGTGCGACCATGCCTTGCAGAGACAAGAGAAGCCGTCAGCTAAGTCAGTGAAACACAAAACAGTTTGGTCCAGTTATATTCCGTTTCACTGGTATGTTTCCAAGGATGTCACTGTTCTTTCTTTACCTCTTGTCGAGCTCCACCTTCTTCTCAAGGTCTTGCATCATACTGCCCAGCCTTCTGATGTGGTGGCGCAGGGCCCCAGCGTATTCACGCCCTTCTTTGGACTCGCACAGCTTCTTCAGAATACCGCATGCGATGAAAAACACTTCACTCTTGTTCCTGAGGGAATTGACAGAGAAACATCATGTCAGGAAATATAGGTTATAAGGCAGCCATATTTTTCAATACTCTGAAAGCATAACACATGGACAGCTAAAGCTCAAGTTTCAAAATAGTATCAATCTGGCAGCCCTTATGGTGTAATCATGCCAGGTGAGTGCTAGCAAGTAAAGGGTGGTGGTCGCCACACCACATGTTAGGCATGCCGCTCTTCTGGTCTAGTGTTTGGTTCTTTGCCTCACTTATGCTGCGCTACACTTCCCTAGCACCCTACCACATGTCATACATAGGATTTCTTGCCACAAGTGTGCCCTAATATTTGCTCACCGCAGAACTTGCAACACATTTGGCACTAGATGCGTAGGCACCAACCAAACATGCCCTAACTAACACAAGACCAGAAACTGCAGTGGGAAACTCTCCCACTGTTTCACCTCGAAAACAGAATACCAGAAAAATACTTACTGATAGTTGAAAACTGAACTGAATACGAGAAATTACCTCAGCAGCTCCTGGAATATAGTGCTAACCAATTGTGGAGTGTTAGCTAACACTGGTCGAAGATTTGGGAATCTTGCGATGTTCTGCAGTGTATAGAGTACTTGCTTCAAGACTTCCTGGTCAGGGATCCCGCGATTCAGTCGAGGGATTTGCTTCAGCAGAATGTCTACAGCACCGGCACCGACAAGTGTCTCACAGCACTTCTCGGAAAGCTCTGTACAGTACCTGGAGGAGAAAACATACAGATATAGTAAACCACAAATCTCCTGAAGCAGGTGCCCAGCAAAGGATCAGCAAACAGTACAGTCCTAAGAATGTCGAGGAAGACAGTATGAAACAAAGAACACAACAACAGTTACATCAAACCAGGCTAGAGTAAAACTTGAAAAGGTAAACTTAAAGAACATATATTTACTTAATGTCATGCAAGTTTGTCGAATGCTGCTGATGCTCCTACAGCCAGTGATATGCGATAGTGCCGCAATTAGTCTATTGATCAGGCGCATGTCATCGTCAACTTGTGCGGAAGCCTTCTGTATTCTAGACCTTACATCAGCAACTTCTTGCTTTGAAGCTTTCCTCACATGGTAGGCTTTGACAAAGGACTGCAAAGTTCAGTTGGTTGAATGTCAAATGAAAGAAATGCACCATCAGAAGTACAGTACAAGAAAATTGCTATGAAAAAACTGGAATATCATATGAAAAGGAAACCTGAATAGTTGTTATACACTTCTTTTTTCTAATAGCAGCCTGTCGTGCTATCCAACCACGAACATGGGACTGGACAGCAGTCGCAGCTCGTTTTCTTGATTCAAGAAACAGAACCTTTCTCCACCATCTCTGCAAATAGACTGGTCATATATACCTTCCCCCATTAAATGTTACTCCCTCCGTTCATATTACTTGACACTAAAATGGATATATCTAGACTTATTTTACTGCTCGATATATCCATTTTAAAGTCAAGTAATATGGAATGGAGGGAGTACTATCCAATCTAGAAGGTAGCAAAAATATCACACATACTTGAATGAAATAGATAGAGCAGGTAATTTGTTTGACTTGTTTCCGAGCTATCCAACCACGAATATGGGACTGGATAGCAATCGCAGCTCGTTTCCTTGATTCAAGAAACAGAACCTTTCTCCACCATCTCTGCAAATAGACTGGTCATATATACCTTCCCCCACATTAAATGTTACTATCCAATCTAGAAGGTAGCAAAAGAATATCACACATACTTGAATGACATAGATCGAGCAGGTAATTTGTTTGACTTGTTTACGAGCCAACCAACCACGAACTGAGGATTGAATTGTGATTGCTGATATTCTGATAGACCGGTGCAATAGGACCTTCCTCCACCATCTTGTAGCCTTAAGGCCGAGCAAACAACAAGTTTCAGTTCAATACTTTGGTGAGATCTTTTCTGTTGACTTCGGTCAAGTGCAAAAAGGCTAGTGTAGATTTGAGGTAAAGAACCTGCATGAGTAATACCAGTCAGTAGTCAACAAGAATGCATCAACATTCACAAAATAAAAAAGAAGAAGAATGCATCAAGAGCAAGAATTACATACTAACCTAATAGCCGCTTTCTAGAGAAATGTCCTCTGGCGATACGCTGAATTTCTATTGCAGCATCATGATGCCGCTGAAAAGCCCAGCTGCACAAGTTCTGTCTTGTCACAGATTGGATGGCAATGATAGCTTCAACTTGCTTTGTGAAACACATCCTCATGGCGAGACCACGCCAGTGGCTCTGAATTTTGGTTGCAGCAGACATTCTTGAGGATCTAACCTGCAGAAATCTTCTATATGCAAATTGTATCTTTCGAGCAGCCATTACGTCTTTGCAAAATAAGAAATCGCGCTGGCAAGATAGAGGCTGTTCATGCTGGAATGAAGCTCCACAAGAAATATTGCTTCCACAGTCCATGTCATCCTCGTACACAAGTTTAGTGGCTGATGCTGGGTTGGCAGCTTCAACCTCAAATAAGTGCTTAGTTCTGGAATTTATGGAGCCGCTCTTAACCATAGCCTGATGAGGAGTAGGAGATGCTGCAGAGTCATGGCCGCTGTTGCAGAGCTGAATGGCAGAAGTTAAGTTGTTGCTGTGTTGGTCGCCAAGCTGCAGAATAGTGACTGAGTCTATACTGTCAGTATTATCAAGGCATTGAGGGGCTACAGAAGCTATCGAGGTACCCACATCCTCGCAAGCTTTCCTCACATGGTAGGCTTTGACAAAGGACTGCAAAGTTCAGTTGGTTGAATGTCAAATGAAAGAAATGCACCATCAGAAGTACAGTACAAGAAAATTGCTATGAAAAAACTGGAATATCATATGAAAAGGAAACCTGAATAGTTGTTATACACTTCTTTTTTCTAATAGCAGCCTGTCGTGCTATCCAACCACGAACATGGGACTGGACAGCAGTCGCAGCTCGTTTTCTTGATTCAAGAAACAGAACCTTTCTCCACCATCTCTGCAAATAGACTGGTCATATATACCTTCCCCCCATTAAATGTTACTCCCTCCGTTCATATTACTTGACACTAAAATGGATGTATCTAGACTTATTTTACTGCTCGATATATCCGTTTTAAAGTCAAGTAATATGGAATGGAGGGAGTACTATCCAATCTAGAAGGTAGCAAAAATATCACACATACTTGAATGAAATAGATAGAGCAGGTAATTTGTTTGACTTGTTTCCGAGCTATCCAACCACGAATATGGGACTGGATAGCAATCGCAGCTCGTTTCCTTGATTCAAGAAACAGAACCTTTCTCCACCATCTCTGCAAATAGACTGGTCATATATACCTTCCCCCACATTAAATGTTACTATCCAATCTAGAAGGTAGCAAAAGAATATCACACATACTTGAATGACATAGATCGAGCAGGTAATTTTTTTGACTTGTTTACGAGCCAAGCAACCACGAACTGAGGATTGAATTGTGATTGCTGATATTCTGATAGACTGGTGCAATAGGACCTTCCTCCACCATCTTTGTAGCCTTAAGGCCGAGCAAACAACAAGTTTCAGTTCAATACTTTGGTGAGATCTTTTCTGTTGACTTCGGTCAAGTGCAAAAAGGCTAGCGTAGATTTGAGGTAAAGAACCTGCATGAGTAATACCAGTCGGTAGTCAACAAGAATGCATCAACATTCACAAAATAAAAAAGAAGAAGAATGCATCAAGAGCAAGAATTACATACTAACCTAATAGCCGCTTTCTAGAGAAATGTCCTCTGGCGATACGCTGAATTTCTATTGCAGCATCATGATGCCGCTGAAAAGCCCAGCTGCACAAGTTCTGTCTTGTCACAGATTGGATGGCAATGATAGCTTCAACTTGCTTTGTGAAACACATCCTCATGGTGAGACCACGCCAGTGGCTCTGAATTTTGGTTGCAGCAGACATTCTTGAGGATCTAACCTGCAGAAATCTTCAATATGCAAATTGTATCTTTCGAGCAGCCATTACGTCTTTGCAAAATAAGAAATCGCGCTGGCAAGATAGAGGCTGTTCATGCTGGAATGAAGCTCCACAAGAAATATTGCTTCCACAGTCCATGTCATCCTCGTACACAAGTTTAGTGGCTGATGCTGGGTTGGCAGTTTCAACCTCAAATAAGTGCTTAGTTCTGGAATATATGGAGCCGCTCTTAACCATAGCCTGATGAGGAGTAGGAGATGCTGCAGAGTCATGGCCGCGGTTGCAGAGCTGAATGGCAGAAGTTAAGTTGTTGCTGTGTTGGTCGCCAAGCTGCAGAATAGTGACTGAGTCTATACTGTCAGTATTATCAAGGCATTGAGGGGCTGCAGAAGCTATCGAGGTACCCACATCCTCGCAAGCTGTGGTTTCATTCTCGCCATGGCACATTTCTATGCAATCGGTTTTCGACGAAGCTGTAGTTTCCAAGAACCCATGGCTTTCAAAAAGCTCAATGTTCTCAGACCTCTTCCTTCCCCTAATCCAAATCCTTACTGCCTGCTGAATCACAATGGCCGATGCCCACTCTGTAGAAATAGTAACATGAATTTCACTTGTTTGCAGAGAATCTTATGTTGCCTACGAAGCTAGAAACCTTCAAACTATGGAAAGCAAATGAGAGATAGAGGACAAACCCTGATTACTGCATGAATCATCTGTGTTATTTGTATGAGGGGATTGATACTTCACATCATTCTTTCCCGGAGATATAACGGTCGCATAAGCTTTATTCTGCAGGCTTTGGTAGTCCAATCTAGTATTGACAAAATTCCGTAGTTGCTCCTATACAGGTCAATGTAGGGTGTTCAATTCATGACCACTGTGAACGAAAATAAAAGGAGAAAATGTGAAAGAAATATTACCAATCTTTTATCATTAGTCAGATGTGAGCATAGGAATGCTATGAAAACTACTGCGCCTTTTTCATCAAATAATACATCATTGGCTAAGATGTCACTAGCTGGAAAACCCTGCATATTGCAGAAAACATGAGAACAGACACCTGGTAATTTTCCAAATAAATAAGATACTACCTGAAGAAAGTCTCCAAGAACTTCTCCGATTTTGCTAGGTGGACAGCTGATGATATCAGTGGAAGTATCTTGTTCATGGCAACTGAACAATTCCTTTCGACAATCAGAAAATGTTTCCTAACAAGCAACATAAAGAAAAATTAGCACCTAAGATACAAAAATGAAAAGATGATGGAATGAATTGACAATGAAGCAGAGAGCTTTGACGGAAGTGAAGGACAACCTTCAGGGGACACCCATTAATGCTAATGTTCAAATAGTGTTTTATTAAGTAGTTCAGAGCTCTCCTGTCAATCTGAGAGGGACTTTCCACACTTATGCCATATTTTGCACATACCACCTGGAAACAAACAGAGGAAAAAATGTGTAGAAATCACACAAACACATGTGAGATGGCCAGAGAGATTGTAAGGTTAAAACCATATAATTTGAAGAGTAGTACGCTTAAAAGGTTCCAGTATTTGGTGGTAATGGAGGTACGAAACGGTGAAATGAAATAGCAGTGATATATGAGCTAACAAGTCAAAACATATGAGATAGAGAATGCCATCAGCATGCAAACTACCTATATCATGCGCAAATGAAAACACAAAATATGAAACTACTTTCAACGGAAATGAGAAATGGAAGCATCCTACAAATGCAAGGACACTATGAAAAAACGTATTTATGAATATTCAACCATACTGGGATCATGCAGAAAATAGACTTTTCAAGGGCATAGCACAGGTAGTTAAGGAGCCAACAATTTAATCATGGTGGTTTAGGGCCTTTCGGGTACAGACTCATACATTTGAGCAAATGGGCTACATAAAGAAGAGAAAAATAACACCTACCTGAATCCAATCGTAAAGCAAGCCCATGTGCGACTTGGTCTCAGAGATTGATTGTTCCTGAAATGGAAGAAATAGAGCGCCTCGTGAAACAATGAACTAATATTATCCCAATCAAAATCACAAATAGAGAAACAGACTTATGTTGACTCTGTCATGGAATTCTGGTCTGTTACTAGAGCAATAGTACATTGTTACTGCAAAGCACATATGTCTTATACATTTCTGCCAGTGCAATACAGAGAGTTATCACTCTTTAGTGATGAAACTTCAATGCGAAGTGCAGTGGAACAGGGTTGATATAGTTTTTTTTTACTGCAGGCAGTTATTGCTGCAATATTTTAGTGAGAAACATAGACCACTTTTAGTATAATTACAAAATTAAGTAGCCATATGATTCAGTTCTAGTCTGATGGAACAAGAACCAGTTTTAACACATTGTTCGATAACGAACGATTTACTGAAGTCTAAAGGAATACACCTTGCAATCCGAGTACAAGGAACTCACCACTGCCGGTGCTTTTAACCTGGATAGTTCACGAGCTAGCGAAGTTTTGCTTACCAACAAGGGTAACTGCACAAGAGCACAAGGTTATATATTTGAAGAATAACAAGCTAGAGTAATTTATGCACTATTTGCAACATTACTTTTTCCTACGAGTAACTACAACAAATTAGTCTACACGGTGGAGGACACCATAGGGAAAAATTTACTGTTTGTGCCATAGTGTTAGGTAAGTAACAGTTATCAGGTATAATATTTAGACTGAGGGAAGAACATAGTGTTGAGAGGTACAACATATCCCTATTGTAATGCTGCCTATGAATGACCGAAAAAACAAATCTGAACATGGAAGAATTCATTATTTTAGATCTTCAATACAAATGAAACGTGTAATATAACAGTATAAATCTTCAACAGGAATAACACGATACTAAACGGCATGTTTAGATTAACCTGCATATGAGTGAAGATATTCCATAGCAATGAAAGAATTAGTTCCTTGTCGCCATTAGCAATGTCTTCTGCTGAAATTAGGACTCCGTCTGCATCAGATAACGGAACCCCAGCTTGCTTGATATACTGGATAGCCATGGTGCAATTGTGCAATTTCTTTTTATGTGTATCTGATGGAGCAATCACTTTCTGAAATAAAGCATGATGTCACTGTAAATCTAATTGAAATAAGAATCTAGCTCACATGGGGCAAAAAAAAATGCATACCAAAATAATCGATGCATTAGAAAGCAGGAGCTGAACAACTCTACAAAGAATTATGCCATCCTGGAGATCTTCAAATAAATTTCCAATAGTGAAATCATACTCTGACAGAGCAAGCTGGTAAGAAAACAAAATTAGAAAAATCACTAAATATTCAGGCGAAACTTATAATCAAAACACAAATGCCAAAGTTCAGCACTATGGTCAGAGTTATTGTTCTTCTAAGATCAATTATTGGACAATTTTTAGAGCATAACGCTGGTTATTATGATACCTGTTTGTAATTCAGTTTGTAGCCCATGGTTGATAGATGCATCAGGAGATCACCTTCTCCATGCATGGCCTCAGCCAAAGATTCTACAATTCAGGAACAAGTAAAAGAAGACATGACTGGTTGAATAAAATACATGCAGGTCAGTTCACAAATAGAATTAACCAGAATTAGATGGATTTTTCGGCTATCTTACCCTGGATAATTTGCAAGCTAGATTTTATGTGGGCTTGTTGACAAAACAATGGAGGGGATCCACCATCAAGGCTATCGATTCCAGATTTGAGAGGTAGGGCACTTTCCATTTTCGCCATGTCTAGGACAGCGACAAGCAGAAACATTCTTTTCAGTACGATGTTGGCCGATGCTTCGGTATAACATGTTCTGTGAAGCCCTTCAACAACCTTGTTGCGAGCAACAGTTTTTGGAGACACGTTTTGACAAAACAGTTGCTTCTCCAGAAGAAGTTTTAGGAAGGAAACCTCTTTTTCCCGTTTCCACGACCCACTCTGTAGCAAGCCATCACCCCCAAGGATAATATGTAAGCCTATCCTGAGCCACTCTGGATTGTAACACATGAAAACTCTAGTCACATTCACTTTCAGCCTAAGATAAGTAACGATAGGGCAATGGGCTTTCATGTTCAGTCTTCTCTCGTCAATGTTCTGCAAACAAAATACTTCTTAGATTATCAATGATGGTTCTGACTGAAGGTCAGCTGAAAAGTATAAGATACTCTAAGTCGAGTAAATTAAAATCACAGTGTCAAGTTACAGTACGGATGACTAGAGAGATGACTTGCTAAATCCTTTTCATTCACAAACAAACAACAATTGCTGTCCCACAATATAGATGTGCAGCATCCCAACAAACAGCATGACATGTACAAATCACCCAAATCTTTCAGTTGCACATTTTTTGTTTTTAAATAAGATTAAACATTGTTCACTATCATCTATGTGCTGCAAATGACAATTCTTAACATGCCACTAAATTAAGGTCAGCCTCAACATTCCAGACTAGCATGTATGGTCTAAGGAGTATCTAACACATTGCCAATAATATGAAAGCTAAACTGTAAGGACATGCCACTATGACAGGTAATTCAACTAATTTCATCTGTCCTGAATGATCTAGCAATGCGCCTAAAACGCTGATGGTTTGAACGAATGTTGGAATCAGGGTGGGAGGACCTGCTAATATAATTGTTTCCAAATCCTAGAAATAAATGCGCACCTTGCAAATTTGGCACATCATGAGGAGCACCTCCCGGCATGCCTCGGTGCTCATGAACTTGCCCATTCTCTCCTTGAGATCCTCCAAGCTGCACACCTCCCTGAGGGAGTCCCTTAACACAGCCACCATAGCAGGCGTCATCGCCTTCCTCCTCTCCCCACAGCGATCCCTGCCGCGGTGCCGCTTCGGGCTGCTCCCCCGCGCCCGCTCGCCGTCGAGCGTGTCGCGCTTGCCCGCAACCGAGGCGTGTGGCAGTGGCGGACGCGGCAGGGTAGCACCCGCAGGCGGAGGGGTCTCGGAGTAGGAGCGAGAGCCATGACGAGGCGGATGCGGCGAAGGCGCGGAGGGCGCGCTCGCGGCCCGACTCGACGCGGCGGGCGGAACGCGACTGGTCGAGCTCGAGGGCGCGGAGGCGGCGGCCGAGGGGCGTGGGGGTGGCGAGGGGCTTCTGCGGCCGAGGGGCGTCGGGGTCGCAGCGCCGGCGAGGGGCCTCCTGCGGCCGAGGGGTGTCGGGGTTGGGGCGGGGAGCGGTGCCTTGGAGGCGGTGAAGAAGAGCGGGGAGGGAGATTTGGGGTTAGGTTTTGGGGTGCGGAGGTTGGAGACGTCGCGGAAGGGGGAGTCGGTGAGCTCGCGGCACTCATGGCGACCGAGGGGTGGAATTCTAGAAGGTTCTGGAGCGGGTGGCGAGGGCTTCCATGGATTTGGGGATGGCTCGGAGAGGAGAGGAGCGGGGATTGTGGGGGGGGAGTTGGGTTTGGGGATTTGAGCGGCAAGTTGTTGGTGGACGCCGAACGGCCAAATTTCAAAATGAACGCTCCACTGCTCTGTCTTTTTTTTTTAGCGGTCTCCACTGCTCTATCTTGCTTGCCCCGGTCTATAGCTGGGCATCGGGCCGGCCCATACAGTACGGCCTGGGCCGCGGATAAAAAGCCCGACCCAGCATGGCCTGTAGCGCCTGTGGGTCCGCCCGGGTAATTTTTGGCCTTGTAGGCAACAACAATAAAGAGTTTCAGCCCCAAACAAGATGGGGTAGCGTAGAGTTGAAACCCATAATATCTCGAAAGCCAAGTCATGATTTTGACACATGGATACCTTCAAGATACGGCACGCCAACAAGGGGGTGACGGTCCGGCCCTTGCCCATTTGACACCATACACGGTTCCGATATATATGGCGCGTCGCTAAGAGCGTTACGCCCCAATAGGTTTATTTTGGGTTTCATCTTTATAAGAGTGGCTAAGTTTTTATGTTGGCCTGCCAAGCCTATCACAACCATTCTCCTTCATCCGCGCTTGAGACCGGCTATGTTGAGACAACATAGGCGGAGTTAATTTTTGGCCTTCTAGCCATTTTAAAAAATTAAGACATTAAACGAGAACTAAACCTCGCTTCGGAGATCGGCCTTATCCCGTGGACGGACGACGGCTGGCCCAACCCCATATTCCTGTGTCGTGCCCATGCTGGGCTGAATAAGTGGCCTGCGAGGCACCAACCCATATATCTAACTCTAGATACATCCGCGAAGGGCACATTAGGCTGCCCCGCGTTGGGTCCATACTAGGTCGAGAAACCGGTATGAATATGCTCGCACTAGCACGATCGCCCGAATGACTGCCAGTGGCCAGACCGACTACCTTGGATTGTGCCCGACTGGCACTAGGTGTTTCATAAACCCATCGTCTTCTCCCATGGACATGCAATTCACTCACTCTCACTTGTTTGGAATCAAGGGGAGACTAGAGCAATGAGACTAGTTTGTGAGTCTATGGTTTAGTCCGACTCAGACTGAGGTTGAGCCAGACTATTTTGGTGTTGGTATTCAGGAGTTGAGTATGACTCGAGCCTTTCAGTCAAAGCCCTCGACGCGTTCCTAATGTAGGATTAAGTTGCGTTTCCCGCAAGATGACTAAACCTGTTTTAGAAACATTTATGTGTCAAATATTGTTCCTATATATTGTTACTGTATAATGACATTCACTATAAGGTCGCCATTACACACCACTACTCATACTGTGTCACAACCCCCCGATAAGACATACCCATCCTCTATCGTTGTTTCCACGGAACACATAGTGGCGATGTTTGTGAACAGCGTCAAACTTTGTTGATAGTTGAAGAACGACAAAGCTAGATGGTCCTCTTTGAGCAAGTTTTTCAAACCGAAGACGAAGCTTCACTTGCTAAAAGCAAAACCATGGCAACTCAAGAAAAAAACAAAGGTGGTCTCACCAACATCACGACGATGCTACATAATCTGACATACTGTGAGTGATACAATGAGTGTCGCACCCGTTAATTCTGGCGCCATACCGGTCTCGACAATTCTCGAGGAAGTAAATTCAGCCGAGATTAGGATAGAATTTTGATGGTAAGACCGGAGATCTAGCGTCCCATTTGCGTTACAGGCACCGTGAGCACCTACCGCTGCACTGAGGCTCTTGATGATTCACGGCTAGTTTTTACTAGTGGTTAAGATATTTCACACTGGTTGTCCTCTAATCAACAATGGGTCGTCACTTTATGGTCCTAATTTTCTCGTAATCTGGGAACCTATGTACCCCCCCCCCCCCCCCCCCCCCCCCCCCCTCCCCACAATATATAGGAAGAGAATCAAGACTTACTCCAAGTGTATTTCCTTAATTTCTTCTTGACCGTCGGAGAAAAGGTTCGGGTATTTAAGTTGAATGTACTAAAATTCGAGTTGAGATACGATTTTTTGTATTCGTGTCGCCACTAGCCGAGGATTTGAAGTGTTCACTGCTTAGAAAACGGTTGTATGCTCATTGAATTTCTGTAGATCATCCCCTTTCTTTTCTTAGTGCCATTGAATGGATCTGCTTTACACATCGGTATTCATTACTGATATATGTATTCACCATAGTGAGAACTCAGAACAATAACCAGCTGAAGCAACTCGTTTGGTCTAAAAAGGTTTTGCCCTTTGATTTCAAAAGAATATCATAAGTTTTTTTTTTTGGAGATTATATCCTATAGAAGTTGGTTGTTGATTCATAGGATTATATCCCGTAGGAATTAATCTGATAGGATCTTGTAGTGTAGATCCCGTAAGAAAAAAGCTCATGAAAAATTCCTTCTCTATAATCAAAGAGAACCCCTCTTCACATGGAACTACATTTTCATATTATCCTATGATTCAAAGTACTCCCTCCGACCCGAATTACTGTTCGCGGTGGTAATTTTACGAAACGCCCCCCGCAGTTTTTCACCTGAAGTCACACATCCTCCCCCCAATCTCTCCCCCGTCTCCCGCACGCTCGGCTCTTCCCGGACGGCGCCGCCTGCTCCGTCCCCCCTCTGGACCGCGCCGCGTGCTCCGCCCCTCCCTCGCCGGCGTTCTTCCTTCCTCCTCGTCTCCCCGCCTTCCTTCCACCAAACAGAACCCAACGAGGAGGTAGATCGACGGAGAAAGGGTCCCTTTTTCCCCCCAAGATTCTGACTTTGCGGCGCCCGTCGGCAGTGGCGGCGGATACGGGTCGCTGATGACAAAGTTCTCCGTCGTGGTCTCCTCGCAAGTGGATTCCTTCGCGGCCGAGCCGTTCAATGGCAACCCCGCCACGGTATGCCTCCTCGAAGAGGAGGGCGCCACAGCCGCCGCTGACGAGCGGTGGTTGCTGTCCGTGGCCGCCGAGTTCAACCTCTCGGAGACCGCCTTCCTCGTCCCCGACTCCTCCCGGCCAGCCGGCGCCGCCCCGCGGTTCGACCTCCGATGGTTCACTCCCGTCACTGAGGTATCGTAGCTCCCCATTCATCTACTACACGAATCCCAGAGCCCCCTTTTGCTACCAGCATCGATCTGAAGTTCTGAAGCCGTCCCCTCAATTTGCACAGTTTCATGCCCTTGATTTGCACAGTACCAGTTTTGGAAAAATTTGGTGACCCCAACAGCCTTGAGAAAATTTCGGATTCACTTTTGAGACACGGTGTCGTCTCAATTGCTTTGTTCAATGGTGATTATCCTGCTAAGCTTATTTATTATTCTCCGTAATCTTGTTCGTGAGGTACCAGTTAATGAATTAAATCATGATCCTGTGCAGACAAGGTATTAGAGACAATCTTTATTTTGCAGAATAAAACTTTATGCAAAACTACAAAAGTAAGAGTTTCTTGACACTTTGTTTTGTTCATCGGCGTGTCTGATACAGCTTATATGTCTCAATTGCACATGCTGGTGAGATTATGAAGCTTGAGTATCAGCGGAAGGTTGCTTTGTTAAATAGACAGAAGAAAAAAATGCTGGTATTGATGTTCTGGAGAAAACAAAAGCTGCTGTAACCCATTTACTTGCTTGATTAATACGACCATATCTGTTGAATGAACCTATCTGTTGTACTGGCATGTTCTATTGAACACTGACCATTCATTATGTCTGTACTTCTTTCATCTCTAAGTATCTTGCCTATTCATTCAGTTTTGCTAAGAAGGCAAATAGCCTGGCTTGATCTAGTTCCGTCTAAGAAATTTCTTGTTGATTGCATTCAGTTCTGAAGAATTAGTATGGTGGGGTACAGAAGAGATACTCCTGGGTATTTTTCTTGTTTACAGAGAATTGAAGTGACAGTACAGATGTGCCTTGAGTAGATGGGAAAATATTATACAGCAACCATCTCAAATACTCCTTCACTTGTACTCCCACACAGCACTTTCTATGTATCTTGGGACACATGTTAACTTCACTTATACTTTGCATATTTATTTTGGCTAACTAACAGCATTAACACTATAGTACCTCTTCCTTGCAACGAGGCATTCATCTACTAGCGTAGACGTGCTATAGATGTCAACTGAGCACTGCTAACACTGAAAAACTAACAAAGTACCGTGTCATGACAAGAATAATGGAAAAGATGGAGTATTCAACAATAGCTTTCTGGTGACATAGATCAAGGATAGTCTGAACTCTATAGGGTTATCTTCAGATCAGATGCATCAGCACAAAATAAGGATAAAACTTTGACAGGGAGAAATAATTGACAGTAACTGGCAATGTTTACGTTACTGCTGTACATTGAAATATTCAGAAAATGCTATACATTGCAATGTTTACATTACTGCTGTACATTGAAATTTTCAGAAACTGATGTTTACAAATTTCTGCAGTGGTGACAGACTGATATTATTTCGGCTTGGTCGTGGCTTGGTCGTCGACGAGGAAGAGGCAGCGGAGGGCGAACCCCGTGGCCACTGCTAGCCTCTGTCACCTTGCTCCAGACCTCCCTTGGCCGGGCCGGAACAGGGCGAGCTCGCCCCGCGGAGGAGCTCAGGAGCTTCGGAGCTCCGGCGGCGTCGCCAATGAGGAAGAGACGAAGGGGACGAGGGAGGCGAGCACGAGCGGAACGCCGGCGGCGAGAGGCGCGGGAGTGCAGCGGCGAGATGCGTGGGAGGCCGGCGGCGAGAGTCGCGGGAGGGAAGCAGGAAGCCGGAGGCGCGGGAGGGCAGCACGAGGACGCCGGCGCGAAACGCGGGAGGCCGCCGGTCCACCGGCGCGAGCGCGGGAGTCCGGCCGGCAGCTAGCTGCTGCGAGCGAGCGATGGGACGATTGGGGGCTGGAACCCATCTGTTTGTAAATACGAAGGGTGTAAGTGGAAAAACGGTTTGTACTACCGTCCGCCCACTTTTTCGGGTCGGAGGGAGTAACCCAAATGGAACGCCAATTTTCCTTGACTATTTTTTCTAGATGATTTTCCTTGAGTAGTTGGTGAAACTAGCTGCTTTGTGTGTTATGAAAATTAAGATAATTTGAAACGAGATATTTTCCATCGTGTGAATTGTGATTACGCTGGTACTCCAAGGGCGGACGTCCAGATCAAATCACAAGTTCGCCCACATGGCCACATGTGACATGGCATCGGATCCTCTCGCTTGCCAGCAAAATATTCAGATGCCACGGAGTGGTAAACGCAAATTGCAACCCCAAACTGAAACTGTGCCCCTGCAATGCAACGTCACTTCAGATCAAGCCGAAGAGCGATCCTGCACGCCACCGCTTGACCATGGTCAAGGCCGCGCTAGCTGCCGGAGGCCGAGCAGACGGACTGACACAGGACCTCCTTTGTGACCGGCCAGCTCGTACGCCACCACCCGCGCCATGGCAGCAGCCTCAGTATCAGTGATGACCGCGATGACGGCCGTGGTGCTGGACGGCCGTGGTGAGGAATCGAATCTGCTTTTCCCGGCTGCACGGCTGCACCCATCGAAACCACGGCAGGTTTTCTCTTCCACAGCTCAATCATCGGTGACAAAGTCTGAACAAATTCTCGGTCATTGTGTGAAATTATTTTACCATCGACATGGTTTAATTCATGTTTGAAATCAAACTAGAAACTCTCAAGTTAAACTATTTCTAAAAAAAATCGGTTCTAGTTTGCATCAGAACAAGCCTGGGTTGTGTTGGGCCGCCTGGTGCTGGCCTAGGCCCCCTCGACAGAGGAGAGGCCAAGGGAGACGTTGCAGTCAATGGGTAGGTGCCAAGGTGGAGGATGTCAACCAGGATAATAATTTGACAAAGTGACATGACAAGTATCAAGTCAGATTGGTGATTGTGTTTTAGCATCGTGTGCATCCGGCATACCCATGCATTTCTAGAATTCATCCCTGTCATTTAGTAGTGATCATCAATCTCCTTAAGATACTCTCTCCATTCACAATTGCTCTGTCTTCTAGGTATAGTCAAATTCAAGCTTAGTAAAATTTGAACATATATATAGAGAAATATATCAACACGTACAGTATAAATTTAATATTAATAGAACTAGTTGAATACCCGTGCGTTGCTACGGGTAGATCAAATAAGCTTGTTTCTCACCAACCACGTGCGCGGGAAAAAGTACTTGCATCTGGACATCAGCACTTAAACAAGTTTAATTTATCCAGCATAGCCTAAGGTCAATATTCCCGGGCATTAAGGACATACATAAACACAAATCAAACTAATCCCGGTAAAAGCACAATGATTAATCATCGTGGAGGGTAGCCTAATTTCAATGCAACACTTATACTACGCAAATCAACCCGGCACATCACAAACAAATAGAATTTATATATAAATAGTACTTAACCTGAATCAAAACTTACCATATAGATGGAGTAGCGATAAACAAATGCAGCAAGAGCAGCATACAAATCAAAAACTGAAGAAAGAAAGTTAAAAAAATAGGTGAACAGAATCCATGAAAGCATAGGACATGGTAGAGAAGTCAAACCTGGAATAATTATATTTTCGCAAGCCTAACATTTCTGAAACAGCATTCAAATTTCGTTCGTATGGAATTGAAGAACCTGAATAAAAAAATGGTACACCAAGATAGCTCTTCGCGATGCTAGGCACTCATGAACTCGAGCACATTGTCTGCAAGAAACAGAAACAATTCACAGTTAGTTAGTAGATTACTGTAGTGATTTAAGAGAAGGTAAACAAATAACTGTCGGAGCGGCCAAAGCTCTGTCTCTGCGATCATAGTTCACAGGTTATCAATCTGAGATAGGTTTCAGGGAAGCACACACCCCAGCTCCGCAATCACAGTTCATAAATCTAAGCTATGTTTCAGGAAAGGACATAGACGAGTTCACTCAACTCTGAAAACGTAGCAAATCCAAATGAACAACCATAACCTTTGCTAATATTCAGTTACAACCAACTACACCAACACACACCATTCAGCCATGAATCCTGCACTAAAAGCCCTACCAGATAGAACATCCAGCTTAACTTCTGAATGAGTGACATGCTTGACAATGAATTGCATGTTTTTGGTATAATCTTCAGTCAATTTTTTCGCACTCTTTGATGTCCCATTGGGATTTAAACAAATTCACTCGATGCATCTGAATTCTGAAACCATGACAACCAGAAGCTAGCACATTATTACTACCTCCCTCCGGTTGTAAATACAGTGTTAGGCTTGCTGTCAGCGTACCTTTTCTACAAATTTAGAGTGTAGAACATCTATAATGGGAAACGCAGTGGTACACAGTCTGCATCTGGTGACCAAAAAATTTATTGCAAACACGGTCGGCAGTCAGGGTCCTCCCGGAGGTAGACGAACCAGTCAGACTGTCAGAGTCATCGAGGAACTACCCGCAAAAAAAAAAGTCAGCGAGGAACTGCAAAGGAAATTGAGAGAGAGGAACAGGGGATGGATAGAGGAGGGGCAAGACTGGGCCGCGGTGCGCCGGCGTGCTGGAGCAATACGAGATTACGAGGGCGGAGCGAGCGGTCGTTCCCCGCCGCGGACCGGCTCCCCTTCGCGGCTGCGCACGTCGTCCATGCAGTCAGGGAGAATCGCTGCCCGGCCTCTTCGCTGGGTGGGTCGCTGTGGCAGGAGCGGGAGTCGCGGGGCGGCCGCGGCGGAGCTCCATGCGTGAGATGCAGAAGAGAACACTGTTGTCGAGAGCCCCACGAACTGAGTGGACTGAACCGCGGTTTTGTTCGTAGAATTAAGAAATTGCTATCAGCAGCGGCAGCCGAGCACGGGAAGATCAATCTTCTTCCCGACGCGCGCGTGAACCGGAGAGGCCTCGATTCGAGCCATGGTTTGACGCACGGAAACGGGTCCACGGCACAGCGAACAAATCCGCCGCTGACTGCACCGCATCCGTAGCGTACAGGTCAATTCGGGGCATGGCGGCTGACGGGGAGGCGGAGGTAGCGTAAGCGCTGCCGGGAGCTAGGGCTTACCGACAACTCCGGCCGTGTCGCCGCTGGACGCTATTCCAGCGAAGCGGAGGGTCAGGGCAGGGGACGGAAGCGCCGGATGCGAGGGAGGAGGTCGGGGCGGCGCTCGTGCTCCGGCGGCAGGATTTGGATTTTTTTTAGACTGAACCGGTATGGTTCATCACTTGGCGGTGGCATCACCGTAAAATCTCATATTATACAGGGGTAAACTCAGAAACTAAAACGTACCAACCATCACCTCTAGCTATATTATATAGTAGATATTATCATAAAATATATTTTCATATTATAAGCATTTGATATTGTACATGTTGCTATTCTTCCTAATAGTATATAATTGGTTAAACTAAACACAAGGTAAATGAAAACAAAGTGAGTAGTTGTTCAACGTTTTTTTATTGTGGGACTGAGGGAGTACTAATTGAAGACAAAATCCTCTCTTCATGTGCTAATTATAATCGGCATTTACTTCAATTAATGCATGTAGTACTTTATCAAGAATCTGACAAATTGATATACTCCCTCCGTCCAAAAATAAATGTCTCAAGTTTGTCCAAAAATAGATGTATCTATATATGAAACATGTCTAGATACATCCACTTTTGAGCAAACTTGAGACACTTATTACGGGACGGAGGGAGTAGTACAAATTTAGATATGACGTGGTATTACTGATTCAAACGAACAAACAAACTGTAACATGAACTTAGTAAGGATTTTCTTTAAAGTGTGACGACTTTATTCATTCAAAAGTTTGAAAATATGTGAAATGCGGGAAATGTGTTGGATTCTGAGGAAATATTTTGTGGGGATAATCTCACACAGTTAACATGCATTTTTTAAAGTAAGCATCCATTTTAAACATGAGTTTGACGAGTCAAGCTTCCCACACGTAGCTGCACTGTGGAATGACGCCTGCCACAATGCAACCGTAAAAGCAAAGCAACTTCGGAGCTCCAGCAACTTCAGTCTCGCACAGCTCAATTTTAAACCAAAGTACCAAACCAAGCCAAGGAAGAAGAGAAAGCAGTAGTAGGAACCAAGAAGCCCCTTCGGACCGGCGACCACGGCACGGCGCAGATGGACCTCTCACCAGCCAGCACGGGTGCCTATGGCGGCAAGGCGGCGGAGGCGTACCGCAAGGCGCTGAGCTCCGCGGCCTCGGCGGCCGCGTACGCCATGCTGGCGCGGAGCATGGCAAGGGAGCTCCTCCCCGACGAGCTGCGCGCCGCGGTGCGCTGGGGCGCGTCCGTTCTCCGCGCACAGCTCGGCTGGGGCGCCAAGGAGCGGCGCACGCTCGTCGTGTGGAGCCAGACCGGCCGCGGCGGTAACGAGGAGAATCTCCTCTTCGATGCTGCGCGGACGTACTTATCCTCCAGGCTCGATCTGCGCACGATGCACCGTCTCGGGCTCACGCTGTCCACGACCAGGGACGAAGGCGGCCTGAGAAGCTGGACGAAGCGCCTGTTCATCGAGCCCGGGGACTCCACCATCGACGTCTTCGACGGCGTCGAGTTCACGTGGACGTCCGTCAAGATCGCCAACGGCGGCGGAGGGGGGAAGAACAAGTCGCAGATGGGAGAGGACGGCAGCGGCGGAGACCACAAGTTCCTGCTGAGGCTCAGCTTCGACGCGGAGCACGCGAACATGGCCATGGAGACGTACGTGCCCTACGTCATGGCGGCGGCCGAGGAGACGAGGCTGCGGGAGCGATCGCTCGAGATCTGCCTGAACGAGGGGCGTTCGTGGTCCAGGCTGAACCACCACCACCCGGCCACCTTCGACACGCTAGCCATGGACCCGACGCTCAAGCAGTCCATCGTCGCCGACCTCGACCTGTTCGCCAACCGGAGGGACCACTACCGGCGGATGGGCAAGGCGTGGAAGCGCGGCTACCTTCTCTACGGTCCGCCCGGCACCGGCAAGTCCAGCCTGGTCGCCGCCATGGCCAACCATCTCCGGTACGACATATACGACCTGGACCTCAACCACGTGCACAACACAATGCTGCAGTGGCTGCTCGTCACCATGTCCGACAAGTCCATCCTTGTCATCGAGGACATCGACTGCTGCTGCGATGCCATGTCGAGGGAAGCCGACGGCAAGGAGAGCAAGAAAGACGGCGGTGTCTCATCAGAGTTCTTGGACATCCCGGCGTCGCGCAAGCGCAATACTGAGGTAAGTAATTGCGAACGTTTTCACTGTATATATTGCTGTCAGTATCAAGTACACATATTCATGCCGATCGATGTGTTCATGTCTGCGCTCGGAAACCTCAGATTACCCTGTCCGGGCTGCTCAACTTCATCGACGGGCTGTGGTCGACGAGCGGCGAGGAGCGCATCATCGTCCTCACCACCAACTACAAGGAACGCCTGGACCCGGCGCTGCTGCGGCCGGGGCGCATGGACATGCACATCTACATGGGCTTCTGCTGCTGGGAGGCATTCAAGACGCTTGCCCTGAACTACTTCGTCGTCGACGACCACCCCTTGTTCCCTGAGATACAGGAACTGTTGGCGGCGGTGCAGGTGACGCCGGCCGAGGTGTCCGAGATGCGGCTGAGGACCAATGACCCCGATGTCGCGCTCCGAGGTCTCGCGGAGTTCCTCAAGGAGAAGAATCTGGACAGAGTAAGATGCAGGGAGAGTAATATCCAGGGAAAGCTTGAAGTCAAGTAACTCAATTACAGCACACATCAAGAACTATCTAGTCTCGGAACGAGATGATCCGACTACTACCTTTCTATTGCAAATGTGTTGTAAGACTTGTTATTCACAGTGCTCTTTTGATCGTTTTCTGATTGTAGTGTCATGCAGGCAATTTGGGGATTTCGTTGTTCATTATTGCTTCTCCTGATGGTCACCTTGTTATTTTATTTGATTCTTGTCGGAAAGCATCAATCATATGCGAAGAAGCAATTCATCTATGTCTTAAATGGGATTTTCTTTCTAATTGGGGGGCTTCTACTTTGGGATAGGATTTGGAATGCAAGTTGGAGTGAGAAGTGTGAGGATGGGCTCAAGTTAGTACGGATGTGCTATCTGAAATTCAACCAGGATCACATCATCAAGCGTAAAATTGCAATAAACAAAATGTTTGGAGCCACCGTTGCGTGATGTTTTTACCAAAAGATACACACAATTTATAAATATGTGACTACTCTTTTTTTCTCATGAACACACAAAAACTTTGCGTTTCGATGCATTGATAGATAAGAATAGTTATTTAGAAGCTCGAGAATGAGCAAACATCGCATATACAACACAACCCGCTAGGACCAGGCGCCCACAAGAGATTAAGTCTGCCGATTGCTCCGGCGTTTGGCCAACAATGAGCCCTAGATTGAATCCGATTATGCTAGTCGTGATAAGAATCATGACATCGAAGACAATTGCATTGCGGTGCTTCCAGATCCTTATCAGGCTGTGAGCATAATTGTCGATGAGGCGTCCTTACAAAGCGGGCGAGGAGTGTATCGACTTTTCTTTGTTCTCGGACGTCATAGTAAAATTTGTGACAACATAACAACAAGTAACAAAACAAGAGATTATGGTTAATAACAACAATAATATCAAATCAATATTATTAGAATTTCCTTATTATATGTATCTGACATTGTAAATGTTGATATATTTTTTCGTACGTAGTTGGTCAAGCTTTAAATCGTTTGACTTTTTAAAAGAACTAAGATGTACTATATTTTTACATCGAGTGAGTAGAAATATCGAGAGTATGAATATTGAGCTTCAGAGAGGGTGAATGTAAAAGATACTCATCGTATGCGACGTTCAAATCTTGGCTAACGTGTCTAAAAATGACAGAACTGATCGAGGTTGCCTCCATTGTTGTATAGCCGTTAGCTTCCATGGTGAAGTTTAGGGGTATGGAAAAGGAGAGACCAAGAAGAGATATATATTAATCCCATCATCGCTGATCGTGTGGCAGGTGCTTTGTTTTTGTTTTTTGTTTTTTTTCTTCTTTTCGGCTGTGTGCATCCTTGATGTCTCGACTAGTTTTTGACATTATGTTGTTGCAGAGGCTGGGTGTAATTGGTATCTTATTGATATTTATATATTCCCTTTATAAAAAAAAATCCCATCATCCCTGTTTACGTGGCGCAAAAAGATTTAGCCTAAGGTCAAGGAAAGCTTACTAGAAGGCAAAGAATGAGTTATACATGGTGCCACTTATAAAATCAACTAGGAAAAATTGGGCGGCGACACGCCGCGCTCGTGCGACAAAATTTAAATTTAGAAATATTCTTATTTTTAAAAGTGTGGAAATTTGAAAATTATTGAAATGTAAAGAGAGAATACGTTCGGAAAATCGTTCCGATTTTGGGAGATGTCGCGTGGTAAAATTTAAATTTGGAAATGTCATTTTTTAGAAAGCGTGGAAATTTGGGAAATTATTGAATTTATATTAGATGGTTAATTTAGCTCAATAATTAGAGAAAATACATTATTTGAGAATTTTTAAAATTTAATTTAAATCCAATCCATAATTAGAGGATATGAATTTGGTTTTTTTTGCAAATAATGTTTAGAGGAAGTGCATTTATTTTTTCTTGAAATTTTTACCAAATTGGAATTTTAAAACATACTCGTTGGTTGGCATTAAATTTTTCTGGAAACATGTTTATTTTTTGTCATAAGTAGCTTCTGATCAGTTGCATATGTTTTTTATATTTCTAAAATTCAATCTATGTTGAAGGATGTGAATTGGATTTTCTTGAAATGTTGACCAAATTGGAATTTGAAGACATGTTTGTTTTCTTGTCATGAGTAGGTAGTATATTATATATAGATAGATTTATTTTTTCCGATCATTCGAATGTTTTATGCATATTTTTCCGGTGGACGAAATGGACAAAATTGGAAGGTGCTTAAAATTTTGGAATATTCAAATTTGAATTTTTATCGTGTGACATGAATAATCACCATTTATTTTTTGTGGCCAATTTGATATATTTATTTTTATTGTTGTAGTGGGTATATTTAAATTTGAATCTATTGATATTACAGCATTTATCGGGGAAAAAATGGGAAAAGAAAAAAAAATCTGACGCGTGGCCCTCTGTGACGTCATCATGACGTCACAGTGGCTAGAAGAGGCTGGTTCGGCCGCGGCAGCGTGGACCTCGCCGGCGGCACGTCACCGCGTCCTGGGACGCGAGCGTGCGCGCGGCGAGCGCGCCTGGTCACGGGGCTCCTGTAGACGGCGGCGCCGCCCATTTTGGGTCGCCGGAGCGGCCGCGGCGGCCTGCGAACGCGGCGGCGACCTGCGGACACGCCGGCGTTGATTCCGGCGACGGCGTGGCATTCCGGCGGCTGATCTGTGGTGAGGTGGTGGAGGCGGCGACGGCGGAGCGTCCGGTGGCGGTCGATTCGTCTGGGGAGGGCCGTGGCGGCGGCGGAGCGCGGCGTCGCCGGCGGCGACCTCGGGCCGTCGCGCGAGAGAGGTGGATAAAGGGGGGTGTGGCGGCGTTTTGCAGGGAAGCCCCTGTGGTTTCTCAAATTTGCAAATTAATCCTTTTACGTGCAAAGTTTAGGACTTTTCCGCTATTTCCAGTGAGCACAGGACGCTTTTTAAAAAATGGCATGTTGACCGTCCAATGGTCGTCCGATACGTGATCGACGGCGCGGAGAGGCACGGGCACTGCTGAAGCGCGTTACTGTAGATAGCACCTCGCATCTACAGTAATTGTCGACGTGGGCTAATCTGGGTCGTCCGTTTGTCCGGTCGGACGGCTGTCGAATGCGGGTGACGTGGCCGAGTTCCTGGGAGGCTGAAACGCTCAGCTTTGATAGATTGATAGATAAGCACATAGTGCCAGCCGCCAAGTTCCACTAGTGACACAAATTCCCTCAAGACCTAGTGACACAATGAATAGTCCACTGCACATACATAGCTTTAGTGCATGTTCGATTCACAAGTTTTTTTTAAAGAGTAAATAAAGTTGGCACTTAAATCTCATGTAATGTCCCGCAAAAAAAAATACCTTGCAAATTATTTTTTGCAGGAAAACTGGCATGCAATGTTGAGTAAGAAATTTAAACACATGAATGTGCAATATGCCTTGTTTGGTCGCCTTGAAAACATGTACAGTAGTAGCATTTCTTTTTGAAGGGTTATGTACTTGCCATACATATCATGGAAAAAATAGTCTGTAAAGAAAATTCTTACCGCATGCAATTCAATCGAGATTTGAGTCTGTAAAGAATTGAAGTCACGCCCCGTTGTGCCGTCCATCGGGAGATGGCACCGTACCTCGCAACGTGACAAGATACGAAAGAAAGCAGCTTCTACTGTTACAGTTCCGATTTGCCACCAGGCCAGGCCGGCCACCACCGATGCTGCTGCTGCACGGCCTGGTGCCACACCGCCGCTACAGGATAGTACGAGATGCCAAAACCCAGATGCTTTCCATATCCTGCTTTGCAGGCGAAAACCAGGACTGGCACTGCCACGGGCGCGTCGCACAAGGTGCCAATCAACAAACTGAAACTCTGAACCTTGGGGCCCAATCAGACCATCTCCAATCCGTGGAGGCAAAGACACGTAAAAAAGAAGCAAAAAGTAATCCGTGGTGTTTATATATCTATATGTTTTATTTATGATCTTACATGCTCTCCGATGTTAATGGTTGTTTTGGGCAAGTAGTTGCTAGTGTCTACAAGAGGGGTATTTATGCTAGATAGTAGGTTCATGTCTCCGGTTGTCTGGGCTCGAGATGACATAAACGACTAAGGCTCTGAATGTGCTGTTGCCACGTGGGAGAAAACAATGATATTTTGTCTACATGTCATTTGCATTGTTTACATTACACACTTTGCTTATTGCAATTATCTGTTGCTTGTAACTTAATACTCACGGGAGATACGAATGCTATCTCGAGGATAGATTATTAGTCATAAATGCAGCTAGCAAGCGGTCTATGTATTTTGCTGTAAAACCCAACTAAATATTACAGTGAACTTTATCTTGTCATAATAGCATTGTCATGCCCTTACAATTTGTCAATTGCCCAGCTGTAATTTGTTTACCCTGCATGTTTACTTATCTGTTTATTGGAGAGACACCACTAGTGAACTGTGGACTCCGGTCTATTCTTTTACACTGATAAAAACACCATTTCTACCACTTTCCATCATCATTTGCTCGCTGTCCATTTTTGCAATTACATTTATTTTACACACCATACGTTTAATCCGTTGTATTCAGCAAGCCGGGAAATTGACAATCTTCCTGTTTCGTTGGGGCAAAATAATTTGATTGTGTTGTGTGCAGGTCCACGCCGAAGCTATAAGCGACATAGTAGCTTTGGCACCGTGTTGAATCTCTTCTATCCCTACTGGTTCGATAACCTTGGTTTTGTTCTCAAGCAAAAATTGTTGTTGTCCTGCTTCATACCTTCCTCTTGGTGTTCCCAACAGGCTTTGTTAGGCCGCATCAGCCACTGCTAAATGTTACTGATGGCTTGCAGCACACGCCACTGCTAAGTGTTGCACCAGTCGTGTTCCTTCTCCACGCCACTGGTACAAGTTAGCCGTGTCGGCGTTCGAAACACACGCCACGAGAACAATTTGACAATTCAAATTAAATCCGACGCTATCACTATATTTAATCGAAAATCATAATTTATAAACTCGAATTTTTAACTTAAAATTTCATTCAAATCTCGATAATGTACATATTTCACGCCAAAAGGCGCTTACACTTATCAGAAAAAAATGAAAATAAAAAAGGGCGCCGGTGTCCGCCGTCGGGGCCTACTAGTCGTCGTTCCCGCCGGTGAGGTCGAAGAACGTAGGCTGCGACTAGTGGTGGCGGCTGTCGGGGGAATACTTTCTGGATTAACCCGCGGCCCAGTGCGACTTAACTTACTCGCACGGACGAAGGCCCACTTGGGAGCAAGCCCAATATTGAACCGCCATAAGGAGAAAGATCTAGAAGACAAATCCCGGAGGACGTGAAGACCAAGTAGTCTCCGAGTAGGCCTTTGTAGAGGTATTCCTTATGGGGAAGTTTCCTTTTGTAACCTAGCGAGCCTCTGTGTATATAAAGAGGACTCGCAGGACTTAGAGCGGGTCAAGCTATCAAGCCCCAAACCCTAGCTCATACGGCGAGTACCAGATCGGATCGCCTCCATTGTAACACCTCGATTATCATATCAATACCAATCTAGGGTAGGCAGGAAGTAGGTCTTTTACCTCACATTGAGGGGGCCGAACCTGGGTAAATCTGTGTTGATCTTTGTTCCTGCGATCCCAAGCTCGGAGATGCTTGACTCGCATAATACCACACCTACGAAGTCATCTATGACACCTGACGTGACAAACCCACGACAGTTGGCGCCCACCGTGGGGCCTGCGGTCAAGAGCGTCACGTTCCGCGCAGGATCGAAATCAGGCTTCAAGGACATCGCCATCGGCCAAGTTGAGGACATCAATGGGGTCCCCTTCATCGACGACTCAGAGTGGGACCCGAGACAGATCGCATCGAGTTGGGACCACGTCACATCAGTTACGAGCCGCGCACATCAATTAAGTCGCAAGCCCTTGCAGATTTTATTAACGATTGGACAGAAATCCAAGTTGCTCCTAGCATGGTAGAAACCAAATACTGGACCATGCATTTTGATGGGTCAAGACAATTGCAAGGCTCGGGGGCTGGAGTTGTTCTGACATCTCCCAAGGGAGACAAGCTGCGGTATGTGTTACAGATACACTTCAACTGCACAAATAACGTGGCGGAGTACGAGGCACTGCTTCATGGTCTACGTATAGCAAAGGAGATGAACATCAGTCGTATACGCTGTTTTGGCGATTCAGACTTGGTGGCACAGCAGGTCTCCGGAACGTGGGACAGCAAGGATGCGAACATGGCTGCATATAGGAGAGAGGTGGACAGAATTGCTGGACATTTCACTGGATACCAAGTTGAACATATTGATCGGAGACAAAATGAAGCTGCGGATGCCCTGTCTCGGCTTGGATCCAACAGACAGTCAGTCCCACCCAATGTTTTCCTGGATGAACTGCACAATCCATCAGTCAAACCTCCAGCAGAGATTGACATTGCAGAGCCAGAGGATGATTCAACTTTAGTCGCAGCCCTGCATGAACAGCCAGGATGGACAGAGCCATACATGGCATATTTAAGTCGCGGAGTGCTGCCGACGATGAAATTGAGGCGCGCAAAATCATACGACGATCAAAGGCCTATACAATCATCAACAATGAATTATACAAGCGCAGCGTATCAGGAGCATTCCAAAGATGTGTCTCACCAGAAGAGGGACGAAAAATCTTGCACGAAATTCATTCAGGCGATTGTGGCCATCATGCTTCGTCAAGATCTTTGGTGGCAAAGGCGTTCCGACATGGATTCTTCTGGTTAACAGCATTAGCAGACGCAGAGCAAATTGTCAGAGTGTGCGATGGATGTCAAAGATACGCTAGGCAAGATCATATGCCAGCCCAAGCACTTCGCACAATACCCATCACATGGCCTTTTGCCGTATGGGGTTTTGACATGGTAGGGCCTTTCAGACGGTCTTCAAACGGAAAAACTCACCTCTTAGTCATGGTGGACAAATTCACAAAGTGGATAGAAGCAGAACCTGTGGGAGATTGCGAGGCTGAAACAGCAGTCAAGTTCTTGAAGAAGGTCATATTCCGCTTCGGTTACCCCCATAGTATCATTACAGACAATGGGAGCAACACCTCTGAAGGGGCTACACAGATATTTTGCGCAGACAATGGGATAAGATTGGACCTCACGTCAGTAGCACACCCGCAGAGCAATGGACAAGCTGAGCGAGCTAACCAGGAAATTCTCCATGGAATTAAGCCGCGCCTTATTGAAAAGGTCGAAGCATCTCCAGGATGTTGGGTGGAAGAACTGCCAGCAGTACTGTGGAGCTTGAGAACAACCCCTAACAGATCCACAGGATTTACACCATATTTCATGGTCTATGGAGCAGAAGCAGTCATGCCCAGCGATATCATACATGATTCACCAAGAGTTGCGGCTTACATCGAGACAGATAATGAGATAGCTCGGCAAGACTCGGTGGACACATTAGAAGAGGTTAGAGACTTGGCAGCATCAAGGTCAGCAGTATATCAACAAGACTTGCGACGCTATCATGCCAGACGCATCAAAACCCGCACCTTTCAAGAAGGCGACCTAGTACTGCGACTTAAACAAGATCACAAGGAATGCATAAGCTGTCCTCTCCATGGGAAGGACCCTACATCATCAGCAAGAAGCTAAACAATGGGTCGTACTACCTGCTGGATGTAAGGGAAGAAAGCAGCGAACGCCATGATTTCGAGGATCGTCTCGAGGCACCTCGCCCTTGGAACGTCGCACACCTGCGACCGTACTATACATAAGAAAAGGCTAATCAGAGCCAAGCATCATCCTTTCCAGCTTTATAGCTGAGTATCATCACAGCCACTCAGGGCTAGAACTTCAACTTTGGTCGCCACCTAGGCGCGACCTATGCAACATCTGATCGCCACCCAGGCGCGATCGACCCTTGTATCAGAAACCGGCCGCCACCTAGGCGCGGCCGTAAACTTTGTATCATCTCTGGTCGCCACCTAGGCGCGACCGACCCCATGTATCACCATGGATCGCCACCTACGCGCGATCCAACCCTATGTATAACACTCGGTTGCCACCTAGGCGCGACCTTATGTGTCATCATAATCAAAGCTTATCATAGCTTAGCCTATCATGGCAATATCATTATGTTTCTTGGGGTCTTTGTTACCCTGAAACAGCCGATTTATTGGCAATTATCAAATTTACCTTAAGTTGGATTGCTACTCGCATTATGTGGCCAAAGTACTGGGGTGTGGCGTCAATCGAGCTTGATTGCCTATCATGGCCGCTCTCGACCCTGAACACACATGTTCCTAGGAAATACTGAGTCGCGCGAGTGCCCACTTAAGGATTCAGATGGCCTAACTAGAGGTCGATGTACTGCTTATAGTACGGCAACACCAATTACAATTACTTGTAACTTAACAATTGTTTTATTTGATATCAAGTTACAGGTGATGACCTTCAGAGTTCTCTGAGAAGAATTGAGATGATTACCACATAACATCCTCTCAATCCTTGGGGCTATATCATATTATCATCAAAAATTTGAAGATAGATCGTCATCAAGTTCTGAAGCTATCAGGATACTCTAAAGCTCACGAAGTCAGATGATCTTCCAGGTGCGAGTCAAGGCCAAACTTGTACAATTATAAGTCGCGAAACAAGGAAAAGCACGGCCTAAGCATTCAAGATCAAGAAGTACTATGAAGTTCAGGCCATGCTTGGGGGCTAATGTCGGGGGAATACTTTCTGGATTAACCCGCGGCCCAGTGCGACTTAACTTACTCGCACGGACGAAGGCCCACTTGGGAGCAAGCCCAATATTGAACCGCCATAAGGAAAGATCTAGAAGACAAATCCCGGAGGACGTGAAGACCAAGTAGTCTCCGAGTAGGCCTCTGTGGATGTATTCCTTATGGGGAAGTTTCCTTTTGTAACCTAGCGAGCCTCTGTGTATATAAAGAGGACTCGCAGGACTTAGAGCGGGTCAAGCTATCAAGCCCCAAACCCTAGCTCATACGGCGAGTACCAGATCGGATCGCCTCCATTGTAACACCTCGATTATCATATCAATACCAATCTAGGGTAGGCAGGAAGTAGGTCTTTTACCTCACATTGAGGGGGCCGAACCTGGGTAAATCTGTGTTGATCTTTGTTCCTGCGATCCCAAGCTCGGAGATGCTTGACTCGCATAATCCCACACCTACGAAGTCATCTATGACACCTGACGTGACAAACCCACGACAGCGGCGGCCCGGCCTGTTCCAGCACCTCCGCTGCCTCCTATTCCGGCTCGACGTCGCCAAGAACGTGCTGGTCCACGCCCACCTCTGTCCAACAAGCTCCGTTGGGAAGTAGGGCGCCGGCTCCGGTTTCAGCTGCCAATTGTCGAGGAGCAGCCGGGGGAGACCTGGCCAGTGCGCTAGCTCGAACAACGCGGCGGTCTCGAGGGAGGCTGGCAAGGCCCCCTTGACGTCGGGGCCGTCCTCGAAGTTGGACTCCTCTGCCTCCTCCTTCACGGGCGGTGGCAGTGGAGCATGGGAGCCGCGCATCGGTGGCAGTGAGTACGGGCGCCGCTCGTTGGTATATGGGCGCCGATGCGGAGGGCGCTTGCTCTGCGCGACAAAGAAGGCGCCCCGCGCCGCCGTGCTGGTTATAGTGGAGCCCGCACACGCGCCCGCGAGCGCGAATCAAGCCCTGCCCGGCAGAGGGCGAGGACGGTCTCGACGGTGCGTCCCGCTAAATGTCCCACCTTCCCTCGCGGTTCTTTTGGGCCGGACGGACTGCACTGCTGGTATCGTGGACCGTGTCCTCCCGCTCCGCCGCCAGGATGCGCGATCAGTTGGGCTTGTCCAGCACATACGCCGGGTCGACGTTTAGCTCGTCCGGGAGCGTCAAGCGCCTATGGTGGATGAGCTCTGCTGTCTCGTCGGGGTCCTCGGTGACCGGCGGCACGGTGAGCCCCCTCGCTCATGTGCCATGTGCTAGTCAGCCGATAATCAGGGGGCACCAATAGCTTGTACTTCGTGAACTCCACGACAATAGGCCAGTGGAAGGCCACAACAATGGCTCTAGAGATGCGGTGGTGCCGCCGGCCTCGGGGTTGGTGACCATTGCCTGTGACGAGATATGGAGAAGAAAAGGGTGAGGAAGATGTGGGGAGGGCAGAGATGATCCCCCCTCGGGTGAGAGGGAATTTTACAGCGCCAGGCAGTTTGAGCGACATCCATGACATTTACGCTGGGAAACAATGGCCAATTCGGTGCTTCGACTTGACGCGGCGATTTGACTTAAGCGTTGAGCGGAGTGATTTTTTTCCTTATATAAGAAACTTTTAAGAAATACTCTATGTAGCTAACATAATACTAGACCAAACAAACAAGGGAGTGTCTAGCGCTCGGGTGACCGAGCTTTAAGTTAACGCTCGGTCGAGCTTCTTCCTCCCTCCCGCCGACCCGCCGCCGCCACCGCCGGCCGGACCGCCGTCTTCCCCACCCGCGACCGGCGCGCTGCCGCGCCGCCTCGCCGCCCCGCCCTGCCCCAAGCTCCCCCTCCGCCGGTCAACCGCCACCCCGACATCCCTCTAAATCCCCCACCGCCGGCCGAGTCTTCTCCGGCGCCGGCACCTCCACCCCCCAAGTTAAGTTATGTACTCGCCTCCACCGCCTCCGCTGCGGCCAGCCGTGTCGTCGGCGGCTCCGGCTCACTCCAGTCCTCGTCGCCATCGCCGACGAGGAGCTCCACTTCCAACTCTCACTCTCCTCCTCATCGACCGAGCGTTAACTTAATTCTCGGTTGCCCGAGCGTTAGCAAATCCGAACAAACAAATGGGAGAAAAAAGACTGTGCCATGGAACCAAACGCATACAGAGTTCTTTTGGTTTTATTTTTGCGACGAGAAGAAGGAAAGAGGGGCAGGAGAAAGGCGTTTGCGCTGTCCTGTATAGTTTGACCAGTCAAGCTCACTTAACTACATTGTGGAAGGACTTGTACTACGATGCAAAAGCAAACAAAGTACTCCAACAAACTTCAGTCGCACCGTCCCGCACGGAGATCCCCACTCGCAACTCGCACGGCCCAAGTTCGAACAAACCGCTCGCACTGGCGGGAATGGCGCCGATGGATCCTTCGTCAGGGAGCACGGTGGCTTATGGAGGTAAGGCGGCGGACGCGTACCGGAAGGCCCTGAGCACAGCAGCCTCGGCGGCCGCGTACGCGGTCCTGGCACGGAGCATGGCGCGTGAGCTCCTCCCCGACGAGCTGCGCGCAGGGGCGCGCTGGGGCGCCTCCGTGTTCCGCGCGCGGCTCGGGTGGGGCGCCAAGGAGCGACGCACGCTCGTCGTACGGAGCCAGACCGGCGACGGCAGCGGCAGCGAGGAGAACCTCTTCTTCGACGCTGCGCGGACCTACCTATCGTCCAGGCTCGACCCGCGCGACATGCGCCGTCTCGGGCTCACGCTCTGCAAGTCCAGGGACGACACCGGCCGGAGAAGCTGGAGGAAGCGCCTGTTCATCGAGCCCGAGGAGTCCACCATCGACGTCTTCGACGGCGCCCAGTTCACGTGGACGTCCGTCGAGAAGAGCAACGGCAGCAAAGGAGACAAGAATGACGGGGAGACCGGCACCGGCGGTGACCGCGAGTTCGTGCTGATGCTCAGCTTCGACGCGGAGCACACGGACTTAGCCATGGAGAGGTACGTGCCCTTCGTCATGGCGGCGGCCGAGGAGACGAGGCTGCGGGAGCGATCCCTCAAGATCTGCATGAACGAAGGGCGTACGTGGTACGCCCTGAACCACCACCACCCCGCCACGTTCGACACCCTCGCCATGGACCCGGCGCTGAAGCAGTCCATCGTCGCCGACCTCGACCTGTTCGCCAACAGGAGGGACCACTACCGGCGGATCGGCAAGGCGTGGAAGCGCGGCTACCTGCTCTACGGTCCGCCCGGCACCGGCAAGTCCAGCCTGGTGGCCGCCATGGCTAACCACCTCCGGTACAACATCTACGACCTCGACCTCAACAACGTCCAGAACAAATTGCTCCGGTGGCTGATCCCCAACATGTACGACCGGTCCATTCTTGTCATCGAGGACATCGACTGCTGCTGTGATGCCATGTCCAGGGCAGTCGACAGCAAGGAGAGCAAGACACCGCGGGGACTGGCGAAGACAACAGCAGTGATTCATCACAAACCTTGGGTCTTCCCCCGTTGCCCAAGCGCAATACTGAGGTAGTAACGGCGAACGTTTCCAGTCTAATATTTCAGTACGAACATACTATCGATATGTGCTTGTCCAAACCCATGGCAAAATGGCAACCTCAGGTTACCCTGTCTGCGCTGCTCAACTTCATCGACGGGCTGTGGTCGACGAGCTGCGAGGAGCGGATCATCATCTTCACCACCAACTACAAGGAGCGCCTCGACCCGGCGCTGCTGCGGCCAGGGCGCATGGACATGCACATCTACATGGGCTTCTGCTGCTGGGAAGCATTCAAGACGCTCGCCCGGAACTACTTCGTCGTCGACGATCACCCACTGTTCCCGGAGATACAAGAACTGCTTGCGGCGGTGCAGGTGACGCCCGCAGAAGTGTCCGAGATGCTGCTGAGGACCAGTGACCCAGACATCGCGCTCCGAGGTCTCACAGAATTCCTCAAAGAGAAGAAGAAGAGACAGAGTGAGATGCAGGGGAGGCATGAAGAGTAAAAGCAGGGGGATGAAGATCCAGGGAAGGCATGAAGGGAAGTAATTCAGCCAGAGCTCACAATCAAGAATTAATAATACTCGAGTAACATGATCGAGTTTATTTTGCAAATGTCTTGCACATTGTCCCGCTGCTTCAAGATTACTAGTATTCCTTTTTTTTGGCCGGGAAAGATTACTAGTCTTTAATCATGCGTAGCATCATAGTTGCAGTCTTGCATATGCTTTTTGGACCGTTCTCAGATCGTAGTGTTCAAACTATTGCTTGTCCCCGACTCCTATATGCTTAGTTTAATGTATGATATGACTCTTGATATTTGAAGAAGCAATTCACCTAAATCTTGAATCAGATCTTGTATTTCTAATTGGGGTCAGAAGATTCAGTTACCTTTTTTTGGAAAACGGGAAGATCCATAGTGGACGATTTTGTTTGGCTCACAATTGGGCGTGTGTGTTTTGACACACTATCTGGGTGTAAAAAAGGCATCTTATGGTGGCTACAAAAGAAAAGATAATGGATGTGAATTTGGTAGTTTACCAGAGCACAAATTTTGCATGTATTTGTTTCGTTGAGAAAAGACAACTAAAGTCATCTTATGAGTGATATTTATCAAGAAAAACCAAATCCAAGTACAAAATACATACTACTCGATTATTACAAAAACTAAAATACATCAAAGAACCTAACTAAAATAAGGACATGTAATAACTAGAACACGAAAGAACCGGTTTTTACCCCTCTTGTCACTACCAAGATTGCAGAACGGGGATGGGGACAAGGGGCGGCGGCGATAGGAAACCCTAATTTAGTGTAGGGTGCGGTTGTCTTGCATATATTTTGATATCGGTAGTGGGATTGGTAGTCTACTCGAGTGACTCTAACTCATACCGATTTGCGATATCTATGCCCAAAGTACAATTACTTTATGTCCACCAAGTCACATGTAATCAACTAGAAGTTTCCCTACTTGTTTCTTCTGGACAACAAAGTTGTTCATCCGCAAGCCCTAAACCCTAACACCAATTTTATTATACAACTACTTAGTATAACTCACGTGCATGAAAATTGCTCACAACTATGAAATAGTGGCAATTTTTTTGGTCGAACCAGGTTGTGATCTTCTATATGAGCCGTTACCAATGGGCGAATTGGTGCTATCGCAACACGTCTTTCTTCCTACATGGAGTGGGCTCGACTTTTGGTTCTTCAAAACAGAAGCAGAAAGATCAGTATATGTCGATCAACAAGAAAAAAAGAAGAGCACTAGATTTGAGAAACCAACGACCAGAAAATGGAGTAGACGGAGAATTGTGCCATAGACAAACAATCGCATAGACCTAGGGTCTCCTTATGTCCCACGGTGAAGTTTAAATTGTGGGTTAGGGCACCTACAACGGCCCACCGCAAACGGACACCCAAATGTGTCTGATTTGTTCTGTTTGGGACGGACCGCGCACACGGTTATGATCTTTATCCGTTTGGGGTGGGGTGCTGTAACATCCCAAATTTGTAACCCAGCTTTATTAGTCCAAAAATTGTGGATCAACAAAAACTTTTGTGTGTTTGTTTATTTATGCTTGCTTGAGTTGTTGTTTGCTCTAAATAAAAACTTGAAGAAAAGAAAAGAAATAAAACAAGTGCTAAAACAATAAAAATAATGCGACAAGTGTCACATTAAATCTCCAAGTGAGAATTCTAAAATTCTTCCAAAACCAAAAATTCAGTGGGGGAATGTGACCCCTCTCTTTTCATCCTTAAAACTTTTCTCTCTCTCTCCCTAATTTAAATTGTATTCTAAATTCTATTTTCAAAATTCAAAATGTTTCTTTAACTTTGGAAATCATCAAAAATCACCAAGCTACACTTTCTAAATAAATACTCCAGTGGTACCTCAAGCCTTGACAAATCATTTGGAAACAAACTATGAAAAGAAAGTTTAGAAATTCAAATTTTGGCTTGGTTCGGGTATTTGGTCGAGCACATGGCGATCACCACTGCGTACTTCCCTAACCCGAAAATCCAATCCAAAATCCAAGCTCAATTCGGAGCAATCCCGTGCCATTAGTGTTTCCACTCCCTCACCTCACCTCACTCACTCGAAGGACGATGAAGAGACGCGCTCGTTGACCCCAGAGGAGGCAAGCCGAAGCTCCACGCCATTGCCGTCCTCAGAGCTTGCCGCACGGGTCGTCTCCGTGGAGAGAGCAGACGCAACGCTGAGACGACGCCGCGCCGTGCCCGCCACACCACCCAACTCCCTCCGCCCCTGCCCGACGAGACCACACCGCCGCAGAAGCCCTCTGGCGTGCACACCGTCCGTGCCAGAGCACGCCGCGCGTCATGGCGACGCCGAGGTCAACGGAGAGCACCGCACGCCTCCGCACTGCCCCACCTCACCCTCTGGTTCCATCAGCTCCACCGCGTCGTGTACAAGCACCACTGCCCCTCTGGTGCACCTCACGCACCCTACCCGACCCCAGCGCACGCGCCCGTGCTCGCCGCACGCCACTGCAAGCTCGCGCGCAACCTCTGCTTCCCCTCGACCACCCGACCGCACCTGCATCCCTCCCTCGCTCACCGCAACCTCCCAGACACCTCCGTCTGGACCCCGCGCCTCTCCTCTCCTCTCCCCACCACCGTGCCATGGAGCACCGAGCACCTCCACCCGCTATAAAAGCACCCCCGCACTCCCTCCCCTCTCCACACACCTCCACCACTTCCCTCTCACACCCCTCACACCCGTGCATCGCCAGGAGGGTGAGCACTCCACCACAGCCACCGCGCCCAAGCACGGCAGTGCGCTGCCGCGCCGAGGAAGAGGTCGATCACGGCTAGGTCGTGCCTCTCTCCCTCTGCCTTCTCTCTGCCCCTCACACGCCTCACCATTACACCCTAGCTCACCCGCCGCGTTTTGCCCGTGTTTCATGCACAGCAGCGCCGCGGAGGACTCGCCGGACTTGAAGCACGGCCGCGGAGGAGGAGTCGAACACGCCGCCGTCGATTGAAGCCGTCCCAGCACGCACCACTCACCCCAGAGCTTCCCCACTCCCTCCGCCGTCGATCCCCGTCATCTCCGCCACCACCCGAGCCCCAGGTGAGCGAATCGAGAGCACCGCCGTCGCCGGAGCCACGGCGCCGCCAGAAAATGGTCGCCGCCGTGTCGTTGATCCTCAGCCGTAGGATTAGAGATCAAGGGTAGCGTACCGTTTCGTTTAAGTAGACACTGACTGGTGGACCCCACCCGTCAGCGTTTTAAACTTAAACCCGCGCGCGAAACGTTTCCCACTGAGTCGCTGACGAGTGGACCCCACCCGTCAGGGATCTCATCTTTATCCAGTAAATTCGAATTTAAATCCTCTCTGAATTCAGTACTGGACACTACTTTGAAATTCAATAACTCGAGTTCTAGGAATCCAAATAAATCAAACTCAAATGTTCTGTAAATCTTATGAAATTCTTTAACTCACCAAAGTGGTCTCATCTCATTTAGTTAAATAATAAAAGTGTAATAATAAAAGTGCTCCAGAAGGTTTAAAATACCAAAACAATTGTTTCTGGAGTTATATTAGTCCAATTGACTTGAAACCAATTGTGGTAGCTTTGTATTGGGATCCTTTAGCTCCCCAAATTTTGGTAGAATTAATTGAGCAGTTTAAAATCTTTAGCATCCAATTGAATGTTAGTAAACCCTACTGCACTAAACTAATTAATGTTAAGTCCAATTGAGTTAGGACCAATTTTGTTAGATCACTTGTAGCCAAGGTTAGTTACCCCTAAAAGGGTTTAATTTGGAAGCAACATAATTATTTGGTAGCTAAAACTTGATTAATGAGGTTCTGGTTTAAAACAATTGTGTAGGGAGTTTGATAACTCCAAAAGACCTCAATCCAATTGGGTTGTCTTCTACACATCAGTAGCTATCCATAGAATTTTAGTTTGAAATTTTGTGACCAACCTAGATTAATTGGTGAATTAAAAGGTGTACAACTAGTTTCTGCCTTAGTTTGAAAATAACTAAATAAAGGTTAATTCAATTAAATTGAAACCACTTTGTGTTGCTTGGTTTATGCAGTGGCTATTTATAGCATTTGTGATTGTAATGTTGTGTTGATGCTTGAGTTAGTATGGTGATTGTTTGCTTTGCTTGTTTAACGTTTAGACGATACCGTTGACGGATTTATCGAGGAAGGAGGTTTTGTTGAACCAGAAGATCAGGACCAGTACCACTTTGTTGAGCAAGGCAAGCTACTTCACTGAGCTTGCATTTATATACATCTATTTTTAATCTCAGGAGTTGTTCAAAAGTACCAATGATTTTGGAAAAACCTTTTTACAAATACATGAAAACTATTTTGCCACCCTATGTAGAAGTATAAGGTAGTTATTTAAAACTATAGGATGGGAAAAACAATGTTTCTCAAAACTCCTTTGAAAGTACTTGGAGGAAGGTGAAATGCCGAAAGGTCGGTATTAAGTTGGAGAATGGTGGTGTTGTTTTTGAAAAAAAATGCACATTGTGTCCTAGTACTATGACGACCAACCAATACCCTGTGCGACCACATTTACCCCCATATGGGGCGGGGCGTAGTCATATAATTTGCTCGTGTTAGTACTGGATGCCTCAATAACGAGGATAACCTCGTTCCATGAGGGGATGGTCTGAGGACCTACCCCCTGACCCGGGTCCTCTAAAGCGAAGGACGCCTAAGGGCTGTTATGATTGAATTGGAGATAGAGGATTTGTAGGGCCATTAAAATTCGCCGGGCAGAACTACGAGTCCTCACACTTAGTTTCTGAGGATTTAAGTGTCGATGGAAAGTGTCGTAGCGGCAGGATCCTATACTAGCATGAGCAAAGGACAGGCTATGGCCGGGAACTCAACTTCGCATACCCCTGGTATGGCGGGACGTGGCTGACACGATGAGTGACCGGATGGGTGTGGGAAAAGCGTGCTACCTCTGCAGAGTGTAAAACTATTCGAATAGCCGAGTCCTCGGATATGGACAGTTGGGAGGCTGTCCTAAGGCCATGTGCAAGATTTTATAAAACTTTGAGTTTTGAAAAGAAAATGAAGTGGAAAAAGGTTGCATACTTGTACCATGAGTTGGTACAAGGTCGTGGAGTGAAATGGACCATGATTGAGATATGGTCGGAAGAAGGAGGAGTTTGGCGAAGTAACTAAAATGATGATTTCTTAAAGGAGAGTTATAAACTTCTTCTTACCCCTTTTCGGTAAAAATTTAGAGATGTTTTAAATAAATAAAAGTTTTAAGAAATAAAACTAAAACTAGTGCTCACTCAAGTTGGGGTAGTTTGCGAGTACAATCAAATGTACTCATATTGGTTTCGTCCCTGGCTATTGTCTTAGCCAGATTTCCAGGAGCCCTACGTTGAAGAGGAGTTTGGCGACGTCTATGCAAACTAGGATCTTCATAAGTCAGCTGCCTGTCGGGTGTTGTTAGGATGGATTAGCTCTACTACCGTAGCTTCCGCTGAATAAAGACGATTGGCCCTTGAAGGCACCTATGTATAATTAGGCCAGTATGGCCATGTTTGTAAGACTTTAAACTCGGTATTGTATGGATGTAAACTTTGATATTCAGTTCGGATTATGTGCAACGACAGACTGATCATGGGATCGTTGTGTTAAGCATAATCGGGTATTTCGGACGGCTAGTCCGGGGTCCCCACAGAGCTGGTATCAGAGCCATCCTGACTTTAGGAGACCTTAGTTAACATGGGCGTTAGCTAGGAGTTACAGAAGTTAATTTTTAAAACAAAGGAGTGAAGTATTTTCGAAAATTTCTTATCCCCCAACCTTCCCATTTATTTAAAAACCTTACACTCATTAAGAGTCATCTTTTCTTGAACCCTTAAAATTTTGCACACTTGTCCCTCCATTAAGTTTACATTATGTACTCATGGCCCTTAACTAACTTAAAACTTTGCTTAAACCTGTAGATGGCACCCAACGTCACCGAGTTCGTGCAAGTTAGGAAGGACGGCCTGCTGATGTTCGAGCAGGACTTGTACGAGTTGAGCCAAATTTTGGGACGCCCTGTTCCAGAATTTGAGGGAACTCAGGTCGATTCCCTCGGTGATGGGAACCTGGCCTGGCTCATCAAGTCGTCCGTCCGAGGCAGGATTCAGCCTCCCCGCTCCAGGGACTTGGTCTACACCACGATGGACTCTACTTGGGTTGATGGTCTGGCCCGAGTTATGCAGAGGCTGCTAGCCCGCCTTTGTGAGGAGCACAAGGACGAGCTGGTTGGCACTCGTTTCCAGTACTTCGGGAGACGTGACGATGAGGGAAACCCCACCTACACCGCGCAGCACACTCTCTTCGGCGAGTACATCACCGATATGGAGGTTCTACTTCACGACACCCAGGAGAACCTGCGCGACGCTAGACTCAAGGTCCACTTCCAGCGTAGCTCCCTCGACGATGCCCGAGTCCGTGAGACCCAGCTGAAGTGGGAGAATGACAATCTCCGCCTGAAGCTGGCCCGTCAGAGGAGGACTATCGTCAAGCTCCGCAAGAAGGTAGCGGAGCAGAACGAGATGATAGACGAGATGGAGCAGCAGGCGAACGAGATGGAGGAGGAGGGCGAGGATCTCCGCAAGGAGAACAGTGCCTTCATCAGCGATGATGAGGACTTCCTAGAGGAGATGGACTACGAGGAGGAGGACGACGAGGAGGAGATAGTCGACGAGGAGGGGGATCCGTCTGAGCCAGTTCTCGAGGAGGAGGATCCCGAGGAGCCACCCTACGACTCAGACGTTGAGATCGTCGAGCCTGAGGTTCCACCTCAGTAGTCGAGTGATGAGAGCACTACCTTAGGACTGTGTCGACCCCCCCTATGCGAGTAGAGTTTATGTGATGGTTCTTGGAAACCATGTTGTATGTACATTAGGTGTAGTAGGATGTTGTAAGCTTGATGTGTGAACTCCTTGATGTGATGATTGTGTTGAATAAATGTGATAGTCTTGTTTGACTAGTGTTTCATCAACCACTCCCTTTGTGACTTTATCGTTATCTCCTTAGCCAAAGCCTTTTGCCTTGCCTCTTATATCGTATCTATTCCAGGATGACGAACACTCGCCACAACCAGCACGCGAATCCACCACCACCACCGGACCCAACCCCTGCCCAACTGCTCGCGATCATCATGGAGATCGCCAAGCTGCCCGGGAGGAGCGTCAAGCTCATCTCGCCGCCCTGCAGCAACTTGCCGCTGCCCACGCCAACCAGAACAACAATGGTGGCAATGGCAATGGCGACGAGGGTGGAAATCAGCGCTCTACCCTGAGTGACTTCCAGAAGACCACACCGCCTACCTATTCCAAGGGACTTCACCCCTGGAAGCAGATGACTGGATCCGCACTATCGAGAACACCTGGAAGTTGCCTCGGTAGGAGAGAATGAGAAGGTCCTGTATGCTACCCACTACCTTGCTGGACCTGCAAGAGCTTGGTGGGAAACTACCAAGACCCTCCAGCAAGCGGGTCATGTCATTACCTGGGAGGAGTTCAAGGACAAATTCCGCAAGAAGTTCATCTCTAGCGGTCTTCTCGAGAGGAAGAAAGATGAGTTCCGTAAGCTAAGGCAGGCAGGCAGAGATGTGGTCGGTTATCTGGATGAGTTTACCGATCTTGCTCGGTATGCTCCTGAAGATACCGACACGGAAAAAAGAAGATGGAGCGCTTTCTGAACGGACTCCATGATGAGATGCAATGTGCCTTGGTTGTCCATGACTTCCGTGATCTGGAGTCACTAGTGGACAAGGCCATTCAGCTGGAGACCAAGCGCAAATCCATGTTTGAAGGCCGCAAGAGAAGGATGATATTCAGGAAGGTTCCAGCAGCCAGAAACCTCGCACCTTCCAGCCAGCACCCAAGCCAGTTTATCGACCACCCCCAGCTCCACGTCCCAACTATCCCAACCGTCCCAACAACAACAACAATGTCCCCCGCCCAAACACCAACAACAACTACCGCCCCAATGGCAACAATCGTCCCGGAGGAAACACCAATTTTACCCTACTGCCAGCGTTGTCTGCTTTGAATGCGGCAACAAGGGTCACTACTCCCGAGACTGCCCCAATCCCAAGAGGAATGTTCAGCGCCCCAATGCACCAGCACCCAACTCTGGACAAGGCCGTAATGGAAATGGAAATGGCAAGAATGCTGCACCCCGTGGCAATGCCGCTGTTGCAAGAGGCCGCCTGAACCATATTGATGCTGAGGAAGCCCAGGAAGCGCCAGATGTTGTGCTGGGTACGTTTCTTGTCAACTCAGTACCTGCAACTGTTCTGTTTGATTCTGGTGCTACCCATTCCTTCATTACCGAAGAGTTTGTCTCTAAAGGAGGTTTGGTAGAAGAGTTCTTACCCAAGCATATGAGTATACAAATCCCTGGCTCTACCCTAGAAACCCGGAGGTTCTGTCCCAATACCCCCATAGAGATCGAAGGAGAAAATTTCCAGTTAACTAATCATTCTAGGAACCCAGGCATAGATGTCATTCTGGGTATGAATTGGTTAGCAAAGTATCATGGTCGTATAGACTGTGCTAGAAGAGCAGTATCCCTCACCACAGACCAGGGAACTGAAGTGGAGTATGCCTCACCAGCCAACCAATCCCAACCCAGATGTCATGAAGGCATATCCCGACCAGCTCTAGATGAGATCCGAGTTGTTCATCTATTCAAGGATGTTTTCCCGGAGGAATTGCCTGGTATGCCACCAGACCGGGATATTGAGTTCGTGATTGAACTTATTCCTGGAACAGCCCCTATATCCCAGAGACCCTACCGGATGAATCCAGAAGAACTGGTGGAATTGAAGAAGCAGTTAGCTGATCTGCTCAGTAAAGGTCTGATTCGCCCAAGCGCTTCACCTTGGGGATCACCCATCATCTTCGTGGACAAAAGAGACGGTACCACACGCCTGTGTGTGGATTATCGTAAGCTCAATGACGTAACCATCAAGAACAAGTACCCCTTCCCAAGATCGAGGATCTGTTCGATCAGATGAACGGAGCCCGAGTCTTTTCTAAGATCGATCTTCGGACAGGTTATCACCAGTTGAAGATTCGAGAGTCTGACATTCCCAAGACCGCCTTCACCACCCGATACGGATTGTTTGAATACACCGTTATGTCCTTTGGCTTGACCAATGCCCCTGCTTATTTCATGAATCTCATGAATAAGATCTTCATGGAGTACCTCGACAAGTTCGTGGTTGTCTTCATCGATGATATCCTTATCTACTCCAAGACCGAAGAAGAGCATGCTGAACATCTGCGTCTAGTTTTGGAGACCCTCAGAGAACACCAACTGTATGCCAAGCTTAGCAAGTGTGAGTTTTGGCTAATGAAGTTGCCTTCCTTGGACACGTGGTGTCTGCAGGAGGAATCTCTGTTGACCCCGAGAAAATCAAAGCCATTCTCGACTGGAAATCACCCACTAGCGTGACTGAAATCCGAAGTTTTCTCGGACTAGCAGGTTATTACCGCAAGTTCGTTGAAGGATTCTCCAGTATAGCCAAACCCATGACCCAGTTGTTGAAGAAGGATAAGAAGTTTGAATGGACCCAGAAGTGTGAAGATAGTTTTCAAGAACTGAAAAAGAGACTAACTTCAGCCCCAATCCTAATCATGCCGGACGTCACCAAGAGTTTCGACGTGTATTGTGATGCTTCACGTCTCGGACTTGGTTGCGTTCTGATGCAAGAAGGAAAAGTTGTGTCGTACCTGTCTCGACAGTTGCGACCGCATGAGGAGAATTACCCAACCCATGACCTGGAGTTAGCAGCTGTGGTTTTTGCTTTGAAAACATGGCGACCCTATCTGGTGGGTCATCGCTGTGAGGTCTATACAGATCACAAAAGCTTGAAGTATATTTTCACTCAGAAGGAGTTGAATCTGAGGCAGAGAAGGTGGATGGAATTGATCAAGGACTATGATGTCGGAATTCATTACCATCCCGGAAAAGCCAATGTGGTAGCCGATGCCTAAGCCGAAAGCCCTGCACCCTGAATGCCCTAATCCAAGCAGAGCAACCAGCCTTGTTTGAGGAGATGGAAGATTTTGGACTTGAGCTGGTTAGCCATGGATATCTTGCCAACCTAGAGTTAGCCCCAACCCTGATGGATCAAATCAAGGAGGCCCAGAAGGGTCATGAGAGTATCGAGGGGATTAAAAAGAAGATACCCCTTGACAAAGCACCTGGTTTTGCCATAGATGCTGAAGGAGTTCTGAGATTCAAAGGACGCCTATGTGTGCCCGATGATAAGGAACTCAAGGGTCTGATCCTAAAGGAAGCCCACGATACCCCATACTCGATCCACCCTGGTGGAACCAAGATGTACCAAGATCTTCGTGAGAGATTTTGGTGGCACGGAATGAAGCGAGAGATTGGTTCTTTCGTGGCCAAGTGTGATATCTGTCAGCGAGTTAAAGCGGAGCACCAGCGCCCTGCAGGATTGCTCCAACCCCTTAAGACCCCCGAGTGGAAATGGGATGAAATTGGAATGGATTTTATTACCGGACTTCCTAGGTCAAACCGAGGCCATGACTCAATCTGGGTCATCGTTGATCGCTGACCAAAGTTGCCCATTTTTCCCCGTCAAGACCACTCACACCGGAGCACAGCTAGCAGACTTGTATATTTCCAGAATAGTAAGCCTGCACGGAGTGCCTAAAAGGATTGTATCTGACAGAGGCACGCAGTTCACCTCACGGTTCTGGAAAGCTCTTCACGAAGCCCTCGGAACCCACTTATCATTCAGCACAGCCTATCATCCTCAGACCGGAGGTCAGACCGAGCGAGTAAACCAGATTCTGGAAGATATGCTTCGTGCATGTGTCCTAGCCTATGGCTCTAAATGGGAAGATTGCCTTCCGTTTGCAGAGTTTTCCTATAACAATAGTTATCAGTCCAGTCTGCAAATGGCCCCATTTGAAGCACTTTACGGCAAGAAGTGCCGTACACCTTTGAACTGGTCCGAGACCGGAGAAGGAAAAGTGTTTGGACCAGATACCCTCCGTGAAGCCGAGAGCAAGTTCAACTTATCCGTGAGCGTCTCAAAACAGCCCAATCCCGTCAGAAAAGTTATGCCGATCCCAAGCGTCGTGACGTCACCTTTCAACCTGGAGATTTTGTCTATCTTCGGGTGACGCCACTCAAAGGGATGCAACGTTTCCATGTCAAAGGAAAGTTGGCACCCAGATATATCGGACCTTTCAAGATTCTTGCCCGTCGTGGAGAAGTAGCCTATCAGTTGAGTTGCCCCCAGAATTATCGAATTTCATAATGTCTTCCACATTTCCCTGCTCCGGAAGTGTCTTGAAGTTCCTGACCAACCCGACGTTTTCAAGAACATTGACCACCACTCCATCGACCTGAACCATGATCTGACTTATCGTGAGAGACCGGTCAAAATTCTCGACGAAGATATTCGTCTCACCCGGAGGAACAAGATCAAGTTTTATAAAGTCCAGTGGACTAACCACTCTGAAGAGGAAGCAACGTGGGAACGTGAGGACTATCTTAGAAGCGAATTTCCCAACCTCTTTAGCACCTAAGCCTAGCCAATCTCGGGACGAGATTTATCCTAAGGGGGGAAGGATCTGTAACATCCCAAATTTGTAACCCAGCTTTATTAGTCCAAAAATTGTGGGCAACAAAAACTTTTGTGTGTTTGTTTGATTATGCTTGCTTGAGTTGTTGTTTGCTCTAAATAAAAACTTGAAGAAAAGAAAAAAATAAAACAAGTGCTAAAACAATAAAAATAATGCGACAAGTGTCACATTAAATCTCCAAGTGAGAATTCTAAAATTCTTCCAAAACCAAAAATTCAGTGGGGAGAATGTGACCCCTCTCTTTTCATCCTTAAAACTTTTCTCTCTCTCTCCCTAATTTAAATTGTATTCTAAATTCTATTTTCAAAATTCAAAATGTTTCTTTAACTTTGGAAATCATCAAAATCACCAAGCTACACTTCCTAAATAAATACTCCAGTGGTACCTCAACCTTGACAAATCATTTGGAAACAAACTATGAAAAGAAAGTTTAGAAATTCAAATTTTGGCTTGGTTCGGGAATTTGGTCGAGCACATGGTGATCACCACTGTGTTCTTCCCTAACCCGAAAATCCAATCCAAAATCCGAGCTCAATTCGGAGCAATCCCGTGCCATTAGTGTTTCCACTCCCTCACCTCACCTCACTCACTCGAAGGACGATGAAGAGACGCGCTCGTTGACCCCAGAGGAGGCAAGCCGAAGCTCCACGCCATTGCCGTCCTCAGAGCTCTGCCGCACGGGTCGTCTCCGTGGAGAGAGCAGACGCAACGCTGAGACGACGCCGCGCCGTGCCCGCCACACCACCCAACTCCCTCCGCCCCTGCCCGACGAGACCACACCGCCGCAGAAGCCCTCTGGCGTGCAACCGTCCGTGCCAGAGCACGCCGCGCGTCATGGCGACGCCGAGGTCAACGGAGAGCACCGCACGCCTCCGCACTGCCCCACCTCACCCTCTGGTTCCATCAGCTCCACCGCGTCGTGTACAAGCACCACTGCCCCTCTGGTGCACCTCACGCACCCTACCCGACCCCAGCGCACGCGCCCGTGCTCGCCGCACGCCATGGCGGGCCGAGCACGCCACTGCAAGCTCGCGCGCAACCTCTGCTTCCCCTCGACCACCCGACCGCACCTGCATCCCTCCCTCGCTCACCGCAACCTCCCAGACACCTCCGTCTGGACCCCGCGCCTCTCCTCTCCTCTCCCCACCACCGTGCCATGGAGCACCGAGCACCTCCACCCGCTATAAAAGCACCCCCGCACTCCCTCCCCTCTCCACACACCTCCACCACTTCCCTCTCACACCCCTCACACCCGTGCATCGCCAGGAGGGCGAGCACTCCACCACAGCCACCGCGCACAAGCACGGCAGTGCGCTGCCGCGCCGAGGAAGAGGTCGATCACGGCCAGGTCGTGCCTCTCTCCCTCTGCCTTCTCTCTGCCCCTCACACGCCTCACCATTACACCCTAGCTCACCCGCCGCGTTTTGCCCGTGTTTCATGCACAGCAGCGCCGCGGAGGACTCGCCGGACTTGAGCACGGCCGCGGAGGAGGAGCGAACACGCCGCCGTCGATTGAAGCCGTCCCAGCACGCACCACTCACCCCAGAGCTTCCCCACTCCCTCCGCCGTCGATCCCCGTCATCTCCGCCACCACCCGAGCCCCCAGGTGAGCGAATCGAGAGCACCGCCGTCGCCGGAGCCACGGCGCCGCCAGAAAATGGTCGCCGCCGTGTCGTTGATCCTCAGCCGTAGGATTAGAGATCAAGGGTAGCGTACCGTTTCGTTTAAGTAGACACTGACTGGTGGACCCCACCCGTCAGCGTTTTAAACTTAAACCCGCGCGCGAAACGTTTCCCACTGAGTCGCTGACGAGTGGACCCCACCCGTCAGGGATCTCATCTTTATCCAGTAAATTCGAATTTAAATCCTCTCTGAATTCAGTACTGGACACTACTTTGAAATTCAATAACTCGAGTTCTAGGAATCCAAATAAATCAAACTCAAATGTTCTGTAAAGCTTATGAAATTCTTTAACTCACCAAAGTGGTCTCATCTCATTTAGTTAAATAATAAAAGTGTAATAATAAAAGTGCTCCAGAAGGTTTAAAATACCAAAACAATTGTTTCTGGAGTTATATTAGTCCAATTGACTTGAAACCAATTGTGGTAGCTTTGTATTGGGATCCTTTAGCTCCCCAAATTTTGGTAGAATTAATTGAGCAGTTTAAAATCTTTAGCATCCAATTGAATGTTAGTAAACCCTACTGCACTAAACTAATTAATGTGAATTAATGTTAAGTCCAATTGAGTTAGGACCAATTTTGTTAGATCACTTGTAGCCAAGGTTAGTTACCCCTAAAAGGGTTTAATTTTGGAAGCAACATAAATTATTTGGTAGCTAAAACTTGATTAATGAGGTTCTGGTTTAAAACAATTGTGTAGGGAGTTTGATAACTCCAAAAGACCTCAATCCAATTGGGTTGTCTTCTACACATCAGTAGCTATCCATAGAATTTTAGTTTGAAATTTTGTGACCAACCTAGATTAATTGGTGAATTAAAAGGTGTACAACTAGTTTCTGCCTTAGTTTGAAAATAACTAAATAAAGGTTAATTCAATTAAATTGAAACCACTTTGTGTTGCTTGGTTTATGCAGTGGCTATTTATAGCATTTGTGATTGTAATGTTGTGTTGATGCTTGAGTTAGTATGGTGATTGTTTGCTTTGCTTGTTTAACGTTTAGACGATACCGTTGACGGATTTATCGAGGAAGGAGGTTTTGTTGAACCAGAAGATCAGGACCAGTACCACTTTGTTGAGCAAGGCAAGCTACTTCACTGAGCTTGCATTTATATACATCTATTTTTAATCTCAGGAGTTGTTCAAAAGTACCAATGATTTTGGAAAAACCTTTTTACAAATACATGAAAACAATTTTGCCACCCTATGTAGAAGTATATGGTAGTTATTTAAAACTATAGGATGGGAAAAACAATGTTTCTCAAAACTCCTTTGAAAGTACTTGGAGGAAGGTGAAATGCCGAAAGGTCGGTATTAAGTTGGAGAATGGTGGTGTTGTTTTTGAAAAAAAATGCACATTGTGTCCTAGTACTATGACGACCAACCAATACCCTGTGCGACCACATTTACCCCCATATGGGGCGGGGCGTAGTCATATAATTTGCTCGTGTTAGTACTGGATGCCTCAATAACGAGGATAACCTCGTTCCATGAGGGGATGGTCTGAGGACCTACCCCCTGACCCGGGTCCTCTAAAGCGAAGGACGCCTAAGGGCTGTTATGATTGAATTGGAGATAGAGGATTTGTAGGGCCATTAAAATTCGCCGGGCAGAACTACGAGTCCTCACACTTAGTTTCTGAGGATTTAAGTGTCGATGGAAAGTGTCGTAGCGGCAGGATCCTATACTAGCATGAGCAAAGGACAGGCTATGGCGGGAACTCAACTTCGCATACCCCTGGTATGGCGGGACGTGGCTGACACGATGAGTGACCAGATGGGTGTGGGAAAAGCGTGCTACCTCTGCAGAGTGTAAAACTATTCGAATAGCCGAGTCCTCGGATATGGACAGTTGGGAGGCTGTCCTAAGGCCATGTGCAAGATTTTATAAAACTTTGAGTTTTGAAAAGAAAATGAAGTGGAAAAAGGTTGCATACTTGTACCCATGAGTTGGTACAAGGTCGTGGAGTGAAACGGACCATGATTGAGATATGGTCGGAAGAAGGAGGAGTTTGGCGAAGTAACTAAAATGATGATTTCTTAAAGGAGAGTTATAAACTTCTTCTTACCCCTTTTCGGTAAATTTTTTAGAGATGTTTTAAATAAATAAAAGTTTTAAGAAAATAAAACTAAAACTAGTGCTCACTCAAGTTGGGGTAGTTTGCGAGTACAATCAAATGTACTCATATTGGTTACGTCCCTGGCTATTGTCTTAGCCAGATTTCCAGGAGCCCTACGTTGAAGAGGAGTTTGGCGGCGTCTATGCAAACTAGGATCTTCATAAGTCAGCTGCCTGTCGGGTGTTGTTAGGATGGATTAGCTCTACTACCGTAGCTTCCGCTGAATAAAGACGATTGGCCCTTGAAGGCACCTATGTATAATTAGGCCAGTATGGCCATGTTTGTAAGACTTTAAACTCGGTATTGTATGGATGTAAACTTTGCTATTCAGTTCGGATTATGTGCAACGACAGACTGATCATGGGATCGTTGTGTTAAGCATAATCGGGTATTTCGGACGCCTAGTCCGGGGTCCCCACAGGTGCCCCCAACGGCCCACCGCAAAAATGGACCATTCTTTAAAAAAAATGATGGGGCTGCCCATGTTTACCTATTTGCCAAATTGTAAATAAAATAAAAAAATGAGCATAGAAAAATAATACAAATATTGGTCCACCCAAACAAGACATACAAAGTTTCAAAATGACACATAGTTCAAAATACAAATTAGTTCAAATGACATGATAAATAAAAGAGGAGGAAATCACACATCATCGCGGTCACGGATCATCTTCTGCTTCTTGAGTATCCAAACTCTTTGCTCCGGGTCCATGATGCTCAAGTCGGCCATCATGATCCGATTGTCCTCGGCCATCATGGTGAGTTTGACCCGGTTCCCCTCGGCCTTGATCTGGTCCTGCTCAATCCTTGTCCTCACTTCTTCTTCTACATCTCCAAATAGCATGCCATTGCTTCCTCCTTGTCCTTGTGTTTCTCCACATACCTTGCGGTGGTTGACTCCTCCTTGCCGGCGATCAAAGACTTCAACGTCTCCTCCATTTGTGTCGCCGCCGCCTCGTGCTTGGCATCTTGCTTGGTGGACTTGTGTCCCCTCGGCCGCACCGCCCGCCCCCCGGAGCTTTGGCCGAGCTCCACATCATCATCTTCATCTTCGTTGGACCGTTTCTTCGATCCATCGCCGGCCCCTTTTTTCAAGGAGTTGTAGAGCTCGACCCATTCTGGGCATCCCTTGATCATTTCCCTATAGTGGGGCAGGGTGAACTTGGACTTGTACATCGTCTTGTGGAATTCCAATGCTTGAAGAAGCATGTCCTCAACCCCAATGCCACTCATGAGCCGGGCCTTGACATGATCATAGGCGGATTGGAACTTGTGAATCCCCTTGAGTCTCGGCCATGCCCGCGGTCGGGTCTTGCGTCTCGGCATCTTCATTGTTGTACATGCCTCCCTCGAATATCATGTCCTCCATGACATGATCGGTGTCGGTTTCGAAGTAGGCCAGGTTGGCCGGCGTCGTGGGCAGCAACTCGTCGAAATTGAGTGCACGGGGTTCGGGCATGCTCCCTGAGGCTGATATTTTCGCTTTCGCCTTCCACGCACCTGCCCGTCGCCAGCACTCGGTTTCACGTTGAGGTCGATGGGTGGCACCACGGGGACCGACGAAATCTCCGGGGATGCCTCTCGGGACCCAAGGCGCGAAGGGCCGCCCGCGGGCTGGATGATGGCCGGCGATGCCGTCGAGAGGGTAGGCGAGGACAACATTGGCGGCTTCCCTTTAGCGGACGAGACCGAGCTCGCCGCCGAGGCCACCATCGTGGGGGCGAGGCCGGAGGCCACAAATGCACCGTCAAGAACCTCGCCCTTGAGGAGAAGCACAACTCGGGCGGCGGCCTGGGTGGCGATGAGGTCCGCGTTGGCGCGGGCCTGAATGGTGGCGAGCCTCTCCATCTCCTCGGACGCTTCCTTGGCGGCCTTCGCTTCGGCCGTGCGCCACGGCATCTTCTCCCTCCGGGCTGCCCTCTTGTCCGATTCCGGGAGCCGCTCCTTCTTCGACTTCAACAGGGAGGCGGCGACAGTCGAGTCGGGCAGGGCATGGTCCTCCATCGGTGGCGGTGGCAAGGGCGGCGGTGGTCGCGGGATGGTTTGGGAAAGCAAGGGTTGGAGAGGACGGGGGTTGTATGGCTAGCGACTGGGCCCGAGGCGGACAAGGGAGGATAAAGGGCGGACCAAGAGGCTGTCCGTTTCGCCCCAAACGTGGACCAAAGTTGGGTAAGGTTTTAGGGAAAACGGACGTGTCCGCCCTATGCGGTGGGCCGTTGGAGCACGCCCTTTGTCCGTTCAGACAAATGCGGACGCGGTCCGTCCGTTTGCCGTTGGAGGTGCCATTACAGATGATGAACGTCACGTACCAACTTGTATGGAGTGCAAATTAAAGTTTTGGCGAATGATAATTATGTGCATGATCCGAAGATATTGCAAGTAGTGAGACAACTACTAATCCAATTTTTCGCTCTAATTTTTTTATTCGCTCCAAAAGAAAAGACTAAATCAATTTGATTTTACAATTTGCAGGGATATAGTGGATTTTCTGAGATTCGTTCTGTATTTTTGTTGGTAGCACGGGTTAAAAATCAAAATTGTGCTAGCAAGGAGGGTGACGGGCAGAGACACAGACAGAGAGGTGGCGTGCACATCACCATGAAGAAAAAGAAAAGCTACCACTCCTTACTTTGGCAGTTTGCAGTTTCAAACTGCTACTACCAGAGATGCTGCTGCTGCTTGCACGGCATGCTGGCTCTACAGCCTGCACGGCTAGTAGACTGCAGCAGGCAGGCTAGAGCTGCTACAACATGCCAAGAACTCTGCTTTTCACCTCCGCGTTGCAGGCGAAAACTGGCGCTGGCACGGCACCCCGCGCTCGCCGACGAGGCCGATCACCAAACTGGAACCCCGGAATCCTGCAAGCAGCTCCGCCATCATCGGAATCGCTTCCCATTCTAGTAGTCGCCTGGTCGACTCTTTTGTTTTACTGCTACCACTGCGATAGCACAGTAAAATAGTAAATTCAAGCAGTAATTTCGCGGCCAATGGGACGCCAAAACGGTGGGCGTCCGTGAACTCAACAGTGGTGAGCGTGGAAGACAAATAGCCTCTCGGCAGTACAGAAGAAGCTACACGCGCGCACCAGCCACTCTACACTCTACACTGCCCTGTCTTCGCTTGGCTGCTCGGAGGCAATGGATCGCCCGTCCGCCGCTGCCCCGCCGTCCTACGCCAAGCTGGTGGACACGTACAAGAAGGCGGCGGCCACGGCGGCCTCGGTGACCGCGTACGCCGTGCTGGCGCGCGGCATGGCGCGGGAGCTCCTGCCGCACGACCTGTGCGCCGTGGTCAGCTGGGGCGCCTCGCTCGTCCGCGCGCGGCTCCAGCCCGCGCCCGCCGAGCGCCGCACCGTCATCATCAGGCGCCTCGACGGCGGCGGCGGCATGAACTGCGCCAAGTACAACACCTTCTACGACGACGTGAACGAGTACCTCGCCACCAGGATCGACCCGCAGTCCATGCGCCGGATCTGCCTCAGCGGCAGCGACTCGAAGAAGGTCATGTCCATGGACGTCGGCGACTCCATGACAGACGTCTTCGAGGGCGTCCGGTTCAAGTGGACGTCGGTTGCAGGGGAAGGCCGCCGCACGGCAGACTGTCTGGAGCTCAGCTTCGATGCGGAGCACACGGAGATGGCGCTGGGCAGGTACGTGCCCTCGATCACCGCCGAGATGAAGCAGGCGCGGCTCCAGGACTGCCCGCTCAGGATCTTCATGAACGAGGGAATGTCGTGGCGCGGGATCAACCACCAGCACCCGGCCACATTCGACACCCTCGCCATGGACTCGACCACCAAGCAGGCCGTCATCGCCGACCTCGAAAGGTTCCTGAAGCGGAAGGACTACTACGGGCGGATCGGCAAGGCGTGGAAGCGCGGCTACCTTCTCTACGGCCCGCCCGGCACCGGCAAGTCCAGCCTGGTCGCTGCCGTGGCCAACCACCTCCGCTTCAACCTCTACGACCTCGACCTCGGCCAGGTGCCCTTCAACACGGCGCTGCAGAACCTGCTCATCGGCATGCCCAACAAGTCCATCCTCGTCATCGAGGACATCGACTGCTGCTTCAGCGCCGCGTCCAGGGAAGATGGCAAGGAGCGCAAGAAGCCGGCACGTAACCAGGCCCAGGATGGCGATGCCGACGATGACTCTGACGACTGCACAAACACGGTACGTTGCGAACGAACAGAGAAGCGTCGATCTTGATGAACTGACACAGCATATATACATCTTGTGAGTTTCTGACCCTTCTGTCTCTGAAGGCCAACATGGGAGCTCTGCAGAAGCAGATCAGTGGCCAGAGTACTATAACACTGTCGGGGATGCTGAACTTCATCGACGGGCTGTGGTCAACGAGCGGCGAGGAGCGCATCATCATCTTCACCACCAACTACAAGGACCGGCTCGACCCGGCGCTGCTGCGGCCGGGCGCATGGACATGCACGTCCACATGGGCTACTGCGGCTGGGAGGCATTCAAGACGCTGGCCCGGAACTACTTCATCGTCGACGACCACCCGCTGTTCCAGGAGATACAAGCACTGCTTGCCGAGGTGGAGGTAACGCCGGCCGAGGTGTCCGAGATGCTGCTGCGGAAGGAGGACGTCGACGTCGCGCTCCTGGGGCTCGTTGAGTTTCTCACAGCCAAGAAGCAGGGGGAGGAAGATGCAGGGAAGGCATGAAGGCGAGTACTACAATCACTCTTCACGTACTAAAATGAAGAAGATCCATGCATTCTGTTTTGCAAGTTTGTTGCAGTGGGGACGAATCCTGTCCTAGTTTCTAGGTGTCTTAACTGTTTTCCGCTGTTATGTCGTTCTCTAGCTATTAGTAGTTGTATATCTCGATATGTTTGGGAGCTGATTTGGACTATGTAATGAAGGATATCGCTCGTTAACTGATGTTCTGTAGCTAGTAGCAGTTGAGTATCTGCAAATGCTTGGAGGCAGACTGAATAATGCTTGTTGATTTTGCTACTGCATGTTTTTTTAGGCCAGAACCGTATTTTCATTAATCAATAATATTTACAGCAACAGCCAAAAAAAAAGTAACAGAGTTCAACCGAATCCTCTTTTCTCTAACATTTAGAAGATACTAAAAGTCTGTTACTGTAAGGTAGTCAGAATCCAGTCCTTAAGCTGGATTGCTTTATCATGCTTCGCTATATGAATGATCAGTTCCAGGTCATCTTTCAAGCCTCTTTTCCAGTTGAACAGAGTTGGTCTTGTATTTCTGAAGATTTTGTTATTTCTTTCCATCCAGATGTTCCAGCATGGTTAGCGTGCCTATGCACTCGTTAGGAACACATCTGCTGTCCACATTGCTTAGCAGTTTGCTCCATTTTTTGGTTGATGGTGACATCTTTCCACTCGTATCATCAACATAGCTGACTATTTACTCCGTTCACAACTATAAGATCAATGTAGACACACTAGATACATGTAATTTATTAAAGAAAGGTAAAACATATTATAATTTTGAACATAGAGAGTAGTACTTTTGTTTGGTATGCTGTCGTGAACCTTGATTCACTGGGGATACTGTCGTGTTGAAGATAGCTAGACAACACAACTGCGAGGGATTGGGTATTGGGTAGACTTTTTTTTTTGAATTTGGGTATTGGGTAGACTTGTTAGCATAAAACCACCATTTTTCTAGCAAAATCTCAATTTTGGTACCACTTTTGGTTCTGATCGCAAAAAACTACCACATTATTCGCTGGCTTTCTCAAAAAACCCTAAAACCGAATTGAACGTGATTTCATACGATTTCTGACAGTGGGGCTCACTTGTCAACCCAATTAAGAAATAAAAAATATCTAAAAAAATAAAATATCCAAACCATGCGAGAGCGTGGTTACAATGTTGGTGGTGTTCGAAATGAGAGCAAACTGAATTTAAAAGACTAAAATTAAAACGAACAGAGAAAGTGAACGGTGATTTTGATTGGAAACCGTAGTAGGGGCTAAAACGTTCTCAGAAAGCATTGGTTTCACAACTAGCATATTACTAAATGATTAGGCGTATATCCTTTATTATCTGTTTGTCATGTGAGGGCGGAGTCCCACATAAGGTGCACCTGAGTAAATCAAGGCAGCACACCCCACAGAACCAGCACTAGTCCTCGTAGAAAACAACCGACGGATTGGCCCGAGAACATCCACGGGAAGACATAATATATGACTTAGGGACATGAAAGGACATTAACGTTGGTGCATGTCAGAGTTCTTGTGGGTATGGCGGTGACAGAAGCGGCGCCTCACCGCGATATCCACAAGCACTCTTCCTTGCACCAACGTTAATGTCCTTTCATGTCCCTAAGGAAAATATTATACAGTTGACGTTCGCACAATATCATGAAAAACCTTAACCACATGTTAAACGATACTAAACGATACATCGTTATTTCAATTCATGATAGTACTAGGGCTTACCCATGTTCCCAAAAAACTAATGAAACTACTCACGCATGAAGGCACAAAATATCATCATAATAATGGTATGAATATAAAATGGATGATTATACGAGTACACATGCAAATCCAACTCTTGGAGTTTCGGAATTACAACGATATGGAGGAGGGACTCGGCGATGTAGATGAAGGACATGGTGACAGTGATGATAGAGATCGATGTCGTGGCCTTCACGATCGAAGTGGTAATGGAGATGGCAGCCCTTCCTACAGATTGCCCTTCTGGATCCCTTCCGGTGGCTAGGGTTTCCATGGTGTTTCTGCTCTGACGGCTGTTATGTTCGTCGTTTTGGAAATCCGAAACCACGGGGTTAAAGTACTTGACGAGACGGTCGATCTAATCCCAGTACGGTTTCCGGTACGGTCGGGTGCAACCGTACCACTGGTCGTTAAGTTCTCCCGGAACTAAGTTTTATGAAATTTCTCCTTCTCTTTATTTTCAGCGATTTTTTCTTCCACAAGGAACGGTTTAATTTCTCTTAATCAACATATTCCATCCCAAACATGGCATAATTTTCTTGGATGGAATTTCTCCTTTATAATGTGACTTCCTGCGTACATAGACTTAAAGTGCGCGCTGGCGTGATAAAATGTAGATATCTATACCTCTACATATGAAAAGATTAACTAAAAACACTATAAAATGGATGCATCAAGTGCGGAATTTGACGATGCAAAACGACGTGCCGACTGAAGGCGACAACGGGGGCGACGAAAACAGAGGCCGAGGTCAAGGAAGAGGACCAGAACGGGTTGTACAACGCATTTTACGACAAATACTAGGTGTTTAGTTTAGTTCAAATTTCCTTCGAACTTTTTAAAATCCATCAATTTTCAAGGAAATTTCGCATATTCGTTTAAATATCGCAGTTCGATTTTTTGGAGAAAAACTATTGGGACCGCTGGTGGAGGGAGGAGCTCGCAATAGCGCTGCTACGTGTGTCGGCGCTCCCAATAGCACTTGCCCGGCACACTTGCCGGGCGTTCTATTGGAAGCGCCGGTGCAGATTCTCTAAGGCCCATATGTGGCAAAATGCCAAAAGGCAAAACTTAATTTGGTACCACCATTTGGCATACGTTGTGGATGCCTTTCGAGCATCTGGGTCAGGGCTCCTGTTTGGCTCCTACTTCCCTTTTTGCCGGCAAGCAAAACACACTCCAAGAAGCTCGCTACTCAAGCCACTGTTTTAGGAAGGCCCCTCGATCACCCCGAGCCCATACATGTAGAGGTCCCCTAAGTGAGCACCTATTTTAAGTTTTTGATGTGGTGGATCGGCTGCACTGACCATCACATATGTGGCGCCCCGACCTGACTGCTATACAGTGATGCTGAGTGTCACCGGTTAAGCGATACAACCGGAGGTTACGGGTTTACCAATCCCCGGCCAAAACCTTTGGCAGGCGTTGCTCGGAATTGATCACCGGCAACGCAACACCCCGATTGATGACTTAACACAGGCTCAACTATCAAAGCATAATAGAGAGATCAAGACTTGTGGAACAACTGGCACATCACAGACTCTACGACACAAAGCATATAGTTCAACTCTTATAATAGAGAAAGATAGCAAATGACAACCAGAGGTCACAGACCCAACATTACATCAAGCGGAAGCAAATTAGGTTGTTCTAAACAACAAGAACCAAATTATGGCCTAAGAGGCCTACAAATAAACATCCAGCGCCAGCTGTTCCGGGATGTCCCAAGCTGCCACCTGGGAACCCCAGACTACTCGTCGACGTCCACAAAGAACCCACCTTCGAGGTCGGTGAAGTCCTCCTCTGAAACAAAACAAATGACGTTGAGTTCGACGAACTCGCAAGATTATTTATAGAGCTTTAGCTCGATGAGGCTTTCAAGGTTTTATGGCTGTTTTGCATAAAGCTGATTTTATTTATGAAAACATAACTCAATGGCATCGACTAATCAGAATAGTTTTCAAAAGGGGGTAAGAGGTGACTCTTTTCTTTTGATCACCTTTCTCAACATCAACCATCATCAACCACTGTACCTGTTCATCAAAGGCACCTCCCCGAATCACCCTCGAGGAAGCTCACCTTTCAATCTTGAGTGGTACCTTTAGTACCCAGTTTTTAATCATTCCGTTAAAGTTATTCTATGATCTTACCTTCACTTCCCAAGTTCGTCCATAACCGCGGACACGGCTTTTCGAAAAGATTTAACCCTGCAGGGGTGTACAATGTTTGCCACGCGTACCGTCCGGCCCATTACCTAGCTTTTAGCTCTCTTCCTTGGAGAGCCAGCTGGGTGGGAGCGGTGTCGACTTCTCCCCGTTAAGGACTTTCCAGGATCATCAGTGGCGGTAGGACAAGAGGTACCTCCAGCACCCTGTCCCGCGGCCACTTATTTTCCTGACACCACCACCATCCTCATCTCAGTTCATACCACCATCATCACGCACGCGCAAATGGAAGCCCGAACTAGAGGACCCTGGCTAGCCCCGCTCGAGTTATTTAGTCTATGAGGGTTCCTGCAATTGCATAGGCCTCACGCATGGTTGCACGCTCAGTCTTGGTTCAAGAGGTAAAGAACTCGCACCTAGGCGGCGAGAACGAGACAAAGCACCACAACCACAGTGGCCTCTCATCCCCACCTTTAAGCATTTTATTACCTGTCTCCACAATTCTCCACCATCAACCACATATCTCAACACCTGTTTCCAACATCAACCATCCATCGTACAGCTAAACATTTACTAAGCATGGCTAAGCATCAACATAGCATAGTAAGTATCTCAGGCCAACAATACAAACCTATGGATAATAGGAGGGAGAAGTGGTATTGGCATCGGAAACTTAATGCAACTATAGGATACTCTAATCCAATAAAATCGACATTTGGAACCGCAGGCAATATTATAGTGGAGAAAATAGTTACGGAAACATAGGATAAGATATGCTCAGAGGGGGGATTACGCTTACCTTGCTCAGGGTGCTGGTAGTACGGATCTTCGGGGTATTGTGGAGTAACCCCGGCTGCTTGATCTATCGAAGCATAGCAACGGAAGAACAATCAATCACCACACAAGCTTTAACAATGCAATGCGCAAACACATGATGACATGACATTTTAAATGCACCCTAATAGCTTTGAACATGATCCACAAGTTAAATGGGGTCCCCATTATTTTTATTTGCATTATTTGGAATAACCCCATATTAAAACTTGATGATTTTAGTGCTACTAAAAGTACATTATTGTAGTTGTGATCAATTATGCATGATGATGATGATTCTGGGTGATTCGTGTTTTTCTGAACATTTTGGTATACTAAACACCATTTTCTGAAGCCCGATAAAAGTTATTAATTTTATAATTTCTTCTTTTAAATTTATAATTTTAATTAATTTATTTTTAACAACAAGGACATTTTAATTACACGACTTCGAGAGATGGATATAAAGCACGACAAACGTCGGAGCTCGATGTCTCTAAAGTGCGAGGGGGAAGCGGGAAACATGCGCAAAGGGGAGGGAAAAGAAAAAGATTTGCAGGAAAAAAAACACAGACCAACCGGCCTCCAGCCCGGTTGGGCCGGCTGGCAGGCCGGCTAGTTCCAGAGGCAACCGGCCAGCAGCCCGGTCTGGGCCGGTCCACAGGCCGGTCATGGGCCCGAGACGATCGGTCCGCAGCCCGGCTAAGCCGGTTCTGCGGCCGGGCGCGCGAGGCAACGGTGACGAGCGCGACAGCTACGGCGAGGCTCGATGCGAAGCACTAGCGCGAGAGGGGAGATGGGGAGAGGTGCTTCCGCACGGGATGCTCACCACGAACACGTGCACGGCAACGGTGAGGCAGGGGACGGCGTGGCGGAGGCGTATTCCCGCGGCGGAGCTGAGGACGGCCGCGGGGAAGACGATGCTAACGCGGTCGATTCCGAGCCGCGTGGCTCGATTCCTTGCTCGAGAATGGAGAGGGCGACGAGGCGAAGCCGCGGGTGGTGCTCGAGTTGCTGCGGAAGCTCCCGAACGGCGGCGATGCGGCGGTCAACGGCGGCGGCTCGGGTTCGCCATGGGAGGGGAAAGAAGGAGGAGCGGGGCAGAGGGGAGCGAGTGAGGGATGGGGAGCAGAGGCCTCGCGGATGCTCTCCTGGCAGTGCAGCAGAGAGGAGGGGGGGCCCGGCGTCGAGACGGCGACGAACTGGTGCGGCGCAAGCACGGCTCGCGCGGCGTCGGTCGCTACAGAACGAAGAAGGAAGGAGAAATTGCGAATGACCCCCTGACCAAATTAATTCCATCACAGATTAGTCCTTCCCAGTTTTATTTTAAAAACGGCAGCTGTATTTGAATTAGTTAAGGCATTTAGATAATTTCTAAAAATATGAGAAAATTTGAGTAGCCTCCTGACAACATGTGGAAACACCACAAAAATTGGGGTGGCCAAATAAAATGTTTTGTACAACAATTGTTCATAGGGTTAAAAATAGGGCATTTTGCTAAATTCAAAAATGTTCCCCTTTTGTAATATTTATAGCAATTGCAAAACATTGTTTTCAACCCTTGGAACTTCCTTGACAAATGTAACAAGTCAAAGTAATTTTGTTTTACAAGTTGAGTGCCTTCCTTGATTTGAGATTTTGTTTTAAACAAGTTTAGCATTTTGTTTTCCAATGTTGTCAAACCCAATTTGTGTGTTGTTTAGCAACTTAATATGGATGCCATGATGCAATGCAACACAAAAGCGAAAATTTTACTCGGGTTTTTAGGTTTTCAAACTTCGGGCTGTTACAACTCTACCCTCCTTACAGGAATCTCGTCCCGAGATTCTAGAGTAGGAAAGAGGGAAAGGTTACAACGGTACTACACGATCTTCTCGCTTCAGGTGGCTTCTCTGTTGAAGAGGTTGACCGAAGGCAACATGAAGATCTCCATCGGCTACACTCGAGGTCACTATCAACGTACACCATAGGAAAAGAAGGGAACCTCACCGGAAGGATGGGTCTTGGTGAAGATACAACGACCGAGTACCTCCTAGTAGAACTGAGGATGAGACTTCAAGCATCTCTTGATTTGACAGTTAGGAGACACATGCGCTTGACGGGAGATTGATAAGGAGTTTCCAATTGGTAGACAACTGTTTCTCAAAGATTCAGAATATGAACTTTGCACAAGGCCTTGAGTCTCTGAGGGGGAGTGTTGAAGCAAGATTCCAACAGTTGAAGAGGTAACTTGTACTAGTCGGCTTGAGTAGAACTTTCCTCACGGAGGAGCATTTCGGATCACTGGAGAAGGATCGGAAAAGCTAGATCGAGAGAACTTTTAAAAGCCCCGGGAACGTTAGTATCGGGAACACTTCTTGATTTTCTAGACATCGGGAACAAGCTTCTTGAGGATCACCAACTATCGTTTCTGATTGAGAGTCAATCTGGGAAGTGTAGAGATACTTCAGACTCAGCACCGGTAGGAATAGGAAGCTGTGCAAGGCATATCAACGGAATACAAGTGCTAGGACCCCAAGAGTTGGACTACAATGTCGAACTCCAAAGGAGGAACGAGATTGTGGAACTCGCGTATTAACAACTTGTCAGGAGACAGCTGCCCTAATTGGATACCTTGCAGCGAGACACGATTGAGTTCTTGATGGGAAACACCATAGAAGACAAAGAAGTTCTCAGACTTCCTCTCTTTCTGGAACAATTCAAGCAGTGGCTTGGATGCATAGATGAAATTCTCAGGGAATGTAGGTAACAACATACCATTCCGAGAATATTCTACACATGCATGATCGAGTTGAAATGATTCGGAGGAAACCAGACAATTCACTCAGATCCACGGCGACATCTTTCAGCAATTGCACGTGAATCAAGGAAAGTCACTTCTAACTTCAGAACGCATACCTTGGGAAGACACAAAGTTAGTTCCAACAATTCTTCCAATGCTAACGCCCATTATCCAATATGAATCTCCTCAAACATGGAGGAGATAAGAAGGTAGTTGATGGGCTCAACAACAAACTTATCCAGGTACTCCAAGACGGTAGACTCATATGTTGCATGAACGGGCATAAGTATTGGTCAGACTAACACATTCAGGTCGGTCGGTCTGAGTTTGATTTGACGATAGCCCAATTCAAATCAAGAAGATTTAGAGGTTAGCATATCCAAAGAGGAGATACCACCTCGCTTCAACACGGACAGACTAGACATCCCATTGAGAAGGAACTATATCAGATAGATCTTTTGTCTTTTAACTCCCCAAGTTGTTTAAGCTCAACCGAATAATTCTGGACATCCAGCACGATTTTCTTGGAGAAGGGAGTTGTTCAGAGAACCAGCTTACTCATAAGCTGAACATCACGGTCAGGTGACAACCTGGCGATACTTCTGGAAAGACCTTCAGGATATCACAATCCACATATAGGATATCACGACATCCCGGTGGATCTTGAGTTCAAGAGAGGATCATGCCTTTCAAGGCACAACGAGGTGGTCTTGGGAGCTTCGGCACGAACCTAGCTCTTTGACCGAGGGAGTGCATCAGAGCCAACTGACTTGGTAGCACTGTCAAACTCAGCTTACTGATTGGCTAACCAATCATGCTAAGGAGGGCAATGGATATCCCTGGATTTCCGCACAGTAAGAACTGCTAAGAATATCCGATAGCCACATCATTGCTCACGACTTATCCTTCTCGAGTAACAAGTCACTCGGAACACGGAGAGTAACGAGGAGTAAGAGCATCACTTCATCAAGAGGATCATGACACTCAGCGCGACCCCTTGACATAAAAGAGTGTGACACTCTAAGGTGGAGCAGAACAAAAGCTAAACGAGGCCCTCATTCTGAAGATTACAATACTTTGACCTGGTCCGGGAGTGGACAAGGTACTGGAGTTTGTTTCTCCTAACTAGACGAAGTGGAAAGTCTTGACGGATCGAGAGAGTGACTTGCATCAGAACATACCAACACACGATAAAACTTTACTGTCAACTGACAGACGAAGGTTGGAAAGCAGATCAGAGTAAGAAACATGCTCAGGAGAATCCTAAGATGTTGAAGATGCACCGGTGATTACTCAGTTGTGATAACCATGCCCAAAAAGAGAGATGCAGCAGAGTCAAACAGAACTGTAGCAAGATTATTGTTGATTCGTAGCTCACCTATGAGGACGCCGGGGTCCTTTTCAACTTCTTCAGCGAGACGTGGTTCAGGCGACGACGCACAATAGGTCCAGCCTCGCCAGCTGGGGTGGCAGGGGCTCGTGCAAGAGTTCCCGTGGTGGGTGCCTTCTGAGGGCACTCCCTGAAGTAGTGGCCAGCCTGACCACAGGTGTAGCAGATAAGTCCAGGTGGAGCAGGTAGCGGAGGACGATACCCACTTCCGCTCGACCCAAAGGTTGAAGTAGTGGGGCGCGTGGTGGCGTGCTGAGCAATCTTCTCTTGGGCATCCTTTACTGCGTCTACTATGAACTCCATAGAACAATTAGCCGGAAAATGATCATTCCCTTCGCATAGGTAGCAAGTGGCGCTAGCGGTTGGGCACTTGCCGAGTGGATGCTTGTTGAAACAATGCGGGCAACTGCCGGGGCATTGACTCGCCTGATGTCCACCCCTTCCGCACTGACTACATGCCTTTCCTTGTGGTAGTCCCCACTTTCCGGGGTACTTAAGGGGGCACTTCCAGGACGGATGTCCACGCTCCTTACAAGTGTAACACCTGCGTTTGTCTATAGCTTTCTTGGGCAAAACTTTAGATGTATGGGATTTCTCCCGATCAAAGGGTGTCGAGTGGGTCCCTGGGGTGGCTTCGATTTGATGGAGCGGAGGACGTTGTGCCATTCTGTAGATTTGACAAGGACACAGTTAGTATCCACCTCGGTATGGTTGAGACATTAGCATTAGCGTACTCAAGTACTCAGACTAGGGACGATAATACTTTGTGCAACAACGAACAAAGAACCAACAAGATGGGACTTGGGTCGAAGATCAGCATCATGTACCAGTAGCGTGAGATTCAAATGGCAAGAAACCACGTGATTCAACCCACACTATCCGGCACAATCCGGGACCTTATGTTCAAGTCCTTGGGTTAAAACCAAAAGAAAGGATCAATGATTAGACTCGGTAGAAACATCTGTGAGGATTTGGGATTGACAACGCAGCGGGAGCAACTGGACACATAACACTAACGGTCGAACCCAACCCCGTTTCTAATCATTTTGAAGTAACAGATGAGAAGTAAAACCTTTAACTCAAATCGAGGTAAGATTGCTCCGAGATTAGAGGGTAACCAGATAAGGAGTAAAAAGAATCCTAAGATGGTTTTCACAACTCATTTTTAGGTTAAAAATATTTCACAAACACTAGACTCAACATCGACCAGTAGAAGGGTTTCCTACAGGCAGTACTGCTCTGATACCAACTTGTGGCGCCCCGACCTGACTGCTATACAGTGATGCTGAGTGTCACCGGTTAAGCGATACAACCGGAGGTTACGGGTTTACCAATCCCCGGCCAAAACCTTTGGCAGGCGTTGCTCGGAATTGATCACCGGCAACGCAACACCCCGATTGATGCCTTAACACAGGCTCAACTATCAAATACAATAGAGAGATCAAGACTTGTGGAACAACTGGCACATCACAGACTCTACGACACAAATCATATAGTTCAACTCTTATAATAGAGAAAGATAGCAAATGACAACCAGAGGTCACAGACCCAACATTACATCAAGCGGAAGCAAATTAGGTTGTTCTAAACAACAAGAACCAAATTATGGCCTAAGAGGCCTACAAATAAACATCCAGCGCCAGCTGTTCCGGGATGTCCCAAGCTGCCACCTGGGAACCCCAGACTACTCGTCGACGTCCACAAAGAACCCACCTTCGAGGTCGGTGAAGTCCTCCTCTGAAACAAAACAAACGACGTTGAGTTCGACGAACTCGCAAGATTATTTATAGAGCTTTAGCTCGATGAGGCTTTCAAGGTTTTATGGCTGTTTTGCATAAAGCTGATTTTATTTATGAAAACATAACTCAATGGCATCGACTAATCAGAATAGTTTTCAAAAGGGGTAAGAGTACTCTTTTCTTTGATCACCTTTCTCAACATCAACCATCATCAACCACTGTACCTGTTCATCAAAGGCACCTCCCCGAATCACCCTCGAGGAAGCTCACCTTTCAATCTTGAGTGGTACCTTTAGTACCCAGTTTTTAATCATTCCGTTAAAGTTATTCTATGATCTTACCTTCACTTCCCAAGTTCGTCCATAACCGCGGACACGGCTTTTCGAAAAGATTTAACCCTGCAGGGGTGTACAATGTTTGCCACGCGTACCGTCCGGCCCATTACCTAGCTTTTAGCTCTCTTCCTTGGAGAGCCGGCTGGGTGGGAGCGGTGTCGACTTCTCCCCGTTAAGGACTTTCCAGGATCATCAGTGGCGGTAGGACAAGAGGTACCTCCAGCACCCTGTCCCGCGGCCACTTATTTTCCTGACAGCACCACCATCCTCATCTCAGTTCATACCACCATCATCACGCACGCGCAAATGGAAGCCCGAACTAGAGGACCCTGGCTAGCCCCGCCCGAGTTATTTAGTCTATGAGGGTTCCTGCAATTGCATAGGCCTCACGCATGGTTGCACGCTCAGTCTTGGTTCAAGAGGTAAAGAACTCGCACCTAGGCGGCGAGAACGAGACAAAGCACCACAACCACAGTGGCCTCTCATCCCCACCTTTAAGCATTTTATTACCTGTCTCCACAATTCTCCACCATCAACCACATATCTCAACACCTGTTTCCAACATCAACCATCCATCGTACAGCTAAACATTTACTAAGCATGGCTAAGCATCAACATAGCATAGTAAGTATCTCAGGCCAACAATACAAACCTATGGATAATAGGAGGGAGAAGTGGTATTGGCATCGGAAACTTAATGCAACTATAGGATACTCTAATCCAATAAAATCGACATTTGGAACCGCATGCAATATTATAGTGGAGAAAATAGTTGCGGAAACATAGGATAAGATATGCTCAGAGGGGGGATTACGCTTGGCTTGCTCAGGGTGCTGGTAGTACGGATCTTCGGGGTATTGTGGAGTAACCCCGGCTGCTTGATCTATCGAAGCATAGCAACGGAAGAACAATAAATCACCACACAAGCTTTAACAATGCAATGCGCAAACACATGATGACATGACATTTTAAATGCACCCTAATAGCTTTGAACATGATCCACAAGTTAAATGGGGTCCCCATTATTTTTATTTGCATTATTTGGAATAACCCCATATTAAAACTTGATGATTTTAGTGCTACTAAAAGTACATTATTGTAGTTGTGATCAATTATGCATGATGATGATGATTCTGGGTGATTCATGTTTTTCTGAACATTTTGGTATACTAAACACCATTTTCTGAAGCCCCGATAAAAAGTTATTAATTTTATAATTTCTTCTTTTAAATTTATAATTTTAATTAATTTACTTTTAACAACAAGGACATTTTAATTACACGACTTCGAGAGATGGATATAAAGCACGACAAACGTCGGAGCTCGATGTCTCTAAAGTGCAAGGGGGAAGCGGGAAACATGCGCAAAGGGGAGGGAAAAGAAAAAGATTTGCAGGAAAAAAAACACAGACCAACCGGCCTCCAGCCCGGTTGGGCCGGCTGGCAGGCCGGCCTAGTTCCAGAGGCAACCGGCCAGCAGCCCGGTCTGGGCCGATCCACAGGCCGGTCATGGGCCCGAGACGATCGGTCCGCAGCCCGGCTAAGCCGGTTCTGCGGCCGGGCGCGCGAGGCAACGGTGACGAGCGCGGCGGCTACGGCGAGGTTCGATGCGAAGCACTAGCGCGAGAGGGGAGATGGGGAGAGGTGCTTCCGCACGGGATGCTCACCACGAACACGTGCACGGCAACGGTGAGGCAGGGGACGGCGTGGCGGAGGCGTATTCCCGCGGCGGAGCTGAGGACGGCCGCGGGGAAGACGATGCTAACGTGGTCGATTCCGAGCCGCGTGGCTCGATTCCTTGCTCGAGAATGGAGAGGGCGACGAGGCGAAGCCGCGGGTGGTGCTCGAGTTGCTGCGGAAGCTCCCGAACGGCGGCGATGCGGCGGTCAACGGCGGCGGCTCGGGTTCGCCATGGGAGGGGAAAGAAGGAGGAGCGGGGCAGAGGGGAGCGAGTGAGGGATGGGGAGCAGAGGCCTCGCGGATGCTCTCCTGGCAGTGCAGCAGAGAGGAGAGGGGGCCCGGCGTCGAGACGGCGACGAACTGGTGCGGCGCAAGCACGGCTCGCGCGGCGTCGGTCGCTACAGAACGAAGAAGGAAGGAGAAATTGCGAATGACCCCCTGACCAAATTAATTCCATCACAGATTAGTCCTTCCCAGTTTTATTTTAAAAACAGCAGCTGTATTTGAATTAGTTAAGGCATTTAGATAATTTCTAAAAATATGAGAAATTTTGAGTAGCCTCCTGACAACATGTGGAAACACCACAAAAATTGGGGTGGCCAAATAAAATGTTTTGTACAACAATTGTTCATAGGGTTAAAAATAGGGCATTTTGCTAAATTAAAAAATGTTCCCCTTTTGTAATATTTATAGCAATTGCAAAACATTGTTTTCAACCCTTGGAACTTCCTTGACAAATGTAACAAGTCAATGTAATTTTGTTTTACAAGTTGAGTGCCTTCCTTGATTTGAGATTTTGTTTTAAACAAGTTTAACATTTTGTTTTCCGATGTTGTCAAACCCAATTTGTGTGTTGTTTAGCAACTTAATATGGATGCCATGATGCAATGCAACACAAAAGCGAAAATTTTACTCGGGTTTTTAGGTTTTCAAACTTCGGGCTGTTACAACATAGGTGTCAGATGTGTCTCAGTGATGAGTGGGTCTTATGTTTCATTGAGTATACAAAGAGAAACGCATGCTGACAAGCTGGGGCTATTGCTAGAGTTGGGGTCCTTTTTTCGGTCTGAAAAGTAGAAGGCGCGCCCTACTTGATGTTCAGAGGTAAAATTTTAAAAAGTAGGTGTCCTTACCAATCTGCCCCCCCTCCGATGACCCCTCTATCTTTGGAGGTGCGGCGGACTCTGGCCTCTATCTTGAAACAAGCTTTTGCCCCGCTTTATAACTAAAGCAACATGTCAAGCAAGTTCATACAAAGTCATAAGCACGAAGGAGAAGATAGAAAAGTTTGCCCGGGCAGCAGCACAAGTAAGCCCAACAACATGAAAAGAGCTAGAGGCTTTGGCCCCCTTTTTTGTTTGGTTGATTTATGTTAGTCGGTGGTTCTTAGTGCGGTTGATGATTATTAATATAGGGAGTGACTATTGAACTGACGTCTGTTTTTCAATTAAAAAACAGACAGATTCCAGATCCAATCAGGAAATGACAGCTGTCAAACGAAGAAACAAGCTGAGAACAAAAAAATACTGCCTGTTTCATTCACGCTAGAACAGACACATTGTGAGCTTCTCAGTTTTGAGTCAGCTCAAAAATATTGAGTTTCAGTTTTGAGTCCAGCTAAGCTTTGACGTTTTCCATGGCCCAGCGAGCAGCCCATCGAGCCACACCACAACTCCAGCAACCACACCACAAGTCCCCATCGAACATGACAGAGAAAAATATCACAAGCCGTACATGATTCTCAAAAATGACTTTCAATTCTTTCTCTTACAGCGTCATCAACCTCTTTATTAACACTGCATCACGATGTGGAAAAATCAGTGTTATAAATCCACAAAAGAAACGCTATCACAGATCATACATAAAATGTAGAACAAGGGAGCACCAAATAGTTGGAGATATTTCACAGCAGAGACTTTTAAGAAAATCAATAACAATTTCACCATGGGTCTGGTTCAATGCAAGTTAAAGAGTGTAGCAAAAATATGTATTAGCGCCAGCGTAAGAGAACAATTGTAATCTAGTACAGTGCAAATGCAGATTGTTGGGCTACATGAAGAGATGACCACAGATGCAGAGCAACAGGAGAAGTAAACAAATTACACAAGTACATAATAGCTAATTAATGGGGCAGTTTTGGGGACAAATTTGTAAACCTCGGAAGATGCTGTTTGGCTTTCAGAATGATACACCATACACAAACTCAAATAGAAATAGGACAAGAAGAGGTAGTATAGGATGCAGTTAAAGAGAAGCATGAGTAAGCCAAAAAAGAGGGTGTGATTCATCAAAACTAGAAGTGCACATACCTGACCATCCAGCGAAACCACATAAATTTACGAATTGAAGGCCTACATATCACATATATATGGGGTATTTCTTTGTTTGGTAGTAGAGCAGTTCATCCCAACAAAGTTGTCATCAAAAACAACAATGGGACCTCCAATCCCCACCTAGCACAAACATGAGGATGAAGTTATGCATGAAAGTTGCAAATTATAATGCCTGAAACCAAGGATATGCATAAGCACATACAATGATAGAATATAAATTAAGCCATTCATGCCATTATACAGTTATTTATTTGAATCGTACAAACTAAAGCAGCTAGCACAACTCATGGATTCGGCATGTGCTTAGCATTTCCTCATCGGTATGAGCACAAACAAAGGCAAGATATAATCCGCATTTTGTCTTTAATTCCCCTGAATAAAAATAGCGCCATACAGCTGCTACCTTCCTATATGGCATCAACACCAGCAACGTTCTTGATTTTGACAATGAAAAAAATGAACATATATCTGTACAGAGAAACAACACTTAGAAATGATAGGACTAAGAGAAGAAATACTGAGAAAATAAGACTGATACTACAAAGATTAACTGGAAACTAAGAAAAGAGAGAATCCATAATAAAGAAAGATAGAATGAGAAACAGAAGACTAAGAAAAGTGAAAATTCAGAACTGAATTAATGAGAAACTTAGGCAAGTGAAGTGCCAATTATGAGTGACTGAAGTAACGAAGAACTAAAGGAAATATAAAGAGTGACTTAGGAAAATAAGCTGAAGGACTTAGGCAAGTGAAATGCCTGTTATGAGTGATTGAAGTAATGAAGAACTGAATAAAATTATATAAAGAGATATTTAGCAAAATGAACTGAAGGACTTAGGCAAGTGAAACGCAAATTATGAGTGACTGAGGTAATGAAGAACTGAAGGAAATATAAAAAGATTGACTTAGGAAAATGAACTGAAGAAATGAAATAATGGAAGACTAAGGAAATAAGAGACTGAAGAAACTTAGTGAGAAGGGACTAAAATAATGAAAGATTGAGAGACTTAAGAAAATATAATGAGAGACTGAAGAAATGCAGAGAAATGAAGTGAATAAAATAATGAAGTAATGAGAGACTTAAGAAATATAATGAGATACGTTTTTTTGCCAGTAAATATAATGAGATACTGAAGAAGTGAGATACTTAAGAAAATATAATGAGATACTGAAGTAATGAGAGACTTAAGAAAATATAGACTGAAACAAAACTGAAGAACAAAGAAAGACCGAGAAAATATGGACCAAGAGACTGAGAAATCAAAACCTTTTGATCTAGGTGCTTTTCTGTGGTTGATAGTGAGATCTTCCAATGGCAGACCATAAGAGTCTAGTAGAGAGAAAAAGTACCAGCACAGGAAGAAAATGCCCATTAACCCGACGTAATGATTTTCACATAGTAAAAAACTCAATCGATTTGAATATATATTCCTACCCACGAACAGATCATATATGCTAGCTGCAATCGATTAGCAGACTAAATCTCCACCAGTCACTTTTAATTTTCTCCTCACACATGCGCTGGCATCACAACATTCAACACTGTTTGTGCCAGGGAGCAGCACTGCAACCTCACCCATAGTTCTGTCCAGGGCTTTCTCACCAACCTTTGCCAATAGATACACCTAGTCGCCGAGCATTAGCATCATACTTCACTCTTTTCCTATTATTTTAAATTTCCCACCGCTAACAAAAATCCCCACCCCCTGAAACCGATGTGGTAGCAACTTTATCATCCTCAGGAAATAATAGAAAATAAAATTGATCCCAGAACAGCATAGCAAAATCTATCAGTATGATTTTCTTGTTCCCTGAACATTACACGTTTGGCCTACGGCCAGCCCTCTCGAGTTGGTATGCAGTATGCTAGCAATGCTAAAACAAGTCCCTCCAATATCTATCAATATTCTACCTTGTCTGCCTTCCCAGCACTAAGCTATAGCTTACAATAACGATTGATTTTGGTAAAGTCCCCACAAACTTTACCAAGACAGCTAAATATCTATACAACTTGAAAATCAAACCCATCAGGGATTCCAGGAGCAAACGCATACCTGAGCAAGCAATCATTGAGCAATTAGAGCACTGAATGACTGAATCAGGTATGCTCTGTATCTAGCATATGCCTATAACATGCTTTTACTTCCAGCTAACAGAAGTTGCTAGCTCTGTTTCAGTGTGCTTCCGAAATCAATTGTAAGAAATTAACACAAATTTCTTCCGCTGGTTCTAGGTATTATTAGAGCATGCACTTGCGGAGCTGATATATATTATGATTATGTGGTTACTTACATTGATATTAATTTGCACTCTACGCACATTAGTTTACTCAATCAGAAAAAACAGATCATATAGATCTCCCAGTCTATCTATATTCTTGCCTTACAAACTGACCCAAGCTTGGTTGAACAAAAATCTACACACAAAAGTAATTTGAGAGGATGCAAATATATTCAAATTAATCACAAAGAAAAGCATTTCACTAGGGCCAACCTAATGCACAAGATCAAAAAGCCCATAAGAGCATTTTGTGAATTAGCAATTTCACAGTAAGCTAACAAAAAGGAGTACAATGCAGCCCAAAAATTCTCATATACTGAACACAAAAAATGACTAGATTCTAACTCATCCCACATACGAGCACACCGTCAGTCTGTGCATACGAGGACACGTCTAGAGGGCGCACACGCGCTCAAACGTCGATCTGGACGCTCAGCCCGCCTGGTCCAACTCCCAAGCCTCTTTGGACCACGCCGCGCGCTGTTCCTGATGACCACACTCAACGATGTCGTCCGGTCCACTGTAAAACACGGGTATGCAACTTCGCAATACTGGTAGGCAACTCTGATGCGGAATGAGGCAACTCTATTGTGAAACAGAGAAACTCTGATGTGTAACAACGTAACTTTGGTGAGACGAAGAAGCTAGATTCACAACTGCGCTAGAGAACTTCACAACACCGGTAGACAAAGTTCATAAAACTGGTAGGCAACTTCATAACACCGGTGGGCAACTTTACAACATCCGATGTGCAACGATGCAACTCTACTGTGAAACAGAGCAACTCCGATGTGCAACGATGCAACTTTGGTTAGACGAAGAAGCTAGATTCACCACTGCACTAGACAACTTCACAACATCGGTAGAAAAAGGTCAAAAAACTGGTAGGAAACTTCACAACACCGGTGGGCAACTTCACAACATCGATAGACAGCTTCAAAACACGGGTATGCAACTTCGTAACACTGGTAGGCACTCTGATGCGCAAAGATGCAACTCTGTTGTGAAACGGAGCAACTCTGATGTGCAACAACGCAACTTTGGTGAGACGAAGAAGCTAGATTCACAATATCACTAGACAACTTCACAACACCGGTAGAGAAGTTCATAACATCGGTGGACAACTTTAAAACACAATAGGAAACTTCACAACATTGGTAGGCGACTTCACAACATCGGTAAACAAGATCAAAAAATTGTAGGCAACTTCATAACACTGGTGATTAACTTCACAATATCGGTAAACAAATTCAAAACAGGAGAATACAACTTCACAACACTAGTAGCAACTCTGATGCGTAGCGACGCAACTCTATCGGGAAACGGAGCAACTCTAGGTGCTGTCACAAATAATATTCCTATGCAACTTCGCAACAATCTTAGACAAGTTAGCACCGGTATTAGGCTAAGTGCATTGTGCACAGAAGATCACCGCCACTAGGTGCAGGCACACCACGTGGTAACACAGTGAAGATGCACTTGCCTTTTCTCTTCTTTTTCTGAACGAGCTTTCTTATCTCCTGGTCCTTCTCAATAATCGATGGAGAAGAGCTACCATCTGATTTTTTGTGTAAAAGAGCCATGCTTGCTCCAGTTCGTGCCACCTCTGCCAAAGCATGGCCATGGCTCGAAGCCCAGAACCACGACCTGCCTATGATCTCCAGGCCGGCGGTGGTCTCTGCAGGCTCCAACCGCTGGCCCCAGCTAGCGCCGCTCCTGCTGCCGCATGCCCCATCACGCGTCCGGGGGCCAGTTTCCTGGGGGCATTGTGACACGCGCGCGGCGCCGGAGCAGTCAGTACGTCGGCGGGACGCGTCTAGCGGCGCGGGAGCATACCATGGAGGAGCACGGTCCTCCACCAGGTCGAGCAGCGACCCCGCAGACGGGAGGCAGGCCACCGGCGTGGATATGGTGGTCGTCGCTGGCGGGAGGGCGGCGCGACCTGTGGTAGTAGCCGGCGGCAACACGCCTGAAGATCGGGAGGCGGCGCGGTGGTGTGGGCCGGCAGCGAGGGAGCCACGGAGTATGGAGCGTCGTGGTGCGGGGAGACGACGCGTCATGATGGCCGGAGCAAGGTGCCGGGACAGCGCGCGGTGGTGGCCAAAGATGGGTGCGGGCGGAGCGCGTGGCGGCCGGAGATGGGGGCGGGGCGAGGCGGAGCACGCCGGCGGCCGAAGATGAACGCGCGCCGGCGGCCGGAGGTGGAGGCGGGGCGGAGATGGAGGCGGGATTGGTGGATGATTTGGCGAGGACGCGCGGGATGCGGTGGATCATTGCGGACGACCAGTGCGGCAGTGCCTAGCTGTCCTGTCGCGTAGAGTGAGCGCTCATTCTGTCCAAATAGCGCAGCTGCGCTAATAAGCAATTACCAACCTAAAATCATCTAAAGCCTAATATAATCACCAAAACTAATCATAAACTAATCTTCAGCAAGTTCAAACACAAAAGCATCAGAGCGAGACTACAACGAATGAGAAGGGCTCGCTGACGCTAAACTCCAAGAGCTCCAGTACATCCGAACGCGATGCGAGCTAAATTAAAACGAAACCAGAGGACAGAGCAGTGCGGAGGGAGGGAGGAGGGATACCCATCTCGACGGCCACGCACAAGCGTTTCACGCTCGCGAAATGACGATGTCTTCGCCATTGGACGACGATGAAGGGGAGCGGCGGCTCTCTCCAACGAATCAAGCGCCAGTTCCGCGGTCGCCGCTCTCTCCGACGGCTGTATCCTCGGCTCGGGAAGCACCGCCCCCACCAGCGCCGAATTAGCTTTGCTGCGGCAACGACCTCTCGGCTCTCGCCATCGCCTCCGACCCTCTCTCCCCCTAGCGAAAAGATGAGAAGAGCGCCGGACTGGAGCACGAAAATGAAACAAAAAAACTCAGAGAAGAAAAGGACTCGTTGACTCAAAAGAGACAGAGAAGAGAGGAGAATTGAGGGCGGTAGTGTTGAGATTCGGACAGAAGATCGAACGGTCCAGAAAGTAGTTGTTTCCCAATTAGAAAACAGCTAGCTGTAGAATAGGAAAAGTGTAAATTTATTTATAGTAGTGTACCTTCAAGAATTCTTTCAAAAAAAGTGGAAAAAAACAGTATACGATATATTACAACATTGCCATCTCTACTACCGTGCTACGTCGTGCTTGTGCTTTGGCTCTTTTGTTGCCCCCGTCCTTTCTTGCAGGAATTCCGTAAGCACCCGTAGCGCAACATCGGCGTCCTCGCTCCTTAGAAGCATCTCGGACACCTCGGCCGGCGTCACCTCCACCACCGCAAGCAGTTCCTGTATCTCCGGGAACAGAGCGTGGTCGTCGACGAGGTGATAGTTCCGGGCCAGCGTCTTGAACGCCTCCCAGCAGCAGAAGCCCATGTAGACGTGCATGTCCATGCGCCCCGGCCGCAGCAGTGCCGGGTCGAGGCGGTCCTTGTAGTTGGTGGTGAAGACGATGATGCGCTCCTCGCCGGTCGTCGACCACAGCCCGTCGATGAAGTTGAGCAGCCCCGAAAGTGTTATCTTGCGCTCCTCATGGTAACCTCCAGCGCGGTGGTCTCGGCCGTCGAACTCGTCCTCGACGGAGTCGTCCACGACGTCGGCCGTCTCCGATACCTTGCGGTCCTTGCGACCTTTCCTCGACATGGTGTCGAAGCTGCAGTCAATATCCTCGATGACGAGGATGGACTTGTTGGACATGTCGATGAGTAGGCTCTGCAGGGACGAGTTGTCGTAGACCCCGGAGAGATCGAGGTCGTAGAGGTTGAAACGGAGGTAGTTGGCCATGGCGGCAACCAGGCTGGACTTGCCGGTGCCCGGGGGGCCGTAGAGCAGGTACCCGCGCTTCCAAGCCTTACCGATCCGCTGGTAGTACTCTTTCCTCTTCAGGAACCGGTCGAGGTCGTCGAGGATTGCCTGTTTTAGTGCCGGGTCCATGGCGACCGTCTCGAAGGAGGCCGGGTGGTGGTGGTTGATGCCGTGCCACATCCCCGCTTCGTTCAAGAAGATCTTGAGCGCGCGGTCCTGGCTCCGCAGCTCCTCCGCCGTAGACATGATGAATGGCACGTACTTTTCGAGCGCGGTGTCTGCATGCTCGGCGTCGAAGCTGAGCTCCAGGGTCTCGCAGCCGCCCTTGCCCCTACTGTCGTCATCGCCACCAGCGTCCATGTACGTCCAGTGGTACTCAGCGCCGTCAAAGTTGTCTGTGGTTGAGCCGCCATCCTCCATGCTCAGGAGCGTGCTCCAGCTGCTGCTCCCGTCCGGCTCAGTGATGTGGGAGCGCGAGAGGCAGAGCCGGGGCATGTTGCGGGGATCGATCTTGGTAGACAGGTACGTGCGCGCCGCGTCGAAGAGGTCGTCCTGGCCGCTGGGTCCGCCGTCGAACGGGCATGGTTTCTTCTGGACCGAGCGGCGGATGACGATGGTGTGGCGCTCCTTCTTGCGGGCGCTGAGGCGGGAGCGCACGAAGGACGCGCCCCAGCTCACCGCAGCGCGCAGCTCGTCGGGGAGGAGCTCCCGTGCCATGCCGCGCGCAAGCATGGCGTACGCGCTCACCGTGGCCGCGGTGGCGAGCGCATTCTTGTACGCGTCCACCACCTTCGCCCCCTCCGGCGACGCCGCCATACTCGACATCATCGGCAAGTAATCCATGGCCACCAAGCACGTAGGGGGCAGATAATAAAAGGAAATCGATCGATTGGTTTCTTCTATTTCCGTCGCTTTGTGTTGCCGGCGCCGTCCCCCTGTGTATTTTATATTGCCGAAACTGATTCGCCGGATCTAAACTTGTACGGATTCTATTCGAACTCTACCACAAAAGTTCTACTCGGTCTGGGATTTTGGAGATCTCCAGGAGCGTTCCAGAGGGTAGACAGATGGAAGACACAGAAACGGCCATGCAAGCCCGAGCCCGACACGGACTAAGATTCAAGGAAGATCAAATCAATAGGTGTCATGTACGGTTCCGCTACACGGACGATGTTCCAATACTCAATGATGTTCCATCTTTTTTCTCTGGGACGTTTTTACGGTGCATTTTACAACAATTTGTGGAAGGTGATAAACAGGGATTCATGCGTCATGTATAACGTTGTTACCTAACTTTTTTTTTGCGTTTCTATTACCTAACTAAGTAAGTTAGTATCTGATCATACGGATTCAGTTAGTATTAGTTTTTTTTTGCGGGATTCGAGAGCTTTTATTCAACAAAAAGAGTTTGTGGATCATCAGCCAACAGACTGGTGACCAGGAAACTCGGAGCAGAGTTCATCCAACTGTCAGTAACCTGCAGCGCACAAGCATGTTTCGCGCACAGGTGGGCTGACTGATTGAATTATCTAAAAACATGTTGAAAAATGAAGATACTAGCTCTCCAATCTCTAATAGGATGGGTGCAATCACGGAACGTGAATTACTCCTAGATTTCAGAGGTTAAGCACCTCTAGACAGTCCGTCTCAAAGATCACCTGCTCGAAGCCACAAATTTTGGCGAAGATTACAGCCTCACGCAACGCCATCGCTTCAGCAACTAGGGGATCAGTCAGGCCTGGTAATGGCTTGCTCCATGCAGGAACCAAGGATCACGACGTCCGAGCTACGCCACCCGCACAACCGGCCTCCGAACCTGCACCAATCGCTCCATCGCAGTTGATCTTGACCCAACCATCATCAGGTGGTCGCCAACCATGCTCCAGCAATATCTTTGCATGATGCATCGGAATATCTAGGAGTGTCAGATCTTCGCGAATGCGTCAAATTGACGTTGTCGGTTCCAAATTTTCCTGATCTTGTGTCCATCTATTCCTTGAGTGCCATATGAACCACATGACCAAAACAATCTTCGCTCTGTCTTGATTTGTAAACCTGGTATCACATAGAATATCCCGTTGCCAGGTATCCGGATGAAGACGCGGCAGCCAAAACTCAAAAAACTTCTGAGCTTCATCCCAAAAGCTTTTCACATGAGAACAATAATGGGTTGCGTGTACGGTAAATTAAAAAAAATTCCGTCTACCATGCTACGCAACATACAACATCTACTATGAAGATACGTGTGAATACGAAGATATGAAGATCTAGACGGGGTACGTTACCAACACCGTAGTAGCGGAAGAAAATGACGTAGTCGATGTAGCCTGTCGTAGATTTCCCTCAACTTAGCCTAGTTGAGAGAACGTAGCTTTCTTCTCCTCCTTGCGCCTTGTCCTTCTTGATCCAGCAGAGTGAGAGTCAACCATTGGTGATCCAACAACTAACCCCTCCGAGAGTTCGCACACGTCCGCCGGAACTAGTTCATCAGCGCTTCACCGTCCAAGTTTGAAACACTACTGGTGTATATGAAGGTGAAGTTCTCAACACATGAGATTAGAGAGAAAGAGATTAGATCTAGTCTAATCAGAGAAGGCCCTCTAAATAGAGGATTCTTCGATCCAATTAGGCAAGCTCTAAACTTGAGAGAACTTGTCTCAACTTGTATATCCCTAAAAGAGGAGGGGGTGGGTTTATATAGGTGGCCAAGGGGTAGGGAGGCTTGGGGAGGGGGCAAGCCCTCCCCTAGGCGGGCCGCACCAAGGGGAGGAGGAGTCCTCTCCTTGGTCCAATTCGGATTGGACTTGGGGGAGGACTCCTCCCCTCCTCCCCCTTTCCATCCGCCGCCGCCACGTCAGCCGTGGTGGGCCCCATGGCCCACCCGCTCCACCGCCTCGTCGCGTCGCCGCGCCCTGCTGGGCCGCGCCCTGGCGGGCTGCTGCTTGCCGCGCCATGCCGTGGTGGGCCCCACGGTGGGTCCCACCATTGGCCCCACCCGCCCCTATGGGGTGCGGCTGCCCAGTGGGTCCCATGGGCCCATTTGGCAGCCCCCTTTCGGTCGGCATCTTTTATTTAATATTTTTCTGAATTAATATTTTTTGTCTAACTAATTCCTAATATAATACTCCCTCCGTTCCTTAATGTAAGGCGTATAGTTTTTTCGAGGAAAATTCCAAGATATAGGGTGTATTGCGATTTATGGACAATTTTACGTATCCAAAAATGAGTTTCAATTTATAACGGAGAGATTTAAAGGAATGTTTTCAATTTGTGACTATGAGGGACTCCTCTCTCCCAATTTTTTCCAGGGGAAAATGAGTCCACTGTATGCAAAATTTCCACGTCTTAATATTAGTGCAAAGAACTATACGCCTTACATTCAGGAACAGAGGGAGTATTCTTTTACAGAAAATATTATCGGAATTAATTACTTATCATATAAACCTATTTATATGATCCGGGACACCTAGTGTCCGCCGACAAAAACCTTCGTATAAATATTTCCATTTATATAAACCCTCGGAATAAATCTGACAATAATAGAAACGTTTCATATTATCCCGAGACATCCAATGTCTTCCTTTATTAATCTCTCCGATATGCAATATATCTATCACGCAGAAAATACTTATTCCAGTGATACACTCTCAATATCCAGACCAATCATAATACACAGCTAACTAGTCCTAGTTTAAGTGTGTGACCATACATGTTCGATTAACTAGTAGCTGTGATTGAAAAAACGTATCCAATCACTGACTAGGGTCTGAGATCGAGGACAACCTGAATGATCACTACTGTTAAACGAATGATCTCTGTTGAACCTGTTATTATAATATATCAATCTCATTACTCGCGATACTTTGAACTTCGCCCGAGATATAGATCCATTAGATAATTCCCATGAGTCCAACTCACCATATCTTTGTCTATCTCGTTAACCGACAAGTTTCTTTTTTCTCGTTCCCGTATTTCGATATCCCACACAATGAAACTTCATTGTGCATTGTCTGCAGCACATATTGGATATCTCATACCGAGTGGGCCTAGGAAGTATCTCTCTTTTAACGGAGGAGTAATATCCCATCTTGGAACATTGAGATATATGCATACCCACAGTGTTACCCAGTGACTGCCCTTATGATCAACCAATTAAGGCCGTGACGGTTGACAGTACCAAAGCAACACCTAGTACATACACAACCTTAATAACCTCATGGTCTACGGATACGTTATACAATAATTTTCTGTGATAAGACTAAGGACAACCGACTTTAATGAATTCTCTTAGTATACGAACAACTTGGGTCTACCCAGCCATATTGTTCCACCAACAGTATGCCATTCGTTGATGCAGACATAAACAATGTCCATGAACAGGAAAGCACGGTCATCTCGCATTTGACAAAATAGTCTATATACAAGACTAGGGTATATGTTAACTGTTCATGTTTACCACACGTGCGTATGAGTTTTCCTCTGAATCTCACATTCAGGAGCCACAATAGTTATAGTATAGAAACATGAAACATAATATACGAATCAGATGTATAAATCATTACTTTCTTGGGCATACATCCAACAAACAAGGAATAAGAGCATGCATCAGATCCTCATCTTTTGCAAGGCAGACTTGACATCTGCTAATATCTTTGATATGCCTTTGCTTCAGAGTGCATTCATCTGGCAAGTTGATATGGCTAATGCGGTGACCCAGCACACCACTGCATGTTGTAGTGCGCAAGTCGTTGATATAACACTCACGAAAGTCCTTATTCGTAAATATTACATCCCTCAGAGTAGTACGACAGAAACATTGGGGGTCCAACTCTTACACTTTATTGCAAACTGCTACAGATTACAAGCCAAAGATGTATATCAAACTCAACTTCTTCCTTGAGCAACTGAGGAAAATGAAAGAAACTGTGGTCAACTCGAGAGAGTCGCCGTGCAACTTGCAGAAGTAAACTGAGAACCATCCTCACTCAACAACCTATTACCTAGGGTTGTTCGGCTCAATTCTCGTCTAATACTAGACTCTTATTATCACTCCTCTAATTCCTCTTGTTCTTCAGCTCCGGAGGCGATGATGTAGTCGACGCCTTCTATGCCTCCAGACAGATCAGGTGCCTCATAGAACACTTCGGTGTCTCTGTAGATTGGCCCTTCTTCTCCAGCTTCCACCATTTCACAGTCTAAGCAACAGGTCAACGGAGGGAAGGTTGAGTAACGAGCGTTACTCAGCAAGTCCAGATTTTATAGAAAAGAGTTTTATTTTAATGCACTGTCCCTCGTCATGACTCTAAAGAGTCGTAGACGTAAATGCAAGTTTTTGGAAAACATTTCTTGAAAAGATTGCTTTTATTTTGAAAACTATGTTTCTCCGCCCTCACGAGTATGAGAGTCAATTAAGACCCCTTTCCCGCCGCGATCGTAGCTGCTTCCGGGAACACGGGCATAGCTGCTATGAATCTTTTTACACTCTGCAGAGGTGCGTCACTTTTCCCAAGAGTAGGCCCATCCATGCATCTCTCTACACACTCCTTGGTGTGTTTGGTCCGGTATAGGGTTCTCAAGACATTCCGAGTACTTCTCCGCGACCCCACACATCCACCCAAGTCGTAAGCAGCACGGGATCCTTGTCACAACGAGCGACCCGATCCTCATCTGCTTACCCCACCCAAGACAACACTACCATCACCACCATTTGTGGGGATAGTACCAGGCGCTAACACGCACGTTGTCACCAAAGAGATATTGTCAACTTCGGAGATCAACCCGGTAGGCTGTCCGAGGACATGCGAAAGGAAGAAGATACTTATGCCTTCCCTAGCCCATACTAGAACTCTTTGAAGGGGATCGTATGTAGAAAACAATAAAATTTTCCTATATACGATAACCGATAAAGCTAAGATCTAATAGTATGCAGATATAGAGTAACGGAGGGGATCGATGTACATACCCTTGTAGACCGAAAAGCGGGGATTACGCTCCTGCACAAGCGTTGCCGATGAAGCTGACGCAGCCGACCTCAAGGTCGTGAAGACGAACTCCTCCAAGTGCCGCATGTGCAGCACCTCGTAGCTCTACACACGTACGGTGTAGACGGCGACCCCCGGGCTCCGGTCCAGCGAAGCAGTGGAAGCAGAAGACTTGGACCCAGCAGCACGACGGTGTGCGTATGGTAGAGAGAATTTCTCAACCCGTGCGTAGCTCCAATTGCAGAGTCACAACTTAAACAGATGAGAGAGAGAGAGGAGGATGCATTTTCCAAAGGCAATGGGCACCCCTATATAAAGGAAGAGGGAGGCTGCCAACCTTGCTGGACGGGCGGTGTGGGACTAAACCCCACACCAGCCGCACCAGCATGGTGCGCCGGCCTAGGTGGGCCCCATGTGGCCCACCCGGCCACCTCCCTTGGTGTGCCTCCCTTGGGGGGGGGGGGGGGGAATCCCCCCCTATGGGCCTTCCACTCCGAGAGTTGGCCCATTTAAGGTTGGGCTGCCTTTAAAATTCGAAATAAATTGAAATAAAATATATTTAATCATTAATTACATTAATTAATATTAAATACATATTATCTAATTTATTACGGCTCCGAAAACCATTTCGTCGCCCTCCGAACTCCATCGGATATGTCCCGGAATGCTTCCGGAACCCTTCTCTATTTTCTCTTCGATATCCAATCTTATTTAAACCGTCGTCTACCCTTAAGTGTGCCACCCTACGGTTCGGGATCACTCCAGACATGGTCGAGACCTCTCTCTGATCAATGACTAACAGCGGGATCTGGAAACCCATGATAGCCCCTGTGTATCCACGAATATCTTTCATCGTTTGAACCTTAAACGTCAAGTCCCATACCTTTTGCCTGGCGATACTTAGTTTGTCCGAGACTCGATCTCCGGTATCACGATACCTAGCTCGATCTCGTTACCGGCAATACTATCTTTACTCGTCTGTGATATTAGATCCTCGTGACCTAGTCACATGCTTGCAAGCTCATTGATGTAATCTCACCGAGTGGGTCCAGAGTATCTATCCTGCTATGTGGATTGGTAAATCCCGCTCTTGACCCTACGCCTCAACCTATTCCTTCAAATACCTGATATGCGACACCTTTATTGTCACCCTATTTAAAGTATGACGTTTGATGCAATCAAGGCAGCCTCCAGAGATAGTGATTAAATAGATCTCACGGTCGAAGGTTTGAGTACTACGTTCTCCTATATATTGGGTGTGCGTCTATCACATCATTCACCTAATGATATGACTCCATTATCAATTGACATCCATCTCCATGATCAGGAAACCTTGATCATCTGTTGATCTCAATGGACTAATAAAGAGGATACTAGAGACCTGGTTGTTTACATACCACACGTGTATTTATGTTTTCGCTCAATACAGTTATAGCATGGTATAAAACATATTATGAATAATCGAGATATGACAAATAAAATATCTTTATTAATTGTCTCTAGGGCATATCTCCAACAGTCTCCCACTTGCACTAGAGTACAAATTAATCTAGTTTAACACCTATAGATCTTCAGCAGCTTGGTGTTTATCATGCTTGTCTCGTGGAAGAGGCTTCGCCAGCGGATCTACCACATTCAGATCCGTATGTACTTTGCAAATCTTCATGTCGCCTTCCTTGATATACTGTCTTATCACATGGAAGCGTTGGAGAATATGTTTGGCGGTTGAGTGAGACCTTGGTTCCTTCGCGTTTGCAATAACGCCTGTGTTGTCGCAGTAGAGGTTCACAGGGTCTTGCGCGCTTGGGAACACTCCGAGCTCGATTACGAACTTTCTCAGCCAGACAGCTTCATTCGCCGCTTCTGAAGCAACGATGTACTCCGATTCCATTGTAGATTGGGCTATTATGGGTTGCTTCCCACTTCTCCAGCTCACAGCGCCTCCGTTCACCACAAACACATATCTTGTCTGAGATTTCGAGTCATCTGGATCTATGTAGAAACTTGCATCAATGTAACCTGTTACGCCAAGTTCCTCTTCACAGCCTTCATAGACAAGAAACATTTCCTTGGTTCGCTTAAGATATTTCAGAATGTTCTTAACAGCTGTCCAATGATCCTTGCCAGGATTACTTTGGAATTGGCTCGTCAAGCTAAGAGCCAATGCTACATCGGGTCGAGTACTTAACATGGCGTACATGATCGATCCTATGGCTGAAGCATAGGGGACGTTAGCCATCGCGTCCTTATCATGAGTCGTTACTGGGCATTGAGCCATGCTCAACGCCTTACCTTTCACAACAGGCATAAACCCTTTCTTTGCCTGATCCATTTTAAACCTCTTCAAAATCTTATCCAGGTAAGTACTTGATACGTCTCAAACGTATCTATAATTTTTGATGTTCCATGCTTGTTTTATAACAATATCACATGTTTTATTTGCAGTATATATCACTATTATGCCTAGAACTAACCTATTAACAAGATGCCACAGTGCCCGTTCCTGTTTTCTGCTATTTTTCCGTTTCAGAAAAGCTAGTCAGAAAATATTCTCGGAATTGGATGAAAATCAACGGAGGTCCCTATTTCACCGACACATCCACGAAGTCCAAAGGAGAGACGGAGACGAGGCCCAGGGCCTCCACACCATGCCTTGGCGCGGTCAAGAAGGGGGTGGCGCCGAGGGGTGGTGTGGGCCCCTCGGTTGCCCTCCGACACCGCCCTTTCGCCTATATATTCACCCCGCGGAAAAAACCCTAAAAAAAAGAAGGATTTTACGAGAAACACTCCAGAGCTCCGCCGCCATCGAAACCTAGTTTCGGGGGTCAGAAGATCTCGTTCCGACGCCCTGCCGGGACGGGGATTGACCCCCGGAGCCTTCTCCATCGACGCCACCGCCTCCACCATGCTCCGTGAGTAGTTCCCCCATGGACTACGGGTTCTAGCTGTAGCTAGTTGGTACTCTCTCTCCCATGTACTTCAATACAATGATCTCATGAGCTGCCTTACATGATTGAGAACCATATGATGTAATCGGTGTTGTGTTTGTTGGGATCCGATGAATTGTTACATTATGACCAGTCTATTCATTAAAGTTTGTGAGTTATTGTTGCTGCAATCTTGTTGTGTTTAATGCTTGTCACTAGTGCACGAGTGGCATGATCTTAGATTTAAGCTCTATAATTGTTGCTTAGATTGTATCTACAAGTTGTATGCACATGTCTTTGTCCGGAACCCGAGGCCCCGGAGTGACAACAACTGGGATAACCGGAGGGGATGGTTTTGATATGAGGATCACATGTTTTCACTAATTGCTAATGCTTTGCTCCGGTGCTCTATTAAAAGGAGTATCTTAATTACCAGTAGTTTCCCTTGAGGCCCCGCTGCAAACGGGCTGGTAGGACAAAAGATGTTATGCAAGTTTGTCATTGCGAGCACGTATGACTATATATGGAAAACATGCCTACGTATGATTAATAGACTGATGTTCTGTCTTAATGCTATTTCAATTCTGTCAATTGCCCAACTGTAATTTGTTCACCCAACATTTGTTCTTGGAGAGTTACCACTAGTGTAGATAGCTGGGAACCCCGGTCCATCTGTAATCATCATTGCTTTTCATCAACCCCACGCAAACAACTATTTTCTGGTGCCATTGCTTCTGTGTTACTGTTACTATTGCTCTCATATTACTGCTGCTTTCACATCACCCCTGTTACTAGTGCTCAGGTGCAGCTGAATTGACAACTCCGCTGTTAAGGCTTATAAGTATTCTTTGTCTCCCCTTGTGTCGAATCAATAAATTTGGGTTTTACTTCCCTCGAAGACTGTTGCGATCCCCTATACTTGTGGGTCATCAAGACTATTTTCTGGCGCTGTTGCCGGGGACTACAATTCTTCATCATCAAATACTCTCCCGTAAAGACGCTAACGAAAATAGCATCAATTATTTTCTGGCGCCGTTGCCGGGGAGCATAGCTCTACTCATAAGTTCACCTGGGGAGTATAGTTTATCTAGAGGCTTAACTAGGGACTCTGGTTTGTTTACATACCACACGTGTATTAACAATTCCGATTAATACAGTTATAGCATGGTATAAAACTATTTATAAACTTAAAGAGATAATGCAATAAATCTTATTATTTATTTGCCTCTAGGGTATATCTCCAACAGTCTCCCACTTGCACTAGAGTACAAATACACTAGCTGCATTTTCTATACCAATCATACAACCTTATCTTTTATAAGTGTTTATGATAATGCTCGCTCGTGGAAAAGGTTTCCTTCGGCCTGAACCTTTCATAACCGTAAGCTCTTTGCAAACCATTGATATCACCTTATTTGTTATCATCATGCTATCTTAATAACAAATATACATATTTGGCAACTAAGTGAGACTTTTGTTTCCCTGCGCTTACTCTGATCCAATATCAGTTAATTGCATTAAACACACTCAGTTTTTAGAGAATACCTTTTCTCCACCAATCCTATGTAATTTCACAGTATCTATATACTTTTATATTTACCTAAGTAGATCCTGACATTCTATTGCCAGCCTAATGCCTTTTAATTTATCCTATAACGACTTGATCCTTATTTCTTTCTGTCATTTAGGTTGATCCTTTTAACACAACATTTGTTAAACTCATCATCCTTTACAGATTTGAAATAACCACATATCCTTAGTTTCTTTTAAACTATGAAGGATAATTTTGGTTCCACTAATAATGAATCACAAATTCATCTCAGCGCTTATTCTTCTTGTAAGAATACTAATCATATCTTTTCGAGTATATAATATGGTTAATATGCTGCCACCTTATCATGGCATAGAAGTGCAGCATATTTTACAACCATGATTACTTTATCCAGATTTACAAGGACCAATTCCTCGTTACGTCTTATTCTGACACATCAGAATCTAATCTGGAAAAACACCTCGACTTCTTTAAAATGATCTATTCAAAACAGATGCTCATATTTTAAACATATATGATTTTATCGTAATTCAATAATTACTTCTAATTCATTTTCCTAGTACCTATCTATTATATGTCATTTACATATAAACACCTGACCAAGCTTCCACTCAAAATGTCAATTACATTTGAGATTGTGTAACTTGTAATGCTCCCACTCAAAATGTCAATTACATTTCATATTGTGTAGCCCACAAGCTCCCACTTAACAATATGTCACTTACATATTATTGCAGTAAGCTGTCCTACTCCCACTTAAATTATACGGATATAATTTCCTTCGATATTTCGGTCATAACCGAAATCCTTGATCATGTATCAATTCGACAATTCCAAATACGATGTATTATACTTGTTAATACAAATCCAAAAGACTTAGGCATGTCTACATCCAATGTAGTCAAAACAATTTTGATTTTGTCAAAGACATTCTTCATGACAAAATTAGCTTTATGTCCTTCTCACAGTTTTATTTTTTTCACACAACTTGTCATGTGAAAAATCAAGTAATCCTTTTACTTAATAAGATTCAAGCAACATTTACTAATATAACCTTAAATGCAACCCTTTTGGATTTATGACTTTCATAGTCACAATTCGAATTTGGTGTTCACCTCAATTTCTTTGTATTTCGTAGGTATCCCTTGTTCTAGTAACAAGCTTATTAAATCACGAATATTAATCTGTGACCAGACATAAAATATTCTTTAATGCCTACTATTTATAAAAGCTCTTTTGCATGAAAACACCATGATCAAACATCATCATTTTTCATTTCAACTTGTGGAGTTTTGTTGTCGGATCAAATTCCAAACAATATTTCTCTCACAAATCGAGTAAGGTCAATTACCCCTTTTAAGCTTTTCTTTATTTCATATCCTTTCTTGAAACTTGTTTTCAATGAATCACCAAGTTAGCAATACTAGTTTTGCCCTTGTTGGTGTTTACCATATGAAAGATATATTCATTCCTATGAATATTTTACAAAGAACTATTTCGTACATAGTTTCGTATTATCTTATAATCTATAAACCATGACACACAACTTATTGTCGTTCATACGAATTTTGGGTGAAGACTTCAAAATAGGGAGTTTACTAATTCTAACGGAAAAACCTTCTACGTGATTTCTAAAATATTAAGAGATAATTTTTAGGACTATACTTTATTCAAAATAGAGTATGATTATAATGTCTACATAAATCAACATGTTTGATTATGGCATCATAATTTTGTGAACCGAATTTCACAAGTCCTTTTGTGAACCGAATTTTCACAAACCTTCATGATAAAATAAATCTTTAAAATCCTTGCTATTATAATCCAATTATAATGACTTGATTTTATATCCTCCTTTTCTATCCGAAAAAATCTTTCTTGATCAAATCAAATAATTTCAGATAATTGTATCTTTTAGTAAATACTTATTATTTACTTAGACATACAACAAAGGTTTCCATAATAATTTCCACTACACAATTTAATTCAACAATCATCTTGCATGATTTCAAATCAAATTTCTTCTCATATTGACATATCAATATTTTCAATCATCATGTTGTATGCAAATACACAAGATCAAATATCCAAAATATTTGCAACAATAATATGATTAAATATTCGGTAGTGCTATTTTATTATTGATTTAGGATATTTATTTTAACATTCAAATCCACTTTGCTATCAAAGAGATTAATACATGGATAACTTATTCATAATCGAAATATGATCATAAGAAAACTTTATTCATAATAAAAATAACTTGCTTGTCTCTTACAAATATGAATAACTTGTCTCATCGAATATAAGACATACTTATTACAATCATTCTCAAATTCGACTACAAAACTCTTATTCAAAACTACTAATCAAAACTTGATAACTATGGGCGTGAAACTCCTTGGCCATCAAACGATTTTCTTGCCATCATTCTGCAACATCACGGCGAGCTCTTCATGAAGCCTATTATACTCTGGTGTTGTTTCAATAAACAAGACATAAGCATCAAATACTTATAATATAACCAAGTGTAAGAAATAACAATTATAACTTGTATATCAAATATACCTTGCGTGTCATCTATTTCTCCTTCGATGGGTTCCACCTCCACATCTTTGATTTCGACCAGGAAATCATTGAAAAGGAGTGAATCACTTTTAAGTATATATTCATCGACAAGCTCCTCATAGCTAGGAGGTAGAGAACGCAACACCGCCTGTATCGCAAAATGATCCGCCATCCAGTAACCGCATGTGTTTGTGAGATCATCGTGAATGTCAAACATCTTGCACAAATGTGTTTCCAAGCAGGTATGTTCTTCCATCTGGAGTGAAAGAAACTTGTCCAGCTGGTTGTACTGCTCATGCTTCATTTGGTTCAAGAACCGAACCTTAAGAGCATCTATCATCACAATGGGCTCCATATGGCGAAACTCATTTTTCAGCTCATGATCCATGCAGACATACATCGTGATTTGGACACTATCCCAAATGTCACGACGCTGACGAAAATCCTCTTTCGCCTATGCACTTACGAAGTTTCCCGGTCCATCTCCTAAGAATTCTCCTATCACGTAAGAAATGTCGTTCTGGTAGAGGATGTCTTTCAGGTTTCTGAACCAGGTCATGAAATTGGATCCATCGTTCCAGAGATTTCCTTTTCTAATAAAATGGTTGAACTCAAGACTTTCTTCCTTAGGATAAGGCATGATCTACAGAGATAATTTGCAAAGACTAGGTAAGGCTAAGTTTATAAAAATATGAGTTTATTTTATAATCACATTATCAAAATACACTCCACTAAGAAATTCATCCCAAACAAAATAACTTAGTGATTACACGATCCTAATCCATTACGCTGCCCCCATCATCAAGGCCGACAGAATAATTTCAAAGGTAGGCAACGAATTACCAATCGCAACAATCATGCGACTCATGCTCGATCTTTCGATCTTCCCGTGTTCCGAGGCTATGTCTGTACATACTAGGCTCGCCAATCTGACCTTAGTGTATCTGCGTGTGCAACGTGGCTTACACCCACTGTATGCGAACGAAGAGACGAGTGTAACCGCAAGCGGCGTACCCCGTAACGTAGAACTTTATTGGTGGTGCACACTAAGGGCGAACACAATTTTGGCATTAATTTGGGATCATCCTAATATTGCTACCGTTGTATATATATACTTAATATATAAGCAATCAAATAGGATGCACACACAACAAACAATATCAAAATATTGTAATGAAGTGCGATATGACATGGCCTCGCGCCTTGGTCTTCATGGCGCACCTCCGGCAGTGCTCCGAGTCTACGGTGCCACCTTTTTGCCTCCGATAACATAAAACTTACCGTAACCATGTCATATTAAAAAACCCCACTGCAAAACAAAGTTAGACGCTATCTACTTTATCTTTTGCATGTTTTACGTGGCTTCTAGGGCTTTCGTAAAAGAACCGATTCTTACCTACGAACATAGAACCACAACATTGATTAAATAATTGTCTCTATTACACCCTTTTCAGGGCCCTCCATTGAAAATGCCATGCCGTCTAAAGAGAGAGAGACAGACACCCGCTAGCCGCATATATGGTACTAGCCATATGTTAGTTGCGGAACCAGTCTCGCGTAAGCGTACGCGTAAGGTCGGTCCGGGCCGCTTCATCAACTCGATGCCGACAACATTAGCAAGTGCACGCGAGAGGGTAACAATTATAGAAATCGATGCCCACATTCAACATGTGTTCTAACCGTACCAGCAATATTACGCATAGATCTGCTCTGATACCACTGATGGGGTTCGTAGCAGAAAACAATAATTTTCTAACTATCGCAACACCGTAAACTAGCCAGGATCTATCTATCTAGTAATGCTGTAACGGAGGAGACATCGGAAACATACCCTTGTAGACCGATAGCGGGAATTACGCTCCCGCACAAGCGTTGCCGATGAAGACGTACGTAGCCGACCTCAAGGTCGCGGAGAACTTGGCGCGACAAAGAAGAAGGAGACGCAGCGATGAAGAAGCTCCTAGTGCCGAACTCGTGAAAGAGCAGCACCTCCGAGTACTCGCACACGTACGGATGACATGGGTATACATATCGGGTACCCTATCATGAGGGTACCTGGTGCACGTGACGACTAAGGCCCAATATCGAAGAGCCTACTCGAAGCCCAAGACAAGAGGCCCAAGAAGATGGAGTACCCTCCAAGACTAGACATAGGCATAGTCGGTTTAGGCTTTCCTTACGTGTAAACTAGGTCGGTTACAAACTCCCGAGACCCAGCCTATTTAAAGGCTGGGAGGGGTACCGATCTGGGACCAAGCCATACACGAACCACCAAAGCTCTTGCGAGATGTCATCTCGCCGGAGCTCCCTGTAATCGCATAATCCACAATCAATACCAGACAAGCAGGAAGTAGGGTCTTTACCTCCACCCGAGGGGCCTGAACCTGGGTAAATCTTTGCCTCTGCTTGTCAGCCGACGAAACTACCAGTACTACCACGTTCTCTCCCCATAATCTCAACCCTAGGTCCTTAACCATGGGATTTGATGAGGGTACACCTCGTCAATTGGCGCCGTCTGTGGGAAAGAATAGTGCTGGACTCGCGGTTTCTTCGGTTCCATCGGAAAACGGCGACTCGCCGATCGGATCTACAAACGGCAACTCGCCGGCTGCATCGACAAACCAGAACTCGCCGACTCAGGCGGCACACGGCAACTCGCCGGCTCACTCGACAAACGGCAACACGCCAGCTTCACCCGCAAAAAGCACATCGGATCCTCTGATGGATTTCGAGCCACACTCGCCAGGATTCCAGGAGGCCTTCTCCGATCTCGAGTCAGGTTTGGGTTTAACCGTTGGTTCGTTCAATTTTTTCGTCAACAAGCTTGGTGTGCAGGACTTGACGGATCCACGCCAACTCGCGACTTTCGCACCCGAGGCTCCATCGGTTGCGGCTCCTTCGACTGCGGATCTTTCCACTGCGTCCATACCATCGTCGACCCTCCAAGCTTGTTCGTCTGCAACAACCATGTCCACACGAGAGATGCGCGAGCTCATTGAAGAACTCCAGGGCGAGGAGGCCGAATCAGCATACCGCACAAACGATCCCGAGCTGGATCTCCCACTCGAGGATAGTTTCGACTGCGGGATCTCCCTCAGCGACTTCGACGACCTCGAAACTCATATCGACAACCACGTCGACTCCGAGATCTGCGCCAACAACAACCTCGACTTCGAGACTCATAACAACCTCGCCGACGCCGAGATGGGCATAGGCGACGAAGACGTCGACTGCGAGATCCGTCCAGACGAACCACTCGATGAACATACAGGCTCAGACATGAGCCTCGATGAAGATGTCGAGTCCATGACGGGACTCGAAAGTACATACACATACCCTCGGGTCATACCCCAGCAGGTCTACGTTGCCATCGCCGCAGAAACATCAGACACTGCGGCCAGTCGCAGGCCTACAGAATTCCCGTGCACAGTTACTATGCCGGACGGAGTCACAACTCTCACAATCACTGCTGAGATGGCAGCAAAAGCAGATAAAGTCATCAAGGAGTGCACAATGATGCCAGCAGACGCAACACAAGAAGAGATGTTGACCTTCCAGTACTTCAACTGGCAGGAGTCACTTCGACTGAAGCAGATAAGAGCACACTCGAAGAACGCAAAAAGCAAGCTAGCTTGTCGAGTGCGCGCAGAAGACAGCTCTCCCTGAGCTCCACCGGGCGAGCAGACACAGGACCAGATCAAGGTTGTCACACCTCTCGCCAGGCGAGAAGGCGGCACTCACCCGCAACTTAGGCAACTCCTTCATGACATACGACGAGGAAGGACTGCCGGTGCCCAAAACAGCAGCAGGTGCTCTCTACACCGCTGCAGCATACCTGGAGGCAATCAAGCCCCCAGCGGATGACCCCAACGCAAAACTACACCGCCAACAGATCAAATCACTCGCCTTAGCTGCAAAGGCCATACGCCAAGTTCCAAGAACTCCAGGTGGGAGTCGAGACCGTGCCCTAGTCGACGCGCCTCGGGAAGAGCATAATCACAGTGGTCGTCGCCACCACTCGAAGGAAAGAAGCGGCTCGCGAAGGCGCAGGTCCAGGAGCAGATCACGCAGATCTTACAGTAGCGACTCATACTCTGATCGAGAGCCTGAGCCACATGGAGCTCTGTGCTTCACTCGACGCGTCCGCGAGACACGGATGCCCAAAGGATTCAAACTCACATCCGAACAGCCCAAGTACACGGGTCGACAGGAACCTTCCGGGTGGCTGGAAGATTACAGGCTGGCAGTTGCGTGCCAGCGGGCACCAACACTACAGCCATGCAGTACATACGACTCATGCTCGAAGGCACAGCTCGCGACTGGCTCAAGGCCCTACCTCCATCAACATACGACTCGTGGGATCACTTCCGCAGGGATTTCGTCAAAAACTTCGAGCCTCTATGTGAGCGCCCGAAAACATTCGAGGAGCTGCGGGCCTGCGTTCAGCGTTCAGACGAAACGTTGAGGTCATACATCAGACGATGGACTGAGATACGTAACTCAGTTGGAGTGGTTTCAGAAGATATGGCCATGGATGCTTTCGTCATGGGCCTCGCCAGGCGAGACTTCAAAGAAGCACTTGGCCGCCAAAAGCCAAAATCTGTAGCCCACCTCTTGCAGATCGCGACTGAGTGGGCAGATGGAGAGGATATGGCACGCACCACACGCGGGTCCTCACCCCGTGACAAACATGAGAATAGCAGTCGAAGCCATAGAGACTCGTACAGAGACGACCGAAGGCGCAAACGTTCAAAACGTCATTACGACGATGACAGACCCGAATTCATGGCGGCTGGGTTCTCCACACCCCGCAATGATCAGGACAGAAGCGACCGACGGTCGGAAGATCGGCGAGACAGTCGAGATGATCGGCGAGACAGTCGAGATGATCGTCGAGACAGCCAACGCAGTGATAGCTACAAGAGGAAGGATTGGCGCAAGTCACGGGCACAATCTGAGCGATCATTCGAAGAAAAGATGGACGCTGATTGCAGATTCCACCTGTACAAGGGGGACGATGGAAAACTGCGATCCAACCACTCGATGAGAAACTGCAGGGAGTTCGACCAAATGGCGACTGATTACGTAAATCGCAGAAAGGCAGCAGCCGCACAAGCACCTGCACCCGTGCCTCAGCCAAACAACGTGCCTGTTCTGATGGCACCACCTCCACCACCACAGCCTGCCCCAGGCGGAAATCTCGCGGGTGCCATACAGCCCGTGCCTCGGGTGGACGAACCACAGTACCCTCCGCCCCAAGGGCAGATGTACATGATACAGAAAGGTCGACCTTCCAACAGGGAGCAAAAACTTCGCACTCGACAGGTAAACATGGCGGTCATGTCACCTCCTGCGGTAACAGAATACTTGAAGGAGCCGAAACTACAATAAGCTTCAGCAAAGAGGACCACCCTCCATCGGTTGTTCGACCAGGGCACTCTGCTCTGGTACTCGACGCGCAAATTGGAGGCTACGCCATGTCCAAGGTCTTCATGGATGGTGGGAGCGGCATAAACATCATCTTCGCAGATACGCTCCGCAAAATGAACAGGTCAGTCGAAAACCTGCCAAGATCTTCAAATACCTTCCACGGTATCGTTCCAGGGAAAGCAATAAGCCCAGAGGGCACCATACAACTCGACGTGACGTTCGGGGACAAGCACCACTTCAGGACAGAGTCGATTGAGTTCGAAGTGGTCGACTGGAAGTCACAATACCATGCTATACTTGGACGCCCGACGTTCGCTCGATTCATGGCGGTGCCACATTATGCATACCTCCAGCTGAAGATGCCTGGACCAAAAGGAGTAATCACAGTCAAGGGGAACTTCCAAAAGTCTGACTCTTGCGACCGAGAATTCAGCAAAATCTCTGAGATGTTTGGCATGGAAGCAACACTCGCTGATCTAGCGGTCTCCAACGATCGAACACTTATGCCAGAGCACAAAAAGGTGGCAGTCGACAGAGCATTCAGTGCCACCAACGACACAAGATCGCATCAGGTGCACCCGACTGACCCGACCAAGACAGTCAATGTCTCGTCGAGTCTGCCTATCGCATAGGAAAGCGCGCTCGTCGAATTCCTCCGTGAGAACTGGGATATATTTGCATGGTGTCCAGCAGACATGCCAGGTATTCCCAGGGAATTCGCCGAGCACTCTCTCCAGCTACTTCCAGGTGCTAAACCAGTCAAACAAACAATGCGCCGCATATCCGGCCCAAAAAGAACTGCAGTCGAAGCCGAAGTCGACAGGCTACTCGCAGCAGGATTCATCAGAGAGATCAAGAAATCACAATGGGTGGCCAACCCCGTACTTGTAGAGAAGAAGCATACAGACATCCTGCGGATGTGTGTAGATTTTACAGCACTCAATAAGTGCTGTCCAAAGGATCACTTTCCACTACCTCGAATCGACCAGATCGTCGACTCCACCGCCGGGTGCGCTCGCTTGTCCTTCCTGGATGCTTACTCGGGTTACCACCAGATAAGGATGAAGGAAGAGGATGAAGAAAAAACGGCGTTCATAACCCCACTCGGGGTCTACTGCTACACCACAATGCCTTTCGGGCTCAAAACGCAGGCGCAACCTATCAGCGCATGATGCAAGATTGCCTCAAGAAGCAGATTGGGCGAAACGTCCAGGTCTATGTAGATGACATCGTCATCACCACAAGAGAAGAAAACACACTACTCGATGACTTGCGAGAGACATTCGCAAACCTCAAACGCTTCCACATCAAGCTCAACCCGAAGAAGTGCACGTTCGGCGTGCCAGCCGGGCAACTCCTCGGGTATCTAGTCTCAGCTCGAGGAATCGAGGCGGACCCGGAGAAAATACAGGCCATCTTGACGATGCAAAGGCCTTCAAAGCTCCACGACGTGCAAAAGTTGGCGGGTAGAGTAGCAGCACTCAGTCGATTCATCAGCAAGCTAGGCGAAAAAGCACTCCCGTTCTATCGACTGATGAAGAAGGCAGATAAGTTCGAGTGGACGCCAGAAGCCGAAGCAGCCTTCACGGACCTCAAGCGAGTCCTCACAAGCCCTCCAATCCTCGTAGCACCAAGGGAACGCGAGCCACTATACCTATATGTCTCTGCAACTAATAGGGTGGTGAGCACTGTTCTGTGGTCGAACGCAGAGAGGAGGGACACGCCCAAAGCATACAACGTCCAGTCTATTACTTGAGTGAAGTGCTCTCCACATCAAAGCAGCGGTACCCGCACTATCAGAAGCTGGCATACGCCGTGTTCATGTCCTCAAGGAAGCTGACGCATTACTTCTCCGAGCACCCGATCACTGTAATCAGCACTTCAGGGATCGGGGACATCCTCACAAACCCCAATGCACTGGGCGAGTAGCAAAATGGCTCATCGAGCTAGCACCAAGAGACATCAAGTATGATTACCCGAAGGCCATCAAAGCACAAGTTTTACCCGACTTCCACACCGAGTGGATTGAAGCTCAGCTCCCAGGAGCACCAGATGTGTCCAATTCCTGGACCATGTACTTTGATGGCTCGAAGAAAAACGAAGGCGCAGGCGCAGGTGTCATCCTCATATCACCAAAAGGCGACAAGCTCCGCTACATCCTGCAAATGGGATTCGAGTTCCCATCCAATAACGAAGCAGAATACGAGGCTCTGATCCATGGCATGAGGATGGCCAAAGCACTCGGGTGCACTCGACTGATGATCTACGGCGACTCGAATTGGTGGTGCAGCAAACAATGAAGGCTTGTGACGCAATCGCAGATAACATGATCGCCTACCGTGACTGTACAACATCATGGAGGGCAGCTTCGAAGGCTGCGAGTTGCGGCACATAGGGCGTGAAAGCAATGAAGAAGCAGATAAGTTAGCCAACATTGGTGCGACCAAAGCACCAGTGCCACCTGGTGTCTTCTTCGAGCGCATCGAGCACAGATCAATCAAAAAGAAGCGGCAACTCCTGCATCAGCCGCACCAGCCAAGAGCAAAACACCTAGCACAGAGGACCCACCAGTCGAGGTACTCCTCATCGAGCCAACTTGGACTCAACCCTTCCTCGCATACATACTCCGCGGCGAGGTACCCGAAGACTTCACAGAGTCAAGACGCGTCACTCGACGATCTAAAGCATACACTGTCATCAACGGTGAACTTTACAAACGCAGCATATCAGGTATGTTCCAGCGTTGCATAGCATTTGAAGATGGCCAAGCCATCCTTCGTGATATTCATGCAGGTACTTGCGGGCATCACGCCAGCAGTCGATCACTCGTAGCCAAAGCCTTTCGCGCAGGCTTCTACTGGCCCACAGCACTCAAAGACGCGGAGGACATAGTCAAAAGGTGCATCGGCTGCCAAAAATTCGCCACAAAGCCGCACGCACCCGCATCGGCGTTGAAGACAATACCATTGGCCTGGCCTTTCGCCCAGTGGGGGCTCGATATGGTTGGGCCACTCAAAAAATCCTCCCATGGAGGGCATACTCACCTTCTGGTGGCGGTCGACAAGTTCACCAAGTGGATTGAAGCAGTACCCATCACAAGTTCGACTGCCACTACAGCAGTCAATTTCATAAAATCCATCATATACCGCTTTGGTGTGCCAAGCATCATCACTGACAACGGTACAAACTTCACGGCTGAGGAATTCAAATCCTTCTGCAAAGAGCAAGATATCACGCTCAATTATGCATCTGTGGCGCACCCGCAATCAAACGGCCAAGTCGAAAAGGCCAATGGGCTTGTGACGAGTGGAATCAAGAAGCGCCTCCTGGTGCCACTCAAAAGGGCTGCGGGTGCTTGGGTAGAAGAGCTCCCGTCTGTGCTATGGAGCCTACGCACAACACCCAACGCCTCAACACAATTCACTCCATTCTTCATGGTCTACGGCGCAGAGGCAATCCTGCCATCAGACGTAAGGTTCAACGCACCAAGGTCGAAGCATACAATGAAGGATGCAGATGAAGCACTCGAAGATGCAGTCGACTTGCTCGAAGAAGCACGCAACACAGCGCTAGCACGTACAGCTGTCTACCAGCAAGATCTACGCAACTATCACAGCCGTCGACTGCGTACCAGGTCCTTCGAGGTGGGTGACTTGGTACTTCGACTGAAGCAAAGAAGGTGCATAAACTTGCTTCTCCATGGGAAGGACCCTTCATCATCACCGAGGTCATAGGTGGTGGAGCATACAGACTGAAGCATGCGAAGACCGGCGAACTCTCCACAATCCTTGGAACGTTGCGCAGCTGCGCCGTTTCTATGCTTAGATTGCTCAGTCGCATAATGTAATAGGCTCATATGTCGGATGGCTGCAGGTTTCAGACGCGCTCTTTTCCTTACCAGGGTACCTAAGGGGACTGGAAGGTTTTTAATGAGGCGGCCTGCAGCCTAACATTCATAAATGGAATATAGTCAATAAATTCCTCATACTTTTCCTGCTTACTACTCGCATAGCTTATCAGCACAAAACTTAGCCACACCCGTATGCTCGGGGGCTGAGCTATCTCAAAACATAAAAGCTTTTGCTCTTCAAACATAATACTCCAGCCACACTCGAATACTCGGGGGCTGGATCGTAACACTAAACACAAAGGAAAAAGTTGCTCAACCCCAATCAATCACTCGGGGGCTGAGCCTGCAGGCATAAGTTGAAGCTTCAACTCTCATAAAATTCATAACCTCACTCGAGCACTCGGGGGCTATGTAATTCATGATCTATGTAAACTGTTTTTCATAAACCCCACTCGATACACTCGGGGGCTGCATACATACAAGTGAACAAATATGTACTAAGTGGCAAATTTACACTCGGGGGCTGTTCCCTATACATAAATACCCTAATCTTCTGGTTCATCCTTTGCTGGAAGAACAGGGCCCATAAGTTGCGCTTGATAGCAATCAACCAATGTCCTCGCGTGATCGAATGTTTCGTCAAGATTCGACTGGGACAAAGACGATCCAGGCACGGGTGGACGTAGCTGCAAATTTGGACGTTGACTTCGGAGATATGCCATGGTTGCGTTGGCACCGTCCACAAGCTTCTGGGTGATGAAGCCTCGAATGGAACCTGTTGACCGGAAGAGATCGAGCAACGCGTGGATTCCTTGAGGTTGTGGCCCAGTCGGAAAAACCATCTGGTTGATTCGACTGAAGGCCGACCTGCACAATTCAAGAAGCATAGTGCTCCGCCACACCCGATCTTGCAGAGTCGCGAGTATGCGTGCTCGGTGCTTGTCCAATCGAAAGTGCTGGCGGCCAGTCGTGGGTTCGTCAGTTGCCATGTTCAACTGCTCATCCACGCGAGCCTGCTCCGCCTGGAAATCTTGAACAAAACCTGCAACAACACAAGTTGGGTGAACAAAAAAGAACAGGCTGTGAACTCATAAGATCAAGGCAGTCATGCTTACACTCGAGCTGTCTGTTCACGATCTCCATCTCGCCAAGCACATACTCCTCCCGTTGGGTGGGTAAAGCAGGCCTTGCCCTCATCCTTTCCAGCTCGCTTCGGGCACTCGCCAGTTCCTGCTCCTGTTTCGCAAGTCGAGCCTTCATATAACGTATTACCGCGGCATCGTTTGACGCCTGAGCTCGAGATCGAGAAGGGGTATGATGCCGCGACGAACTGGATGAAGTGGCGGCTGGCCGTTTCTGTTCCAAGCATCATAAAAGTTTCATGAGAAACTAGTCACAAAGCTCAGACGAGCAACAACATACAGCTTTACAAACAGAATCATAACGAGGAACATAAATTCATACAAAGGTAGCAAAAGCACATGCATACTCGCATGGTCATAAGTTTAATTACAAGACATCAAAGGCGCGGCTGCCCTACTTCTCAGACATTGACTCTGACCTAGCCCTACTCGCACGAGCGGCGACCTCTTCTGCCCGGCGCTCCATGGTGGCCATAAAAGTTTCAGCCAACTTTGCGGCTGGCTCGTTCAAATGCTTTAGGGACACCAATTTCCCGCCAGGCTTACGAGGGAAAGCAGACAGAGCGGCTTCGAAGTCACCCTCTATCCCATGACCTAAAAGGAGTTTGAGGGTGGTCTCTGAGCCGCGTACCGTCAAAGCGCGAGCAAAGTTCGTCATAGTCGAAGTTCCCGGGCCCAGGACGTCTGCGAAGCCATCCACAGTCGAAGGAGGTTGGCTGGAGGGGAACACATCCTTGAACACGGCGCCGAGCGTGCTCGTAGATTTGGCGAGTGCGTCCTTGGCTTGGGTAGAGACGACATCCAGGTCGCCGATTGCGCGGTCAAGGGACAAATCGACACTCGGTTGATCTACAGGTGTCGATGCCCCAACAGCTCCTTCAAAAAAGCAGAAGTAACAAAAATGTTACATACTATTCAGTGGCAAAAGAAGTAGGCAAAAAGTGAAAGGCTCGACTCACCGCCTACGTCTCGGGTGAGGCTCGCCAGGCGCTCAGCATAATTCTTCTCGCGCAAAGCGGCGGAGTCCTTGGCATCATCCAAGGCCTTCTTCGACTCCGCGCGCTCCTTGGCGAGTGTCTCTTCTACTCTTTAACCCGAGATTCAGCGTTGCCTTGTCACCTGAGATAGATGGCAGATGTCATTCACAATCGACAAGGCAAAGACTTACAGAAACCCAAGATACTTACGGGTGAGCTGCTCCATAACAGCGCGCAGATTATCCCTCTCCTGTTCAACCTGGACAAATGCTTTACCTGATTCCACCAGGTTGAGGTAGAAGGGCTGCACGCACACGAAACCAACATAAGCTATACACAAATAGGTCCAGAAGGAAGACTCGACAAAAAGACACTTACGTGTTCAATCCAAGGCGCGGCTTGGCAGCAGAAGTTCCAATTTGCGGAGTCGATGTACTCGCAATATTGGCAGCCTCAATGGAAGTGGTCGTGGCTATTGTTTTCACAACCTCAGCCGCAACAGGAGAGGCTTCAGGCTGATCTGGAGTCGAGGCTCTCACGGTTGGAGGAGTTGGAGGTCGCACAGTCTCGGCACTACAAGTGACCGAAAGGCATACAACATAAGCAAAAGTACTAACTCACAAAAATATTATTAGTGCAAAAAGGAGCAAACCTGTGCTCTTCTTCATCCTCAGTGTCGAGCTCGTCAAAGTTTGGGCCTCCAAAAGGTAGCTGCCCACCGACTGAGGAGGAGGAGGAGCCGAGCTCAAAGGACTCACGTCCAAGGGAGCAGCTGTGGTCGTAGGAGACGGAGCTGAGTTTCCATCATCCCTCACATCCGATTCCCTCGCGGGTGAGCTCGTGGAAGAAGACAAAACTTGGGCTGCCCGACGGCGCTTGCGAAGAGGAACCTCGCTAACATCCTCACTCGCGGCAGGCTCCTTGCCTGTGCTTCCTCTACCCCTTCCTCTTCAACCTCTTCTGTGGGTGAAGTGGTAGCCGAAGGTAAAGGCGATTCATCCCCTCCCTTCGCTTCTACTGTCACCTCTGTTTCATAAGTTGGCCCATCTTCGGGAAGAGGAGGAAGAGTGGAGGTAGTCGAGTGGCCCTGCATACAAGATATAGCAGTCGAAAGTCAAAAAGATGCACAGAAGGATAACAAAAACAGAAGATCATATACTCGAAAGATTCACTAACCTCTGGCAAAGGCTTTTCAGCCCCATAAGGATCGACTGGGCAGTCGACGTTGCAGGGCTCGCTTGTTTTGTACTGGTGATGGACCGCACATGTGCACCAGTTCACTCCTCGACAGCTCCTCCTTGCTCATTCGAGTGGAGTCGAGGGGACCTTCACTCCCACATTGGGTGGGCACGAGCGCGGAGCGGCCATACCCGCATCTTCACAAAGGTGGCAATCAGATGCACACCCGTGATGCTGTTCAGGAGCCCTCCAATTGTCTCCAGCATAGGCGCTGCTTCCGCCACTTCTTCAGTCGAAAGCTCATGGTCCCAGGCTTTCGTCCTAGCGGCTATACCAGCAGTCGAAAATGCTGGGGCCACATTTTGGTCCACTTGCACATAGAACCACCTCTTCCTCCACCCCTGCGCCGAGTCGACTGGCTTCAGGGCGAAGTACCGGGTGTCGCTGCGCACTTGGATCTGCAGGCCTCCGACTGGATAGGTTCGGCCGCCTCGGTTGTTTGGCCGGACCATGAAGATGGACTTCCATAATGCCCAACTCGGAGCAACACCCAAAAAACACTCGCACAGCGTGATGAAACACGCAATGTGCAGAATACCGTTCGGGGTGAGATCATGGATCTGCACCCCGTAGGCAAAAAGCAAACCTCGCACAAAATCATGGAGGGGGAGCGAGAAACCCCTAGGCAAAAACTCCGCGAAACAGACGCGCTCGTTAGCGCGAGGCTCGGGAAGTACCTCCTTGGGCGAAGGTGCGCGGACGAGGAGTTGGTCGGAAGGTGGCAGCAATCCTTCCTCGCGCAGCTTGTCCAGCTGCGCTCCTTCAGGGTGGATTTCATCCAATCCCCATTGGTCTTCTTGAGGTCGACGGCGGCCGCAGATGTGCTAGCCGCAGTCTTCTTCCCCTTCTTCGCCGCCGCATCGGGCGCGGCGGCAGCAGTCGAGGCGGAGCGCTTGTTGCCCGCCGCTTTCTTCATGTCAACGAGCAGGTGGAGAGCGCGCAAAGCTTTAGCACAGGAGCAATGGAGGCAGAGCGCAAGGAAGACGATGGAACAGGGGCGGCGCGCAGAGCAAATGGCAGGTAAAAAACAAATGCCAGCGCCGTTCCCCTATTTACCACAAGACAAAAGCAATCACAGCCATTCAGATCCAAATCGTGCGTTACGCACGCAATCTGACCGTACACGTGGCAAACGCGGAGGGCAACCGTCGCCGGCCACTCCGCCCACTACGCACGTAAAAAGAGGAGCCATCATCACGCTTGCGGAAAAAGTGGGCCCGTATAGTCAAATCAAGTCCAAACGGCACCGTCTTCGGTCAGCTCTGCACAAATGGGCCCACCTATGTGTCACGTCCCATCAATCGCAGCATAACGCACGCCACGCGTGTCAGAAATCGCAGTCGAAATAAACGTCATCCCTGACGTCATTGAAGCATCTGTTCAGAAAATACGTTCGAGTATGCCAACGCATATTGGTCACTCGATTGCCTGATTAGTTCGGGTGTGACAAAACTTTCTTAAGGCAAAATTGGTCACTCGACCGTTCCTTCGACTAAGTCATATTACTCCCATCGGGAGCGTATTCAAAAAATTCTTCGACTGAAGATGCTTAAACAATGATTGAGATTATCCTCCATTTACAAGTAATACAGCATAATCTCGGGGGCTACTCCCATCGGGAGCACTGTCGTGCACCCGATAGAATTATGGCACAAATTTCTTCGATTAACATATGCAGAGTAAGAAGAGTTTTTGAGATTATCCTCCATTGCAAAGCAATAAAGCACAATCTCGGGGGCTACTCCCATCGGGAGCGCTGTCGCGCACCCGATAGCATAACAGCAAATATCAGTCGACAAAGGGCATGACTCGTCCAACAAAGTTCAGAAATCATACTCGAAACATTCCCGAGTTGCGTCCGTCGCAAATACCTCGGATGCTGCACGCATAGTGCAAAGGTAAGACCCGCCGAACTTTCGAGCTGGGCTAAGGACCGTTCCAGCAACGTCAATCCTTATACTTTCCGTGTCAGCAGACATGATGAAAAATCCCGACGGACGCGTTGGGTAAAATTCAAAGTTATACTGCAGATCGACTCAGTAAGACCTCAGCGGCCTAGTCGAATCTGACCAGTTTGTTCCAGATTCGAGTCCGGGGACTCGAGTTTGATTGAAAGCTAGTAAGGTTTTACCCGAATGTGTAGTTAACCAGTCCCGATCCGTCGAGTGTACTGGGCCTGCTAAGCTATTATCCCTTGATCATCATAAAACACAGTCGATGAGATACTCGACATAGCCAAACGTGTGCTATTCATACAGGAATTCCAAATTATATATACAGAATACAAAGCATATGACGTGCACTTACGAAAGAGTCCATGCCCGATTCTTCGAGTCAGCAAGTACTCGGGGGCTACTGACATGGGTATACATATCGGGTACCCTATCATGAGGGTACCTGGTGCACGTGACGACTAAGGCCCAATATCGAAGAGCCTACTCGAAGCCCAAGACAAGAGGCCCAAGAAGATGGAGTACCCTCCAAGACTAGACATAGGCATAGTCGGTTTAGGCTTTCCTTACGTGTAAACTAGGTCGGTTACAAACTCCCGAGACCCAGCCTATTTAAAGGCTGGGAGGGGTACCGATCTGGGACCAAGCCATACACGAACCACCAAAGCTCTTGCGAGATTGTCATCTCGCCGGAGCTCCCTGTAATCGCATAATCCACAATCAATACCAGACAAGCAGGAAGTAGGGTCTTTACCTCCACCCGAGGGGCCTGAACCTGGGTAAATCTTTGCCTCTGCTTGTCAGCCGACGAAACTACCAGTACTACCACGTTCTCTCCCCATAATCTCAACCCTAGGTCCTTAACCATGGGAATTGATGAGGGTACACCTCGTCAACGGACCTTAACGATGACCTCCGTGTTCCCCGATCCAGCCGGAATAGCGGAAGCGAGAACTTTGGGTGGAAACCCGCAACACAACGGTGTGCTGCGGTTTATAGGTCTCCCGTATACGCTGTCTAGACTTGGGACCGCGCACGTCGAGAGATGGGGAGGGAGGAATTGGACTAGGGAGAAGCCTGGGCCAACCGGAATTAATTCCTGAATTTTCTGTGTGTTTTTCCAATTAATCCGGGTCCCTATTTATTGAAGGAAAAGGGTGTGCAACTCTCCTCAACAAACCATGTGGGACTAAAGGGAGGAGAGGGTGGTGCGGCTGCCTCCTTGGGCCCAGCCGCACCCCATGGTGGCGCTTGGGCCCCAAGGGCCCAGCCGCACCCCTCACATGGGGGGAACTTCCCCTCTTGGGCCTCTAGGGCCCAATTAGGTGAGCAGCCCCTTTTTTCTCCTTTTCTTTATTATTAAATTAATAAATAAATATACATAATTCATTAATTAATATATTTACACATTATTTAATCTCCCTTAACCCCGAAACATTTTCCGGATCATTCCGAACTCACTTCGGTCTCCCCGGAACTCTTCCGGTCTTCCCCGGAACTCTTCCGTTCTTGCCGGAACCTTTCCGAAACCTCCTATCTCTATACCTAAGCCACTCCGATGTTTCCAAAACGTTCTCCTAGCGTCGTCAAGACCTTAAGTGTGTTACCCTCGGTTCGAGAATACTCCGGACATGGACGAGACCCTCCCGCCAATGACCATCAGGGAGCCCTGGATGACTATGACGGCCCCCGTGCATTCTAGAATAAATCATCCTTGAATCATCTTTGAACCGTTAACATGATATGATCATTCCCTTTGTTCGTTGATACTTCCTTGTCCGAGATACGATCGTCAACATCCGATGTTGTGTTTTATCTCGTTACCGACAAGGTTGCTTTACTCGTTCCCATGAAATTATATCTCAATGACCTACTCATACGCTGCGCAGCTTTACAGATATAATCTCACCGAGTGGGCCCAGCATATCAATCCATCACACGGATGAACAAATCCCGCTCTTGATCACTCGCCCCGACTACTTCCTTCCAATACCCGAAAGTGTCACCTTTATTGTCAGCTTATGAGGCATGATGTTTGATGCGATCAGCCATATCTTTCAGAAGCAGCGACTTGATGTAATCTCACGGTCTAAGGAATAAGCTACCACGTTATAATCCTATTGCAGTGTTGAACTATGTGATACGATCCTAACTGCAATACTTTGGGTAATGTCCATCAAATTATTCTCCCAATAAAATGACTCCACCATCAACTGTTAATGCAACATGATCGGGAAATCACGATCATCCATTGACTGATGGACTAGTTTATCTAGAGGCTTAACTAGGGACTCTGGTTTGTTTACATACCACACGTGTATTAACAATTCCGATTAATACAGTTATATCATGGTATAAAACTATTTATAAACTTAAAGAGATAATGCAATAAATCTTATTATTTATTTGCCTCTAGGGCATATCTCCAACATCACTACCCTATTGGAGGAGATGAGAAGCAAGGAGATGGCAAGGATTTTTGGGAGATTAGTATATGTAGAGATGTATCCAACAATATTTTTATAAGGTGTGAACTATAAAATGAGATATGAGTGGGGTCCATCATGTGGTGTGGTGTCACTACCCTATTGGAGGAGATGAGAAGCAAGGAGACGGCAAGTATTTTAGGGAGATTAGTATATGTAGAGATGAGTGATAGGATCTCTTCCTAAACTTGATGCATGTTGGATAACTATTCCAAATAGTGTATCCCTTTTTAGTGTTTCTCACCTATTTTCATTTGCTTGTGATCATATGTTCTCATCACGCGCTGGCGTACCCAAGGCCATTCAAAATAGACGATTATCTGAATCCACTTTTTGGATGCACACGTCAACAAAACACGGTGGCAAAGATAAAACACCATCACGGTTATATCATTCAACGCAAATAGTCGTTTCGAGAAGCCCGTTACCAATATGAGTTGCACATCGGCAACGGACATATATTTATGTATGTTTTCTTTGAAGTGCCTCAAAGTAAATGGTCCATCCTTATTTACTGATGTGGCCTCCATATCGGTGACAAGATTCAAGTGGCGAACACCATGTTCGTTTCCAATGAGAGTTCCAACCCCTGCGTCATTCTGTACGAGCATGTAGAGTGTGTTGAGAATCCTACATCATTTGGTCAAAGCTCCACAACGTTCCTTTTTTTTTGACATGAAGCCCCACCACGTTCCACCACTACTTAGGAAGGACTTGATTAGATCTCCACAATTATCAATTTCCTTCTGTTTTTAATAACAAGTAGTAAAAAATGCTACATGGACCAAATTTTGAGTGCTATGAAAATCAAGAACAGTAGAGACTGCGAAAGAGAACAGTAGATATTTTATTCAAAATTTCACGCTTGTTCCCACAAAAAAATATAATGCAGTAGAGTGCGGAACCCCTAATCTTAACAAGTTAAAACCTATTGTAACTCTAATCTTGCGCAGAAGCAAACACTAAATGGGGCGTTATTTGTTAATTTTCACAATTATGACCATGTCAAAAAGTTCAACCGAATATAACCTCTTCTCGATTTTTTGTGTGGATATGACCCTTTTGTTCAATGCTATGTCAGGGCATGGAGCAGTTCAACATCAATGCCACAAGTCAAGTAGTTGGGGTGCCATGAAGAACAAGTGCATGGATCCGATGTGGACATGCTCAACTCCCCGGGTTGGGGCTTTGAGCCCACACCCCTACGTAGGGTATTGATCCAAAGGGTTAGAGCCAAAATTACTTCCTATGATGGGTCATTTCTTGCTGAACTTTCTGATAAGGGTCTGATTTATCCTTTTTTCACATGGCAGGAAGGTGTTGTTCTATATTTATTTTGTTAAGGCTTGCATCATATCAGCCAATGTCGGGCGCCTGTGTGTATTTGAAAGGTACCAATTGCACTGCATATATTGGTAGATGCCAATGGATCAATCAAGTTAAATTCGACAATTGATCCTTCTGTGAGAAGGACCCCTTCTGAAAGATAATTTTGTATCAGACATTTTGTTCAACGCTCGACGATGGGGCACGTGAGTTTAAACTAATCAATGTCTTGAGTCAAGGTTCCGTTCCTTTCTTTAGGTTGTTCGAGTGTCTTCTTCGGGATGGTGTGGCGGCGGCGACATCCTGAAGGCAGAATAAAGTCCTCCCCGCCCTATCCTCCCTCCGGTGATGCGTCTAGCATTGACGGAGGGCGCGTGGAGTTGTGTGTATGGCGGATCTCCTCGGATCCAGTCCGTTTTTGTGTTCGTTCGTGTGGTTGTAGGTCTGACTCTTCCGATCTATGGTTGTCATCATTGGCGATGGTTGCTGCTCTGTTGCGTTGGTCTTTCGGGGCCTTAGCACGACGACTTCCCGTCTGTCTACTACAACAAGCTCTACTACGACAAGCTTTGCCTGGCTCCAGTGAGGGAGGGGTGAGGACAGTGGCGCGCCTTCGGCTCGCTTCACTGCTTGTAGTCGTCGCTAGATGGTCTAAAGACCTACTTGTAATTTTTATTACTTTTGGGATTCTTTGTACCGTTGTTGATGATCAATAGAGAGGTTGGCCTTCTCGCAAAAAAAAAAAAAAAAGGTGTTGAGGTGTCAAGACGACTAGGTGGACAAAATTAACACCTTGACGGCTTGACCCAGCGCGTTGAGATGCCAGACATAAGGCCTGCACCCATGGCGTTGACCTCTACGGCCTCAACACCTTTTTTTTCTTCTAAACACAGTACAACGCAGACGCTCACATACACGCGCATACACTTACCCCTATGAACGCACACACGCACACCCTACCCCTATGAGCATCTTCGAGAGACTGAGCTGCGGATTGGGTCTTGAGATTGACGAAGTCACCACGGGCGCCTCGCTGACGACGGGAACATCGCCTCCCACTGAAGAATATTCCGCCTTAAATGAGAAACATCAGCGTCAAATCTGGGGTTTGAACTCTGGTGGGCTGGAGGTACAACCACCCTCCTAACCATTTTACCACAGGCAAGTTCTCTACGGCCTCAACACCCTGGTCGGGGCGTTGTGCCTATCCACGGTGGACCCCGAGTGTCAACTGTCTTGGCACCTCAAAGGCCTTGACCTCGGACAGTGAGATGTCTCTAACCTCAACATCGCGATTGTTGAGCAACCCTACAATTGATTAAAAAACATCGCGATTTGTTTTTGTTTTAATTTGAGACAGGGTTGTATTGAGCTGAGAGTCCGATTTGTTCTTTTGGCATGTTTTTTGCACAGAGCGTTGGAAAATCGTCCGTGTAACCAACCCGTCCATCTGACACTGTTGGATTTCAAATTGTAGGGAAAATAAGTCGGTTGGGTATGTACGGCATATGGAGTTCCTGGAGGAGCGAGTTGTCAAAAAAAAAAAGTTCCTGGAGGAGCGGCATAGCCGTTTCCGTGCCGCGTACGCGTTGAGTTGGAACGATCTTAGATTGTATCGTATCCGGAATTCCAGGTAGAATCGGATCCTCTAGTTAAATCTGCAATATAAATACACAAGTCGAGGACGCTGCCAGTATCACAAAACTACGGAAATCTTCGCAATTGTCTTCTACCTGCGCGAGAATATCATCACATCTAAATCCAATCCATGGATTGCTTACCAAAGTCGATTATGGCGTCGTCGCCGGAGGAGGCGAAGGTGCTGGACGCGTACAAGCAGGCGCTCGCGACCGCGGCCTCGGTGACCGCGTACGCCATGCTTGCGCGCGGCATGGCGCGGGAGCTCCTCCCCGACGAGCTGCGCGCCGTGGTATCCTGGGGCACGGCGTTCGTTCGGTCCCGGCTCGCCGCCCCCGAGAAGGAGCGCCGCACCATCGTCATCCGGCGGCGCCAGGTCGGTAGCAGCGAGAGCGACCTGTTCGACGCCTCGCTCACGTACCTGGCCACCAAGATCAACCCGCACACCATGCGGCGCCTCTGCCTCGAGCGCGCCCGCAAGATGGAGCCCGACGGGAGCGGAAGCTGGAGCACGCTCCTGTGCATGGAGAACGGAGGCTCCACCACCGACGCCTTCGACGGCGTTGAGTTCCATTGGACGTCCATCGAGGGCGGCAATGACGGCAACAACAGCAAGGGCAGGGATTCCCTGGAGCTCACCTTCGACGCGGAGCACACGGATACGGCGCTAGAGAAGTACGTGCCCTTCATCATGTCCACGGCGGAGGAGCTGCTGCTGCGGGACCGCGCGCTCAAGATCTTCCTCAACCAGGGTTCGGGTTGGAAAGGCATCAACCATCACCACCCTGCCACGTTCGACACGCTCGCCATGGATCCGTCCTTGAAGCAGGCTGTCATCGCCGACCTCGACAGGTTCCTGAAGAGGAAGGAGTACTACCGGCGGATCGGCAAGGCGTGGAAGCGCGGGTACCTTCTCTACGGCCCACCTGGAACCGGCAAGTCCAGCCTGGTCGCCGCCATGGCTAATTATCTCCGGTTCAACCTCTACGACCTCGATCTCTCCCAGGTGTATGACAATTCGTGCCTGCAGAGGCTACTCATCGACATGCCCAACAAGTCCATCCTCGTCATAGAGGATATTGACTGCAGCTTCGATACCATGTCGAGGGAAGGCCGCAAGGACCGCAAGGTACCAGCTGAGGCGGCGGACACATACTACTCCGACGACGAGGAGGACGAGGAGGAGTACAACCGCCGAGCATGTTTCGGAGGAGGTTACCAGCAGGAGCGCAAGATAACACTGTCGGGCCTGCTCAACTTCATCGACGGGCTGTGGTCGACGAGCGGCGAGGAGCGCATCATCGTCTTCACCACAAACTACAAGGACCGTCTCGACCGGGCGCTGCTACGGCCAGGGCGCATGGACATGCACGTCTACATGGGCTACTGCGGTTGGGACGCGTTCAAGACGCTGGCCTGGAACTACCACCTCGTTGAGAAACACACTCTGTTCCCGGAGATACAGGAGCTGCTTGCGGTAGTGGAGGTAACGCCGGCCGAGGTGTCCGAAATGTTGCTGCGGAGCGAGGACGACGTCGACGTTGCGCTACAGGTGCTTATGGAGTTCCTCCAAGGAAAGAGACGCGCAACAAAGGAGGCAGAGGTGGACAAGGACGCCGTAGCGAAGATACCAGCAGAGAAGGCAATATAGTGTAATTCCCTTCAATCGCTGCAACGCCCTTGCCATGCCCCTGCCTGCCTCGTGGCGGACAGAGCTTAAATTTGGAGTACTACTATCTTGTTTAGATCGAGAAATTATATTCTGGCTTCTACTACGAGAGAGGACATGTGGCTCCCGATCTCCACTTCTCCTGCCTAATAAAACAGTTCGAAAATGGTATTTCGGAGTTTCAGAAAAATCCTCAAAAAAAATCATGAATACATATCTGTATAGCTTCGCTTAATAATACATTATATTTTAGGCTACACAAAAACAACAAAATCATTATTTGAAAAGGGTGAAAAAGAACTCATTTTACTTGATAGATTTGTCTTTTTTGTGCAGATCACGTATGAAAATATATTTGTCTGAAAATTTGGGTCTACATAGTAGACATGTATATGTACTTGTACATTTTTTTCAGAATTTTCTTGAATGAAGACATAAACTTTTCGATTTTTTTAAAAACCGGGAGCACTGGAGCTCGGGACGTGTTTTCCGCTTCTCCTACTCCTTGATATGTATAGCTATGCCTAGGTAATTTCTGGCTGTAAAACTACCTAGGTATAGCTATTCTTCAGGTCTATATGCAGACATGAACTCTAGAAATGATAGTTTGGAATTTTGTGGACCTTTGTTTCAATTTTGGAATGCGACGGTGTCGCTATTTCTCGTCGAAATTCAGGACGCGCCACTAGTTTACATTGAATTGGCGAAAAGTTACCAAGTCAAACGAGTTTGTAACTTCTACATCACTAGACGCATCTTGACACCAGTTAGGTTTGGCATACTTGACTTTTATCTGTTATTTTTGTTGTGATCCAAATTTATATAAAGTTAGAGGCTAACTTCTGACGAGCGGAGCGAGTCCCGTTGCCAGAGGCTTGGGCCGAGTAGAACTACAGCCGACTTAGGGTTTTCACCTTTACCTCTTGTAAGCCGCCGATTGGGATGAGTCTAAAGTTGTAAATCTCCGGCGTTTGTAACCTCACTCGATCATAGTGAAGATTTGCTGGTTGGCGCCCGTGATTTTTTTCTCTTCCTTGCTGGAAGGGTTTTCCACGTTAAATTTCGTGTCCCCGCTATGTTGATTTTGCTTTTGTTTATTGTTTTATTGCCTATCGTTTATAACATTATCCATGTCAGCGGAGATGAAACAAATAGGTTTTAACTGTTTTCCTTACACGCGGGTCCAACTATTTTGCTACGTCGACGAAAAAAGGTCAGCCAAATATATTATGAACCCGGCCCATGTCGTGCAAGCACGCTCGGGGCATGCCAACCAGTCAAACCCGCATGTTGCTCTCTTTTTGGCTTGTAATATTTGGTGTGTAATGTTTAGACCCACAATGTTGCCGTCATACCGTTCCAAGGGATGTAATATTTGTGGTCCACGACTTGCGCACTATAATGTACAATGGTGTGATGGGTCACCATGGGAACCTTGTACCATGGGCCCCGTGACGTCTTACCCCTTTTCTTTTCGTTGAAGGTGACACACAACAAATGAGGCAGTGGACAAGGATTGCATAGAATATACTTCATCCGTTCCACAATGTAAGATGTTCAAGCTAGCTCACATGTTGGCTAGGTGCAAACCGAAACGAGTGTACATACATATTAAAACATGTCCACATACATCTAGATATATATGAATGTGGACAAAAACTAAAACATCTTATATTTAGGAACGGGGGAGTAGTAGAAAAGGCAATGGTTTAATTCCCTTTGAGCACTGCAACGCCCTACCCTGCTTGCCTCATGGCGAACAAAGCTTAATCTTGTACTATCTTGTTTAGACCGAGAAATTATATTTGTGGAACGATGCTTCAAGAGTGTTATATCTACAGCTTGTGCACTACAATATACAGTGGTGTGATGAGTCACCGTGAAACCTTGTACTGTGGGCCCCGTAATGTCTTCCCCCTATCTTTTCGTTGAAGGTGGTTATTAGAGGTTACTTTCCTATTATTTTTATAGTAGGTCATAAGAATATGATCAACCCAAAAGGAGGCCAATCTCGTAGATTTGAGTCGATCGCCTCGAAATGGGGGGTTTTGCACTATAAATCAGGAATATTCCTGCGAGATACTCCCATTTGTGAAGCGATTGCCACTTTAGAGTTTGGTACTAGGTTTTCCTCTTCGCCCCAAAACCTTATATCCATATTAGTACACCATACAAGAGGGGAACCCCTTCTCACCTGATTTCATATGAAACCCCTATAACTAGGGTTCAGATCTAGCAGATAATCCTAGCCTAACCCCTAGACTTAAACAGTAACCCCTAGCTACACACTAGTACTTGTACCCTAAGCCCTAGATCTAGACCCAAGTCCTAACCGCATATCTAGACACTAGACCTATATCTTAGATCTAAACAGAAGATCTAAACCCTATCACATAACACTTGACCTAGCCCCTAGATCTAAACCATACCACTTAACTACACTCTTGTTGTTGTATCCTAAATCCTAGACCTAACCCTAGATCTAGACCCTAACACATAACCCTTGATCTAACCCCTGGATCTAATCCTAGATCTAAACCCGAGACCTATACCATAGATCTAAACCCTAGTAAGGTCTACACGCTAGCTTTTCACTAAAAGTTGTGATTGCATGTGACTTTCCTCTTTATTTATTATGTTATAATAGGGTATTGGGACATGAACAAACCAAAAAAGTCCAAGAACTTACAAGAGTTTGTATGGTTGCTCTGAAGCGAGAGTTTTCAACTAAAGCTCTCATTCTTGTCCCGAGATAGTCCAGATTGTGAAAGGGGTCATATCATTACAAGAGATGGGTCGGTGGCTTAGAAGTTGGGGTTTCACACGAGAAATCCCCCGTCTTAGTACGGGATAGTCATATTTGTGAAGCATGTGCCAACTTCAGAATCGTGTATTGGCTTTTCCTCTTTAATTACACCAACCTTATATATCCAGTTAGTGCCCCATGCAAGAGAAAAGGGTTTAGGTCTAGATTGTAGATCTAAGTGTTAGATCCGGAGTGTAGATCATTGCGTTAGATCTAGGATTGATCTAAGGTTTAACTCTAGGGTGCAAATCTATGGGTTAGATACAAAGGTTAGACCTAGACTGTACACCGTAAATCCTAGATGTAGACCTTATCCACCCTAGATCGTCATCCCTAGATCTATATTCCCTGGACTAGGGTTTAGGTATGAAATAAAAGAAAATAAATATGTGGCAAAGTAAAAAATGAAATAAAAGAAATAAAAAATTGAAAGAGGTAGATTATACAAGAAAAGAAAGGAAATAAAGATGGAAAAATATTAGAGAAAAATAAGAAAGTAAAAAAAAGGAAAGAAGAACTATCAGGGAAAATAAATCAGAATGAAACTATAAAGAAAATAAAAACGTAAAAATATTTCCTGGTTGTTTTCCGAAAGGCACTTAGAAAACAATTAAAAATGCGAGAAATTCCACCGTTCGGAAAAACTTGCGAGAAAAAAGGCAAAGGTTTGCCAAATATCCGCGGCGGACTGGGACATGTGACCATAGTCTTTTTTGAAACGAGGCAAAAGCTTTGCCTTTTATATTGATATAGAAGAAGCAAACATGACATGGCCTAGGCCGAAAAATAAAAAGCCACACAGGTCAGGGTCTACAAAGGATCCAGATCATCCTACTCCGTTCAACCTCTCGAAAAGAAAGATCACCATTTCTTCAACACGCGTCTCTGCGGCGCGCCCCTAGGCAGTTAACTCAGGAAGCTTCTTTGCGCCCGCAAGGATCCAGTTCCTGCCTTCATCTTTGATACATTGGAAAAGCGTGGAGGGCATAGTGAATTTGTTGCTGAAAATCCGCGCATTCCTTTCCTTCCAGAGCTCCCAAGTGATGAGGATGATTGCCGTCTTGAGGCCCTTTATGCATGACGATGCCGTTGTCGCGACAACCTTCCAGTAATCCTGAAATGTTGCTATGTTCGTGCCCAAGTCATGCAGCAGGGTAGGACATTTAAGCCACACCGCAGCGTCGCTCCAGAACCGTCTGGAGTAGCGGCACTCAAAAAGGATATGTCTAGCCGTTTCAGGTTGACATCTGCAGAGTTGGTATGTGGGTTGATGAGGCCATCCCCTAATCGCAAGGCGGTCAGAAGTCCAAAGTATGTTTTGAACGGCCAACCAGGCGAAGAAGCTGCATTTTGGAGGGGCCCAAGTAGTCTAACGTTTTTTTATCGGTCTTTGACGAGAAAAAATCTTACCGAGTGTTCTTCTGTTGTTTTACTGAGCAGCCGATAATGAGCACTTACAAAGACTCAGCACTCGGCAAAGCCCGAATAGAAGCTGAGCTGCTCAGGGGACAACATTCACATCAAGAGAATCCACTAGAACTATGGACCAAACTGCCCTCACGACAAAGAAATATATCCAAATTAATAGTCATAGGAGAGGGACTATTATGGTTTGATTGAACGATTTAAATGTGGCGTCCAAGATTAGTCCTATGAATCAACGGTCAAAAGGTGCTTTTACAAGTCCCTTCTAAAACGCTATGAGAAAGAAAATAATAGCTAGATTGGATTACACAGCCTGAACAAGGCAGCGTTCTTTGTTATATCGAGTCCACGACGTGTGGTACAACCGTACAAGTACAGATAAGCTACACATAAGTACAGTACAGGCTGCTAGATCTAAGAACCCGTAGTTTTACGACGGTCGAGGGGTAGATTTGAGATATTTGCATCTTTGCATTCATGCATTTGACATAAGGGGAAAAATCTTTGCACTTTTGTGAAAAGAAGTCGAAGTGTTCAACACTCGAGAAGGATTTCTCGAGAGGGATTGAAATAAACCTAGACTATATATTTTGGAAATTCAAACTATAATAAACAGAAATTTATAAGGAACTCATTCAAATCACAAATATATCTTGTACTCATCTCATTTCTCAACAAATAAGTTAAATACAAATTCGAAATTCGAATATTTCAACACAAATAATTTATAATTCAAAATCATCATAAAATCCACAATAAATAAATTGAATATTTGATCTTATTACTTATCACAATTCTTTACAAAGTTGTTTACAAAGGAAGTTTACAAACAATATACAAAGTTTATATTACAAGAAGTTCTGCAAAGAACAGAAAATTACAAGGAAAACTTCCTAAATCTACAACCTATCTAATCTTGATCTTCACATCTTCTGATCTTCACACCTGCACACAAACAAACACAAAGAAGATTGTTGGTTAAGGTTAGAGATGTTGCCACACCATTTTGGTGGTGGCAGATTGTTTTAGAAGTTGACAAAGACCTGATCAACACTTTGAGTTGATCAAGGTGGTGCTAGAGGGCAAATGCATCAGTGGATCCGAAGGCAACAAGAGAGTGACCATTTAGGTCCAGATCATGCTTACAAGTAAGGAATGCTAGGACAATATTCGATTTTGACACGAGGTTCAAATTTGTTGTTCCTGGATGGCATGGATCTGTTCATGACACACATGTATGCACAAAATATTTAATCATATGCATTGTAGTTTTGTTAATTATTCCGATACAACTTCATGAAAAAACTATCTCGTTGACTATGGATATCCAAACAGAACTTGGTATAGCGCCACATTCATAGGGCAACGCTATCATGTTCTGAAATTTCATGTGGCACCGCCATGTAATGAATTATATAACCATGTTTTTTATTATGATTTGACTCTTTATAGTTTTTCTTAATCATTTTCAACTCATTTTCTACTACTATGTCATATATGACATCTTCACTTTTCTAGGGCACATATCAAATTCAGTAGCATTATAAACATTATACAACTCAACAAATGAGAGCAAACTTTAGAATCTAAAAGAAGGTGAAGAACTGCTGTAGGAACTTCTCCCCACCGAAATTTTTAAGCCGCCTTCTTCATAAGGCGCAAGGCCCAAAGAAATGGCCGTGACCGAGATAACCATTGCTGCGTTGGACAAGAGGAAGGGAGATGAAGTTTTATCTGCGTAAGACTAGGGAATTGGACAGTCAGTTGGAAGAGAGTACCGTGGAATTGGATATGTGTACAAGGAAATGAGTTGCGAAAAAGACAGCCGCAGCATCTACCTTGTTGGCTGCCGTTCTCCGACGAGGATCTAAATCTCCAAGGTGAGATGTTCGAATAGCAAACAGACAACAATGGTTTTGCATTTGTACATGTCGGCTCCACACTACACCGCATTCCATTCAGGTAATGCCGAAAACACGGTGGTGACAGAAAATAGGAGCTTCCCATCAGGAATAGGGGCGCGGACTGTTGTCGTGCAACACACTCATTTACAGGCAAGCATGTCAAAACTACATAAATCCCTTGTCTTCTATTCAGAAGGCATCTCAGCGCTTCCAGATTCCTTAACGATGTTTTCTTCTTTGGAATCTCCTGTGAAGGATTTCTCATTTCCGTTTGTCTAATCAGGATGGAGTAATTAAACTACCCCAGCTCATTCCCACAAAAGCCAACAAGCTTCAAAATACAAAGAGAACCTGGTCATGCATGCTCTCCTATATATTCGAAAAATCTCATCTGCCATTCCACTCACTCTTCAATGGATTATTTGCCCATAGTCGTTGCACTCGTTGCCACCGCCTCGTCCATAGCAATCTACCTCTTTACCAGAGCCAAGAAACCATGTCCGGCCAACCTGCCGCCGGGCTCCCTCGGCCTGCCGGTGATCGGCCAGAGCCTCTCCCTGCTCCGGGCCATGCGTGGAGACGGCGGCAGTCGGTGGATACGGGACCGGATCGACAGGTACGGGCCGGTCTCCAAGCTATCGCTGTTCGGCACGCCTACGGTGCTCCTGGCAGGGCCGGCGGCCAACAAGTTCATGTTCTTCAACAGCGCGCTGTCGATGCGGCAACCCCGGTCCGTCCAGCGGATCCTCGGCGAGAACAGCATTCTGGACATCCACGGCGCCGACCACCGGCGCGTCCGTGGCGCGCTGCTGGAGTTCCTCAAGCCGGAGATGCTCAAGATGTACGTAGGCAGGATCGACGGCGAGGTGCGGCGCCACCTCGAGGAGAACTGGGCCGGACGGGCGACGGTGACGGTGCTGCCGCTGATGAAGCGGCTGACGTTTGACATCATCTCAGCGCTGCTCTTCGGCCTCGAGAATGGAGCCGCGCGGGACGCTCTCGCCGGCGACTTCGCGCGCATGATCGAGGGCATGTGGGCCATCCCTGTGGACCTGCCGTTCACGACGTTCAGCCGGAGCCTCAAGGCCAGCAGCAGGGCTCGCCGGGTGCTCGAGGGGATCACGCGGGAGAAGAAGGCCAGCCTGCTGCTGGAGCACGGTGTTGTTGCCACACAGGGCATGCCTAGCTACTCTCTCTCTCTCAGCTCACGGACAGGACAGAGGAGGAAGAAGGAGTTGGACAGTGGACACAGATTTTCCCGGCCGGCGCACTGACGCCGCCGTGGGCGCACCAACGCCCAAGTCTTTTTGATCTTTGCACTGGCTACATGATGCCCAACTCGGTAGCTCTACACTCCGATTATGCCTGGCTTTTATGGCCGGCGGCAACACAGCAGCCACTCACCCACGCACGCGCACGCGCTCACCACGCCGTCCACTAAGCTAGCCACTAACTGCACGATCCGCTCCAACAGATCGACAACGGCAAGTTAGCTACGACTAATTCCACGCACACACGCATCACACAACGCACACACACGTGGCTTATCCTAACACACGGCAAGGCGTCGTCGAACAACGACCTCATCACCTGCCTGCTCAGCCTGACGGATGACCATGGCGATCGGCTGCTGACCGATAAGGAGATCCTGGACAATGCCATGGTCACCCTCATCGCCGGCCACGACACGTCGTCCATCCTTATGACATTCATGGTCCGTCAGCTCGCAAATGATCCAGTCACCCTAGCCGCCATGGTCAAAGGCAAGTAACCATTTCACTGTATTTTTGCAAGTTTGTGTATCAACTCACGAGAATTGATCTCACCACGACATGATCATATTGTGTCTTTCTTGGCGCAGAGCACGAGGAGATCGCGAAAGACAAGGCTGATGGAGAGGCTCTGGCCTGGGAGGACCTGACGAAGATGAAGTTCACATGGCGAGTTGCCCAGGAGACACTTCGCATTGTCCCTCCAATCTTCGGCAACTTCAGAAGAGCACTCGAGGACATGGAGTTCGACGGCTACTTCATCCCAAAGGGCTGGCAGGTCATTTGCTAAATTTGCATGCTTGGACAATTACTAGTATCTATCACCAACTTGCCGAGAAACCTGATGCAAACTCTTGCCGTTTTCAGGTGTTTTGGACGGCAAACGTGACACACATGGACCCGGGCATCTTCCACGAGCCAGCAAGGTTTGACCCATCCCGGTTCGAAAAACAAACAATGTCGGCGATACCACCATACTTCTTTGTCGCCTTTGGTGGTGGCCCGAGGATATGCCCCGGTATAGAGTTTTCCAGGATCGAGACATTGGTGACGATGCACCACCTGGTGAGGCAGTTCAGATGGAAGCTCTGCTGCAAGGAGAACACTTTCGTGAGGGACCCCATGCCATCCCGCTGCATGGACTGCCGATCGAAATCGAGCACATAACCTCTCCTTGATTTCGACCAAACTTCACAGCTATCTAAGTGTATAATGGTCAGTCCCATTACAACATTGCATTACAGAGATCAATGGAAATGTAGCTGGAGACAAGAGAAGAGGCAATATATACACAATATATAGCACACGATTGTAGAGTTCTGTATTATGGCTATATATTGTCAACCATATATATTTTAGGATAATTGATCAAATATTTGTCACACAAGAAGAATATGGGCACAACATTGATGATTTTTTTACAATTATTTGTTGTTCGAGCGACAGAATGAACACCAGAAAACTGGAGATACTAGGTGCAGCAGGGTCACTCAGCACTCACTGGGGAGTAGACCTTGTTACCTCCATTTGATATCTTATACACGTAGAATATCAGTACAAGTGCACTGCAAAACAATAAGAAAATATAGCATATTATGGTGACGAGCTCAGTGTCCCCGATCAACAGAACCAGAAATGTTCCAACTTTTAAGACCAGTGGCCAAAAACCAAGAGAAACATCTAGCATCAGAATAAATCAGACACTATTGTTTGCTTTGAATGAAGTAGTATGAAGGAACTACATGCTCCTGGCCAAGAAAAGATGCGCATTTAAAAAAATCCAATAGATATATGCACTCGCATTATTTGGAAGAATTATATCCATTGTTTTCTTTAAAGAAAAAGACATACATATTTGCTATATAAGTTCATCTCTTGTTTTCTTGATACAGAATAAAAGATTTTGTTTTAAAATATATATATAAGTGCATAGGGTATTTTGTCATGTATATCTCTGATTATTAGTTGAATTCTGCAAACGGTTCTTTAATTTTTTTTACGGGAACATATGCGCTCAGGAGCATGAAATGTGCACCTGAACAGCCCCATGCAAACAAATAAGGTGCTACCAGAGCTATAGCTAATACCTTGTACGTTTTATTTTGCATTTGTTGTCAGGGTGAAGTTTATTCTTGTTTAAAATTGTATTAAGTTTTCTAAACAACATTTTTGCATTAAGAATGGATGATATAGTAGATCTTCTGTGTTAGCTCATTTATACCTATGAGATTTCATTGATTTGTATACTTTTTTTCATACTTCTCAGAAGGACTGTTCATATATGACCATTTACCATATTTTAATGTTACTGTGGTACTATATTCTATTTAAAAGCTTATGTTACCAAATATATGTTCTGGAATCATATTGTTAGATCATGTAGTGTTAATTAAATAACGCCTCCTTTCCAAAAATAGATAATTTTTTATTTTTAAGGTCTCTAGTAAGCAACTTTGACTGTTACATTTTTTATTAATATGTAAGGAAATGCATATAAGAACTCCATATTGTGATAATCATGAGAAACTAACTGAGATGGTCTTCACCTGACCACCTAATTCTTTTACTAATTGGTTTCTATTCAGAGGCAAGTTTGACTTCACGGTTTCTGAAGTATGATGTATTTTGCAATGGAGGTATTATTTATTTAACGTATAAGAAATGTTATGCAAGATAAATTCCACGAGTGTCGAGAGGTAGCGAAACTGATGGCCACTATTTTTTTTCAAGACCTCGGTGTGATTGCATGAAAATCAATTTACAGTCTTTGAAGTAATAAACTAAAGACTCAACATTGCAGTAACGAAGGGGAGCGGGGAAAGCATGATGAATGGAACATGTAGCCTGCACAGAAATCTGAAGGTTGTGGCCCTTGTGGCTATATATTTACAAGGAAAGAATGCATTTTTCAGATAATAGTTGAACTAATTCATGCTATGTAGGCACACAGCACGAACGAGCACTCTTTGGATGAGTACAACTATGGCTACAAGGCTTTGGAACTTGAAAGGCACCGAGAAATATCATGATAAAATGCTCCAGATGAAACAAATCTGAACATACCAATAAAAAGTTAATTTCCAAAGGTTGTTATCAAGACACGCAGTGAATACAAATAAGCAGAGCTTGACATTTCTAGTACTCGGGAGCACCTAGGAGAAGTTAGGAAACATTATCTTTAAAATTAAAGGCTTGGTCCCTTTGTGGAGATGAAAGGCCACCCCTTCTGTAGTACTTTTTGCTATTCAAATCGGGCATGTAAACGGCAGTATCGAAAGTGAAGTTCGTATCATTCATGCAGGAGGCTTCATCACCATCCTCCAAATTGATCTTATTATTGTTGGAGTGGGTTTCAGCACCTTCCTGCCAAGTTGTTAAGGCGGTTTGGCTTCCCAATGGTGTTTGCAGGATATTAGGACAACTAAAGTTGGGATGAATCGAGTGATGGGAGTTGGGATGAAAAGGAATGAGGGAGGTGAATGGAATAAAAATGACTAGACAGGTTAATTGGTTCTAAATTGCTGTGTTAGAAATGGGGAAATATTTTATTGACTACTGAAAGTAAGAAAAGGCCACAAAACAGAGGACAAAGTAAGTACAAATAAGACTCCATATGTTCACGTACAAAGGAACCAAAACATTTTGTGTGTTGATTTGGCATTCCAGTCACCTAATACAGTGAATAGTACTGTACCATCTAGACATGCAAATAAGATAAATATGGAGTGGAGTTTCGGACGAACCTGATGGCAGCAATTATTCCAGCTGGCATTACCTTTCTTGTTTTCATGTATCTGATTCCCATAGCTATCGTTAATGCGGCAGCACAAACTGTTAAAAAATAAATCTTATAAGATAAATTTTACTACGGAAAGAAACAAAAATCTAGAGCATTCACTAGTGAAACATCTTCAATTGGAACTACAGTATGACCGTCGAGTGCTAAATTCCAGAACAAGCTGGGAAATGTGGCATTCGGAAGACAAGTGTTGCATATAATATTTATTTTTTCTTTTTATTTCTTTGGATTCACGCAATGGATAGGATCCAACCTGGCCAACTGAAACATCACATAGTATCCACTAAACATCCATGTGACCACATAGGCGAGTGTAAGGCAATAGCAAAAGGAACACTATAAGACAACAATTTTGTTTGTAAATTTGAGTTTTGTGAATGGCCATCTGCTCTACAGCTCTGTTGTTGCAGGATGCTGAAAGAGCACACAAAATTTCAAGAATTTAAAAAGGACCAGTGGTGCACCAATTCACTTTCCAAAAATTCTCTGCTAAATACTCTGTAACATTTTTTACTCGGTGATGCATGTAAGTTGGGTCCAATAGATTGCAAAGAAATTGCTTGCTCATATAAGAATTTTAGCTTGTTCATGTAAATTAGAAGAGGCCCAGCCTATTGAATCTTACAACCCCTAGTCCCTACCCAATTAATTAAATTCTTAACTGAAGATTGATACACGTCCTAGGATACTGCATTTGGAACATTTCATCATCTACATTTAGCTCCGATCCCAACGTAAATGCAGGATGGATCCCTGCCCTGAAAGCAATATATGATTTGTCTACACAAAGTTGAAAGAACAATCACGAGATCTAATGTGACTGCTCAACAGCACCGACTCAGCCACCTCAAACGAGCATCGAGACGACGAAAATGGAGGGGAGAATGTGCGAGAGGAGTTAGCAGTAGCAGTAACGGACCGGTCTGGAGGACGGTGGCGAAGAGGGAGCTAGAGTGGCCGCTCGCGAAGGCCCAGATGCTGAGAGCGCCGGCGAGGAGGAGCGCGCCTCCGAATCCTGCGCCGGCGGCCAGCGAAGCGGCGCTCCCCCGCTTGACGTAGCCGGCGACGCCGCCTCCGAGGACAACCAGGCCGTACGGGATGGTGACGTAGAAGTCATCCATGTCTTTCCCGGATCCTCCTTTCCTAGCCCCCGCCGGCGGTTTTGGTGTACCTCGCCTGATCGGCTAGACTCTCCCCTGCGGCGACTTCTCTGATTCTCTCCGCCCTCTCTTGACTTGAAGCTTGAAGCTGGTTGCCTTTTTTTGAGAAAAATAAACCTATAGGCCTCGTTTTTGTGTTTATAGAATAAACCTATAGGCCTCGTGGTCTGGCAGGCCCAGCCTGGTCGCATGGACAAGTATTGGGCTCATTCGGCCTCGCCATTCAAGCTTTTGTTGTCGCGGGCCTACAACTTCCTGTTGAAACAGCTCTTCCTTTTCGAGGTTGATCATTTCTTTTCGTGGAGCAACCGACAAGCGCTCTTTTTTATTTACTCCCTCCGATCCTTATTAGTGGGCACAACTTTATCTAGATACATATGTATCTAGTCTAAATACTTAACTAGATACATATGAATTTAGACAAAACTATGCCCACTAATATGGATCGGAGAGATATTAAAATAATATAAGAACAAATGTAATCAATGGACCAAATTTCAAAAAAAAAAAAAAAAATGTAATCAATGGACCAAGTTCTTAAGAGGAACATGGCGCATTGACGCCAAACTCGCGAAGCAACACATGCCGACTACTCTATAATCTATATTCAAAAGTCTAGAAGTCTGTTGAAGCAAGAGGAAAATAGAAACTAGCTTTCGTTTCTTTGGTGCTTACAATATCCTCCAACGAATTGTGGAAGTGGCATATAAGCTCCAGCTATCATCGTCAAACCAAATCCTCCCGTTTGTCCTTCTTTCGCAACTCAAACGGCCACATACACATGTAATTTTTTTTCTTAAAACGAGTCAAAAGATTTGTCTTTAGAAGAGAGAATTGGCCAATTTATAAGAAAAACTGGCCGAAAACCGATACAACAGAAAAACGCAGCACACCGCCCCCAAAGCCGCGTTCCACACCAGTCGGTGACCAAATCGCCCAAGTGACCAAAGCCACTACCCACACACTTCAAAGCAACACGGCTGAGACGAGAACCGGAGGCGCTGTGCACCACCTAGCCGATGACGAAAAGCAAGACAATGCCAATACACTATAATTGTGCCAAATCGACTTTGCTAGAGAGAACCACAGGGTAGCATCCATCATAGCAACAAAAAAAAAGCAAATTTCTACTATTACCATAGATCTGCATGTTGGCTGGTTCGTATGTGCATTGCTTTTCCGAATTTGTACAATTTTAGTTACATAATCGTGTTCCCCTACCTAACATGAAAACCTTGACCACAAATTTACACAAGGATAAAATTCAAAAGGTGTTAATCTATACTACTATTAAAGGAGCAAACATGTTCGGGATACATTAAATTTAATCCGTTCAATATCTGATCAACGCTCCAGATCGTTTCAATGTTTGACAACTCAACATATCTTTTCGTTTTGATGATAATTACAAGATTTGCCACCGCCTCGGCCACGGGAAGCCACAAACCAGCACGCCTCCCCGTCCCGCTCGTGGGCCGACCATGGACTGCTCCCGGTCAACGGCGACGCGAGAGAGCTCCTCCACGGCTCCACCGCACTCCACGGCTCCTCCCTCGAGCGGTCTCCTCCGCGTGACTGGTTCCGATCGACACGACAGCTCCACCGTCGCCGGCCCCGTCCCGCTCGTGGGCCGACCATGGACTGCTCCCGATCAACGGCGACGCGAGAGAGCTCCTCCACGGCTCCACCGCACTCCACAGATCCTCCCTCGAGCGGTCTCCTCCGCGTGACCGGTTCCGACACGACAGCTCCACCGTCGCCGGCAGCCGTGACGCGGGTGGGCCAAGAGGCGCGCCTTGCCGTGTCTGACCCCTGCCTCCTCCAGTCGCGGCCCTCTCGCCTAGACGACGAACCCGCCTGGAGCCGCCGCCGCCGCATAGTCTCCTCCGGCGGGGGGGAGAAGATCCAATTTTTGGCCACCGCTGTCCAGCCGGCGGACGGCTGATCGTGTGTGGAGGTCCAGGTTAGTGCGCCTCGCTTTCTCTGATTTGATTCTGGTTTGACGCGATAACTTTCAATCGATCGATGCCGCGGTCGGTTTCACGAGAGAGCGCGCCGTGTACTACTAGCAGCTAGCTGAATCCCTTCGTGGTGTGGTGCAGCTGGATTTCACGTGTTCTACAGAGCCAGCTCTTGGTCGGCAGAGCCAGCAGAGTGACATCAAATTGGAGGCGATAGCAGAGCCAGCTCTTGGCCTTCTTCCGGATGGACGACGCGGACAGCACCATGTGCATCCACGCGAGCTTCGCGAGCCCAGCCGAGGAACAACAGGATGCCCAGCACCATGGACACGACCTCAGCGAGGCGGCCGCGGCGTCAACGGGAGCCAATGACATTGGAAAACCGTTGCTTTGTCACTCGCTTTTCTTTTCTTGCTTTCTAATCAGATGACAACAATGCGCACCTAATTCTACCTGCTGGAGGATTTAGTCCGATCTAGAGATAATGCAACTTCGTACTTCATGGTACTAAATGTGCCAAATATGACTGACTAAAAGAACTTCAATGCACTGGTTTCTTCAAAGTAGTATAATAAGATGACATACTGCACAATACTCCTGTGAAGGATGAAGCATATAATTTAGAACTTTATCATCGTGTCTAGCACCCGCCGTGTGAATAGGAACTTACTTTGTGCACATCCGCGACGTACACTTGTCCTTTCCCGTTGTAACGTCCGGGCATGTTTGTTAGAAACAACGAAAAAATTGTATAGTGAGGACGAGTCCTATAATGATTATTTGATGATTTTTAATGTCCTTAAAACTGTATAAATATTTATTTGGTAAATGCTTTATTGTATATACATAAAAATATCATCCAAATATTATAATCATGTAGGTCATCATGTGGTCTCCAGATATTAAATTTTGTGGAATATTTCACGGGAGATATTTTGCTTCGTACCAAGATAATTATTCTACCGGAAATCCGTTTTGACACATAGGTGGTTTCATAAATTACTCTTGTGTCATTGTAATTGATAGACGCATTTAAATGGCTCGGTAAACAATCTCATTAAAACAGAAATACAATTACAAATATATTTTTTGTTATAGATTATGATACGTGCGTTGTACGTGCACGTTCACTAGTAATATTAATACAAGAAAGAATTTGCTATATAAATAACATCAGAGAAAAATAAATCATATATAAAAATAGCCCTCCTGCTATCAAATTTTGACACCTGTTCAAGCGCTTAGCTGCTGCTGAGGGAATACACGTGTGGGCAGCATAGACCTTAGCTGCTGGGTTCCTGGTAGCCCATCCTTCAAACGGCTGAATAGTCCCATCATTCGGTTCATGCTCTGCCCAACAGAATTAATTATAAGGGGGCATACATTTAGCAGAACATAACTGATTTGCTTCAACTCAAAACACTAAAACCACTAAACAACAGATTGAATGCTTGATGCAATAGGTGCACCCTCAATGCATCTCCAATGAGAATAACTGATCTAATCGACATCCTCGTTAAAATAAGCTAGCATCATTTCATAGAGGACAGCCCAAATGGAACAATTCTTACCAAAACAGGATCAAATTATCAAAACAATGTATTTCTCGGATAGGAGTAGGTCTTCTTTGTAGATGAAGTGTCTTCATAACTTCAAAAACTTATTAATAATGCTAGGATTGCTCAGTGGTTTCTACTTGGCGGCTTAGCGTGTGTTTACCAATTGGGCTTGTTTATTTTCATTCCTAATTAAAATAAGGATGCATGTCCCTCTAGTTTCTGGGATAGCATCTCAAGTAGATGGGAACAATTAACTAGGAAACAGTGCATATGCTCCCCTTAGCGACAAAACATATTTCAAAAGTTCAAAACTCGAAAAAATTACGCATACATCTTCACATTCTATACGCACACATAAAAATCTTATTTAGCAACGATTTTGTCTTTTTAGACAGGTCACAAAAAATGTCAGTTCTTCGTGAAACTACTTTGTGCGCACATTGTGGAGATGTAGGTGGGTTTTTTTGTTGACATTTAGAAATGTATTTTGGATAAGGGTGCATGCAGAATGCCGCTCTCATAAGAAACGGTCCCACCTGGCTAAGCCCCTTATTATCACATATTTTCAATGTTCCAGGCCATAGCATGTATATGAGATGAGGAATAGTACATACTCCCTCCGTTCCTAAATAAGAGTGAAATGCATGAACATACACACTAAAATGTGTCTAGATACATGTAAATCTGAAAAAAAAGCTAAAACATCTTATATTTAGAAATAGCGGGGGACTATTTTGGTATGGTTTATCCAGATCTCAAAATAAAAAACATAGGAAAAAATGTAATACAGATATGCTGAAAGCACTAGGAGCAAAAAAGGTTCAGATAATATAGTCAGATAGCATACCTCACCACTGACACTGAACTGAAATTGATGAAGGTACAGTCTGTCCTGCTGCCACCTCTGACCCATTATGACAAAGCCCACCAAAGCACCAGCTGCCACAATGGAGACTGTAGTCACCCCCTTTATATGGTGAAATACGCGTGTCGATTTCCTTTGCCACCATCCTTCACAAGGAAGATCAGACTTGCTGCACATGATGGTTTTCTCTTGATCAGCATGTATATCAGACAGTTTCGACTCAGAGCTAGTAGTTTCATTAGCGGACAGTAAGTCACTGCCGACAAACAGATTTTCATCACTGTTGGCATCACCTTGTCGCTGTGATTTGTCATCAACTTTTTGCTGTGTTTTGTCATCAACTTCTTGGTGTGGTTTGTCATCAACTTCTTGGTGTGGTTTGTCATCAACTACTTGGTGTGGTTCATTACCACCCTTGACGAAATTCCCAACACAGGTACCTTCTGTGTTAGTATTCAATCCATTAAGCTTAGATTCTATTGGCAAATTCTCATGCTCGCTTGGAGGGAACACAAAGTCATCTGAAGTAAATAATCCAGGAAATGGACCTTGCTGACTATTACTCACATTCCCATATGTAGGAACATAAACTGAATCAAAACCTCTTTCGAATAGTGGCAAAGTGTATGGTGGTGAAGTCAGAGACGTCATATCCCATTCATCCGCCAGAGATGACCCTTCAACAACCTTGTGATCTGCCATGCATAAAAACCTGACATAAACAGCAAGCCTAAACATTAGATGCGGACGAAAAAAGAGAGGAAGGCGGGCGCAGAAGTCATTAATTCATTCTGTTGTCAAAACACATTACAATCTATCTAATGTTATAATGAATACATTCACCCATTGGGACGCTTACTTTTCAGTTTGTAGCAGAAGAACATATTTATGTAACTAGAAGCAAATATAACCAGCCATATGCTAATTAGTACACCACCATGCCCCAATTTCTAGAGTACACAAACAGGCAAGAAAGGTAGACTCGGTTGGTGTCTCAAAAATGCCAGCATGGGCATATAAGCACAAATGATAGTGGATTACAACTTATCTGAAATCTTATTTGAAATTTTAACATATAAGTCAAAATACTGAACATAAGACATTGGTGGGAACATGTCAGAATTGTATCTGGACTTCTAAGATACTGATTGCGAGTACATAAAGTTTAGTAACGGAAATATATAGCTGAAGTTATTTGCACAAGAAGGCCCAAATGGCCCGCCTGACCCTTTCAAGACACAGGGATACCATATACGTTGTTATTGGATTATGTTTAATTCACTCGCAATTGTACACCAGGATGCTCACGGTTGAACAAAAAAATATTGCAAATGCAGCCGAGATAAGAAATGAAACCACAACAGATTATAGGCATCTCCAAGACATTCAATCTCCGGTTTCATATTCTAAAGTAAACTAATATTTTACCATTGTTGGGCAAACCGGACAGAAGAAACTGCAGGACGTTGCAATTCATACGGGTGATGATACGCTAGAGTAGAAGAACATACCTAAAGACAATTTATCGAACAGCCCGTGTTTCGCCCAGAAAAGCAACCTTCGACTCCTATTCTAGTGAATACAGACCCTTACCGAACAGCTCAAGAACGGTTCCGCGCAAATCTAATACTATTCGCATTCACCAAGAACAAGTGGAAACATACCCCTAGAGCGAACCAGGCACCGCCAAGGATTTCGACTGACGCCGTGGATCCCAAGAACAGATCGACAACCGATTTCCCCCGCCCCGACGGAATGAAGTAGAGAGCTCACGGCGGCGAGAATCGACAGAACACCGAATCAGAAGACGGTATAAGGTCGCGCCCACCTTGGGATACCGGAGATTTCTCGACGGGAGGAAGGGAGGAGGAGCTGCCGGTCAGGGTGGAGATCGAGTTCAGGCGGGTTAGGGGAGGCAGGGGCAAACGTTGGCTGGATTTATCGAACCTGAAGTCCTGAACGATGATTTTGTAGATGCGCTCAATGTATTTGTCTCCTATTCCAGAACCCGTTTTGGGTTCGAATCTCTACTTTTTTCTTCGGTGGAGGTCGTTCATCAGTTCATGATTGATTGGCAGTTTTTTTTTGGAAGGAAACTAAGGGATTTTTTTTCTTTTAGGAATATTCAGTGTCTGTCAAGTGGGCCCACGCAAAGCGATTTGACACGGACACGGTCGCATTGGTTTTCTTTTCTTTACGGCACTTGACTTTATTTATCAACATTGCTTGCATCTAAAAATGCTACTAGCAAAATGACTGTGCAGTTACAACGGGAACACATGATCATTAATTGTCGTCATACCATCCAACCCCACATGTATAATTTACTATCAGTAGATAATTACTCGTGTGTTGCCACTGCATATCTTTAGCTTGCCAGCATTTTCTAATGTTACTTAGATTTGCTCGTTTTGCCGCATCTTTTGCGGTCTTGCTGTCGTGCTTTGTGCTAGTACTATATCTTTAGCTTGCCAGCATGTCATTATAACTCTCGTAACCGGTTTTGATTTTATTAATTTAAAATCAGACTCTTTGAGCCTTACGTTTAAAAAGAAAAGAAATCCAGCGTCGGTTCTTGCTTGACCGATCGGTGTGGCTGAAACCAACAGACGTTTTGCTTATGGTAACTCAACACACCGACCCAAATGGAAAAAAAAAGGACACACACTTTTGTGTCCGTTTTTGTTCCTTTGGGTTGGCAGACGGATACCAAATGTTCGCGCATGTATGTGACCCACGTAGTGACCCAACGCTACGGACCCATTTAAAAAAAAATTGGATTTATATATAGATAGCGGGCCTAAAACAGGACTCTTTTGGTTTACATATGAGGGGGTGGGCCACAAATGGCATTTTTATAATAACTAAAAATAAAAGACATAGGTAATGGCGGCTCGCCGCCGTGGGCGCCCAACTCGCTCTCGTTCTCGCAGAGGTCGATGTACGGCGGGGGCGTCCAGAGATGGGCCGGTGACGTAGGCAGCTGCTCCTGCTCTTGCGGCGGCGGCAGCAGCTTAGGGAATGGGCCAGTCCAGTACTATGACTGACCATAGAGCTCGACAGGGAGGGGATGAGCCTGCTGCTGCTGCTCCGGGACCGGCTCCATCCCGCCCACCATGTGTCCTTCTGTTGGGCCTCGTGGAGGACGCGGTTCCAGCGCCTAACCTCGTCCTCGACGAGCGTGCGCTTCGACTCCTCGAGCACATGCTCGAGGACGGGGTCACCGTCCTCGTCGCCTTCCTCCTCCTTCACTTCGGGGCCCGACGGTGGCGGTGGAGGACGGTCCTGGCGGTGTCGGCGCGAAGCAGCTCCAGGGACGTTGGTCATGCTCGTCGCGAAACCATGTGTACAAGTGTCGCGAGTTGGGGGTGAATGCGGGGTCGTTGACGTACTCCTCGGGGAGCGTGACACGACGGCACTCGATTTCCAGGGCCCGTGCTTGGACGGTGGTCGGAACGGCCGACACTGGAATCCTCTGTGGATTCAGATGCCAGTCGTCAAGGAGGTGCACGTCCGACCATGGTACTGGTGTGGCCTTATTACAGTACAACCTGCAATCCCGGGCGGGGACATACCTACGAAGATGCCGCCCTTAAACCACCACGACCCCGGCGGCGCAATGCTGAATCGGCCTGGAGACGGAGCAGGAGTCAGGGCAGGGGCTGAGTAAACGAAACTTCTATGCGTACGACACTTATGTGTCCGACAATTGTACGATGAGCAATCCAACGCTATGCTTTACTATTCTCACACATCTGAATGGTTGGATGGTGGACGTCGTACACCAATCGGACGGAGTGTCGTGCGTATAACAGCTCTCCTGAGTAAAAGCCGGAACAGGGCGTCGTTGGCCTCGTTGTTGTGCTTGCCCTTGCCCGTCCACCTGAGCGGCATTGCGCCAGCTAGGGTTTTGGTGTTGGTGGCGGGGAGCACGGTGGGGCTGTGAAGTGGGATGGCCGTCCCTATCCGCACATGCAGCATGAAAAAGGTTTGGGGAGGGAGACGAGAGGGCGGTTGGATCGCTGCCAACTAGGGTCGGAGCGGACACCAAGCAGACGCGCAGACGGTCCGTCTCCTGTCTTTCTAGACGTAGACCTGTCCCAAGTTTGATCCACGAATGGGTCAGCACGGACAGGAAACGGACAAAAAAAGGACGCGTGGCCGAAATACGTCAACACGTTGGGCCGCCCGCCATTCCAAACAGAAACAAACGGATGGAATGGGTCGGCGCGCGTTGGAGTTGCTCTTTAACTCTCCGGCTTTTCCCCGCCGTTTTAAATGGAAACAAACGGACAGAATGGGTCGGCGCGTTGGGAGTGGCTCTTAACTCGCCGGCTTTTACCGCGGATGACCTAATTAAATCACTGGTCCATGTGCGTGGTGACACTCCAGAGCTACTCCCTCCGTTCCATATTACTTGACTTTCAAATGGATGTATCTAGTACTAAAATAAGTCTAGATATATCCATTTTAGTGTCAAGTAATATTAAACGGAGGGAGTAGAATATTGTAAGAAAACTCTGATTCGATCATACGAGGCCGAAAGACATGACCGAACATCCGACATGGACACCACGCTTTGCGATCTCTCACCATCCAACCCGAGATTCCTTCGTTCTCGCATCACATGCACTTGCTGACGTGCAGCCTCGCAGAAGAGAGGTAAAGAGAAGCGGTTTTAAAAAATCCATAACGAAATGAACCGCAACACGACGTGAAGAATTATTGGAGTACCAAGCAGAGAAGACCTGTGACTGGAGTCAACTGCTAAGGGCGCGTTTGGTAGCCTGGCCAGGCCCGCTGGCTGCAGAAACAGGCTGCCTGTTTGCTTGCCTGCAGCCCAAAACTTGCATAGCGCGCTTCTTAAAGCACCCTCGGGCTAGGCCTAGTGGGAACGGCCGAATCGGCCGTTTCCAGGGAGCCATGCCCGTTCCTCTTCTCTCTCTTCTCCCCTCGTGCAGATTCCCCATCCCGCCTGCAGCCGCGGCGCTCGATTGGAGATGGCGGGAGCTCGCGTGGTGCAGCCGAAAACTCGGCGGGAGAGTTTGCGTCACCTCCCGCCCAAAACCCTCCCCTATATACACCCTCTACTCTCACCGCTGGTCGGAGTCCACCATTTTCATCAGTTCGAGGTCTTCGGTCGGAGCTCGCAGGTAAGCGGCGGCGGCAGTCTTCATCGGCAGGCAGTAGCGGAGCGGTGGCGGCACCCTCGTCGGCACGGAGTGACCTCGTCTTCGTTCGTCCGCATCCATGGCTGTAAGTTCCGAAACCCTGGCTACCATAGTGTTCATGCGTGTAGTATGTTCTAGATCTGAGCTGTGTTTGAGGTTTGCTCTGATGTCTGTATGATCCATGCTTGTAGCTGAGGAGCTAGGATGTGTAGATCTGTTAGATTCCATCTAGGTTCTCACATGTGGCCATGCTCTCTAGATCTGATAGCTTCGATGTCACTTCATTAGTTCATACACATGCTTGTCTCCGATGTCACTTCATTAGTTCATACACATGGTAGGCTCATAAGGTCTGTTATCGTGGTCGATGTAGGAGATGAAGAGCGAGGATTTTAGTATGTCACTTGCACCAATTGGGGACTCCCAAATCCCATCCTCGTATGTCGAGGACTCTCAGCCCATGATGGACTTCGGCATGACCGACAGCACGTACGGTGCTGTGCACGACGCTGTAGGCTCGTTAGCTACGACGTTGAACCAGCAGATTGCGAAGAACAAGGCCCAGACCAAAGCAACCATGAAATGGCTCCCTTTCATGTCAACCTTCGTGCTCAAGCACATGACCACTCTCATCAAGACAGGGGTTAGGACAGACAAGGGTTTCAAAGAAGTGCATCTGAAAGCTTGTGCTAAGGCTCTCTTTGCCCACTGTGGGGCAGAGGTGACCTCAACTCAGGTGTACAACCACCTGAGGAAGTGGAGGCTGAGGTGGGTACAGGTGAGCAAGCTCAGAGATTTGAGCGGCGCTCAATGGTGTGAGGAGACCCACACCATCATCCTGGAGGACGCACACTACATGGGCCACATCATGGTGAGCACCTGTGTACTAACAGTGGGTTCTTTTCAAACTTGTACTAACCATCCTGCTCTAACACACTTATCTTCCAATCGTAGGATCACCCCAAGGATGCTGAGTTTCTTAACAAGCCTATTCTGAACTACCCACAGATGCAAACGATCTTCTCCTTTGGTTTGGCCACCGGCAAGTTTGCCATGGGGTCAGGTAATCCCCTTGGCACTCCTCAGCCGGAGGATGCCGACACGCAGGAGTCTGACACCGTGATCCTTGATGGTCCTCCGGGCAGGAAGGGGGATACACCCAGCCACGCCCATGGACTGAAGAGGAAGAGAGGTGCCCTTGCCGAGGAGGAGATCCAGGCCTTTGCCAGCATGACTGAAGCTGTGAAGAAGGTTGCCCAGGCCATTAGGGAGAGCAAGCCGACGGACATGCACCCTGACCTGTACAATGCCGTCATGGACTCTGTTGGGTTCACTGAGGAGGCTCTGATGGTGGCTCTCGGCCACCTCGTCGACCACAAGGCACAGGGTGTCAACTTCGTCGGCATGGCAGAGCAGCACAGGACCCTCTGGCTGAGGAACTTCATGGGCAAGTACTACAACGAGTGATCTCGCACTGTGGAGGTGGGGAGGGGTGGCAGCAGCAGATGCATGAAGAAGTTGAACTGATGATGTCGATGTATATATTGGCTTAGCTAGGGCTTACAAACTACTCTTATGGCATGTATATTTTGATGAGGTGGTATATACTAACCCCTCAGATGATGGTGAACTTGTTGGTGGTGCTGGTGGTAGGATGACACCCACTTTTTGATGTGGTGGTAGGTGTAACACCATAGGTGTAGGATGAACTTGTGATCCTACTTTTATAAGTATCATGCATGCTGCAGTAGTTCTATGTTAGAGACGCGTTCTTAAGCTTCTGTTGATATTGTTCATGTGTCTAGTTATGATGATATGATCTATCCCTTCATCCTTGTGTCCTTTGCAGATGAACTGGTACGTTGTGTACAGGGGAAGGAGTCCAGGAGTGTACAATTCTTGGCGAAGCTGCCAAGAACAGGTGGCAGGGTTCTCCAACAACAGCTATCAAGAGTTCGAGACTTTGCAAGAGGCTCAGGCGAACTATATGAACTATCTGAACACCACCCCCCTTGGAGATCACGACGTGATAGAACATCAGGTCATTGCTCAGGCCATACCCAACGTGGGTAATCAAGTGGTAGGTTCTAGGATGAAGGACTTCATAATCATCGTCCTAGTTGTGGTGATTGTGAAACTCCTTCTGTTCTAGTGTATGATCATCGTAGTGTATGATCATTGTAGTAGTGTATGATCATGGCATGGTAATCTCACCATGTTTGAACTGTGGTAACCGTAGCAGGCTGCTTGCAAGCAACCAAACAATGCCCGAAGAGCCCAGATTAGATCGAACCAAACAAAGGGCTTATGTTTTGTCATCCCATGCGACTAACTCGGCTGCATGCTACCTAACATGAGCATAGCTCCCGGCCGTTTTTCCGTGGTCATGCTCTCCAGGGCATGCCCCAAAAAAAAACGAGATGGGGATGCAGGCTACCAATCGCGCCCTTAGACATTAGCCTTTATGAGACCTTCCAGGAAACTGCGTCGGCGCGGTTGTACAACTTCGTCGATTATTACTGGAACTGAGCACTAGATCGAGCACTACATAACGTGAAGCGTCGAGCACACTGGTGTTAACAGCCACCCATGGATCATCAATTGCCACTGACCGACCACCATGGCCGGGTCCGCGGCTTCGTCGCTGGAAGGAGGCGGGAGGGTGGTGGACACGTACAAGAAGGCGCTGGCCACGGCGGCATCGGTGGCCGCGTACGCCATGCTGGCGCGCGGCATGGCGAGGGAGCTCCTCCCCGAGGAGCTTCGCGCCGCGGTGCGTTGGGGTGCGGCGTTCGTGCGCGCCCGCCTCGGGGCCGGCGACAAGGAGCAGCACACCATCGTCATCCGCCGCCACTTCGACGGCGGCTACAGCGAGAACCACCTGTTCGACGCGGCGCGTACGTACCTAGCCACCAAGATCGACCCGCGCGCCATGCGCCGGCTCTGCCTCGCGCGCTCCCGGCACAAGGAGCCCGACGGGAGCAGCAGCTGGAGCACGCTCCTGTGCATGGACGACGGGGGTTCCACCACCGACACCTTCGAAGGCGTCGAGTTCAAGTGGACATCCATCGAGTCCGGCGGCGACGACGGCAAGAAGAGTAAGGGCCATCGGGCGGCCCCACGCGAGACCCTGGAGCTCAGCTTTGACGCCGGCCACACGGACACGGCTCTGGAGCGGTACGTGCCCTTCATCATGTCCACGGCGGAGCAGCTGCAGCGGCGGGACCGCGCGCTCAAGATTTTCATGAACGAGGGGCGGTCATGGCACGGCATCAACCACCACCACCCGGCCACGTTCGACACGCTCGCCATGGACCCGGCACTGAAGCGGGCCGTCGTCGACGACCTCGACCGTTTCCTGAAGCGGAAGGAGTACTACCGGCGGATTGGCAGGGCTTGGAAACGCGGGTACCTGCTCCACGGCCCACCTGGGACCGGCAAGTCCAGCCTTGTCGCCGCCATGGCCAACTACCTCCGCTTCAACCTCTACGACCTCGACCTCTCCGAGGTGAGCCTCAACTCGGCGCTCCAGAGGCTGCTTATCGCCATGCCCAACAAATCAATCCTCGTCATCGAGGACATCGATTGCTGCTTTGATGCCAAGTCGAGGGAAGACCCCAAGATGCTGGTGCCCGCCGACGCCGGCAGTTCGTCGGACGACGACTTCCCACCCGGCAAAGCCGACCACACGGGAGCTCGCCAGCAGCAGAATATAACGCTGTCCGGGCTTCTCAACTTTATCGATGGGCTATGGTCGACGAGCGGCGAGGAGCGGGTCATCGTCTTTACCACCAACTACAAGGACCGCCTCGATCCGGCGTTGCTGCGGCCGGGGCGAATGGACATGCACATCTACATGGGCTTCTGCTGCTGGGAGGCGTTCAAGACGTTGGCCCGGAACTACCACCTCGTCGACGACCACGTTCTGTTCCCGAAGATACAGGAGCTGCTTGCATCGGTGGAGGTGACGCCGGCCGAGGTGTCCGAGAGGCTGCTGCGGAGCGAGGATGCCGACGTTGCGCTACGTGTGCTCACGGAGTTCCTCCAGGGCAAGAGACGCAAAGCTAGAAAAGAGGAAGCAGAATTCAAGAACGACGTAGCAGAGAAAGCAATGTAGGGAACGACGTAGCAATGTAGAGCATCCTACAGGAAGCCAGCCTATCGCGATCTGCAGGCCGTTCGAAGGCGGCGGACCTACTGCAAAGACCGAGGGAACCGGATTAGAGGGAGGCATAGACTGGCTCCCAGTTGTTAGTTAGAAAAGCTTTTGTTCTTCTTTTCTCTGTTTTTGTTCGTGGGTCTGAGTCCTTGTACTCTGTTTTCTCCTTCTACTATCAGTGAAACAGCAGCCTTGACTGCTTTTCGTAAAATAAATTAAAAATAATTGGAGTGCACAGCACGGCCCCTGATTTCATTGACATGATCCCGAAAAGGTCAGATTTTATTACAGAATTCACCAACTTTTACTTCAACACCTGGAAAGAGCGAACAAACAACTACCAGTAGCTACCCTACTTCTTAAACGAACACTTTCAGGCAAACCAAAACTCAAACTCATAATCACTACAGACAGTTTTTTCATACGTTACCTTACTTTCCAGTGGTTGGTCTTTTGGGAAAACTTTCGGTTGCTATGGTAGTGCTTAGATGAAGCTCATAACCGCAGTATTTCAACCCTTAATCCCTTACCCCAGGTGATGCTGCACGCGACTCTGGTGATGTTCGCCGCATTGCCAGGATGTTGTGTCCGTTCCCAGACCCAAGCTCTCCCGTATTGTACGATATCGAGTGGCCAATTGGAACGACGAGTACACAAGAATCTGAAAGAAAGTGAAAGCAGCGTTGGCCTCATACGCACTGCAGAACAAGGTTAGTTCAGCTTGATCTTTGTCTCCTGATTGCTCCTTTTACTTCTAATTATCACTCTGATATGTTACAGACACTTATTTGCCCCTTTCGTCTGCCTACTTACAGGAACCTATGTATGATCTTCACGTTATTTGTGGTGTAAACCATTCTGTATCTGGTCCTGACTACTGTGTGGAAATCAATGGGCCCGTTTTAATATACTATCACATTCATGTTAATTTTCTGGCAAGCCGAAGAGGTGAAATCCAAGACTCTTCTTTGCTGAACTTAGCAATGACATGACACGGGATGAAGGCTGGAAGGTGCTCTTGTGTTGTCCCGTGAATTTTACCCGGACATGCCAAGGTATCTCATATTTTTGCAATACAGAAAGTAGCATTTGGACCAACGTGAAACCACCTCTCAGGGTCATTTTCAAGTCTTTTTTTCTATAAATAAGACAAAAGATTTATCATTTCCATTATTAAGTAGGCGAGATGTGGCCGGTTAACTGTGGGAAACCGTCCGAAAACTGGTACACACCCTCGCCGACCGTCATGGAAGCAAGAGCAGCATTTAGCTTCTCCTACGCGGATATGACCACACACTACACACGCTCTGACCATGATAAAATATTTTTTTCTTTAAATTGGAACATTTCTCATCCTATACCCACAGATTGGTAAAGTTTGAACCCCATGTAGCAAATCAATGATGTTCGCTTCCAGGCTATCACTGCCACGGCAGTGTACTAGTTCAACGTAATTTGACGGGATTTTTCTCAGAACTAACTTAATTTTATTGCAAGCAGGTTTCGGTAAAGTCTTTGATTGGTACTCCGTACTAAACTAGTTGTCTTGTTTGTGTTATCAGAACAAATCCGCTGCCTGTACTGTGATTACGAAGGGAGTAAAATTGTGCACCCGGCTGAGGAGGAATTCCAATTCAAAGGGCGCGACTTGGAGTTCCAGGAGATGGCCTCTGGAAAAGATCCGTACGAAGAGGAAATCGATCCGGACAGTGTGCAGATGTTATGTACACCTACTATAGTATCATCAGCATGCCGCGACTGGCATTAGATCATGTGGGAGCTCTCAGACTATGGTGACGATGACACTGATGAGGACGGCGACAGTGATGATGACCTCATAGAGTGAGGTGGGTTTGGCTAGCGTTTCTACACTTTCCCACTTTGATGTACCCTAACATAAATATATTGTGAAAATCTGATGTTCTACATGTTATTAGTTTTCTACAGTAGTACTTTGCCGTAGCCTAACTTTAACATATTCCGGAAGTATAATGCCTTACCTGTTTGGGGGAAACGTACGTGCAATTTAGTTTGTAAATTATTTGCGTATCTGGGATGTTGTGTTAGTGTTTTGCTATTTGCATTGATATTTGTACTTTACCTTTCTAAGCTTTATGTTGAACTGCTTTCTGTCGCATTGCCCTGGAAGGAATTTCGGAGGGTTCTTGAGGATCCTAGGTCCCAAGTCCCAACACCATCGACTGGTCCATTGCGCCAGACCATTGTATTTCTACACACAAAAAAATATCGAAATCCAAACTTGTTATATTGTTTTATATTTTAATCATCAACCATTATGTATCATCTAATTAACTCAAATAACGGTACTTTTAACCATAAATCAAAACGGTTGACCATATCAGCAAATAACTGACAAGAGATAATAACGCCATAATCAAGCCAGGCATATACACAGGTCATAGTACTCCGGTTTTAAATGAGATGAAAATTCTTCAAGAAAAATACACTGAGTATTTGCATCGTTGACAACTTGTAAAAGCTGAGTAGAAGACAAAAAAGATTCCACAAATTATGAATAAAGAGACGACGGGAAAACAATATCAACATCATTCACCCAACATCACCAATCCAATGTCAACACAGCTTTCTCTCCGCTCCCATTCTCTCATAAGTCATTTCTAATCATTTATACTCCTAAAATTGCAATAGAGCAAACAAAAAGACCGGGGGTAATGAACAAATGAATTTAACTCATGCAAACAACCAGTGGCTCTAATTGATGAGCTGCTGCAGATCGATGCGCCACGATGAGGCTAGCTGCTTCATTATCTGAACAGGTGTTGCACCCTCCCAATCATCCGGCAGCTCGATGGCAGTGGCTTCGTGAAGTCCAAATAAGAGTTCGTTCTTCGCATCTCGAGGGATTCCAAGATAGTCAGATCCGTTATCCATTACCAGATCAGTCAACTGCATTAACAACCAAGACAATCATAATTTACACGACTTGCTCAAGTAATGTTTTCAAGTATTCAACTCGAATATGAAACCGCAACATGCAAGACATCTGAGTACAGAATCAACCAGCTCAGTCTAAACATCTCTTGCAAGAAAACTGTACCCAAGGTCCCCAAAGAAACATCAACTTTCACAATGTTTGTTTGACCAACATATAGCCTACCGTTTTTCTTGAGAAAAACACAATCATTATTGTTAAATCTTCATAGTTTCTATAACATCTGACAGTAGTAATTATGCCTGAGGATAACACAGTACTGCATTGGCTTCATTAGTATTTATTTGATAATGTAGATATTAATATCTTTTCCTATAAACTTAGTCAAAATTCACAAAAGTTTGACTTAGGACAGAACTAATATGTACCATACTTTGCCACGGAGGGAGTAAATAGAAACAGCTGCATCTGCATTAGTTTCACAAGTATGTTTAATCATTATTTGACTTGCCAAGCAAACAGAACAAAACAAAAAAGTAACTACTTAACAAATAAAACCCATTTGATCACTGAAGAAACATAATTTTCATTCACGTACTTCACAATATTTTCCCCTTCAACCTTGTAGCAATCCAGTAAAAATGAGTGGCCTTCATTCTAGAGCAAATGAAAAGCCAGGAGTCTGCTTGACAAGGCAAAAGGACCACTTGTCAATCAGTTGCACTTCTCTATCCAAATGATTTTCTACCACATATGTTAGAATACTTCATTAAACTTAGTTATCTGGCTATTTATAAAGTTACTGAGGGATAAACTCATTGTAGATGCCTGTTCTAGAAGGCAAGCCCCCTTGCCCGCTTAGCCCACCTAGGCTGATTTGGGTCTCCCCCATACACCCGTCTAGTGTGGGCTGCTTTTTAGAACACTGGTTGTCGGTTAGATACCACTGAGATTGTCTAACATCCTCCTCAGATATTCCGTCATTCTTGGACAATTTGGAAAATTAAATTACTATTCAACTTGTTAGAAGGGCGAATACCAAATCATATCCACTGCTCTGAACACGATCTACATTTAACAAAAGTAACATAGCAGGCGCACAAGGCCTATTTGGTGAACAAACGCAGAAATTCAATGTCAGGAGGTTTTCTGAAGATTATAGGTACTGGTGGCATACGTTGGGTGTGGGACTACTCACACATGCATTTGGGCCACACTGATGGGGTCGGATGGCTTGAATTGGATTTGCGCCACATTGACAAATATAAGAGCACACAATCTGACTATTGACAATATACTACGCAGAACTGAGGATACAGGAAAAGTTCAGTGTATTCAGCTACAACCCCACTGAAAGCATCTTACTGCCAAATCCAATTTCCTAAACTAATTTGCATTGCCAATGGTACGTTTTTTCGCAAAAATGAACGGTAGCTATGCATGAGATACAAGAACAATATGCAACGGTTTAAGCATATGCACACCAAAATGTGCTTTAGAGCGCTGTACCATAGCCCTAGCATGGAATGACGGATTTTTTCCCAGTTCAGCACCAGTTTTGGCATGACAAGAAAAATCTAATTTGACATTTCCCTACTATGATTGTCACTAGTCAAAAACATCCAAGGAACTTCATATGGAAAATTTTGCTCCTAAAATGGAAGATGGTAGTTTACCTGCTGAAGCCAGCTCAAAGCAATATCATAAAAGCTTTCTTCTACAAGAAACTGTCCAACAGCATGTAAGACCTCATTTGCCACCTCGTTTGACAGTTGATCGACGACTGGTCCGGTTTGCTCCATTAACTTTACAAGTAGTTCAGCATCTCCGGTTGAAAGAACCTCAGCATAAGCCGAATCCATGTCACCAACATGAACAGCATCCATAGCGCGAGTCCAGGATTCCCAGAGTGGTCCTCTTCCATCCCCTTGATTGTCATCATTCAGAGCCTCTCCATCCAGTTCAGGAATAGCAACTCTTGCGGCAGCCCTTGAACTTCCATTATCTTCGCCAGCTACTCTAATAGCTTCCAGTGTTGCCTCATCTTTTGAGGCTCTCCATGCACTTCGAGCAGAAGGACCTTCCCCAAACCGAAATGGCCCTGTCCCTTGTCCCATCCTCTCCTTGGACCCGCTTGGTCATTACCATTTCTAGGCACCCTCGTGTCAGATGAAAAAGAATCTAAGCCTCTTCTGGAATTCATTCCGCTTCTTGATCCAGAATAAGCATATGAATCCCATTGTTCAGAATCTGGTCTCCAAGATGGGCTTCTTACGCCAGAAGCCATACCATCTGCAGAAAAATACCTATCTGCATATCCTATCCTTCCATCACCACCCCTACCAAATTTCGAATTAGAATACTCATGAAAACCATTGTATTTCGCAGATGATCTGCCAGGAGATGAACCACCACCTCTCCTGCCTGACGATTGTGATATATCCCTAGCCATTTCCTCGACGACTCTCTCAAGACCACGTACTCTGTTCTCCAGAGTAACCATGCTGTCATGAGATCCTCCCATGAAGTCCTGAAATGTGCAAAGTGGAAGTGGTATTAAGTAGCTTTCCCAGATCTAATAAGCATAAATTCTCTCATAAGTAACACATCACAACAATATGCGGTATCACTTGGATAAGTAACAACAAGTCAAGTACCACCTAAAATGGCCGTAAAGGCAGTTTAGTTTACGTCCAGCAAATATAGAAGGTTGTTTCTAAATTACTAAATAATTTATGCTCGGTTCATTTGTATTATCATGTAATGTCGTAGCACTAGTTTCTCCTGGATGACTTCATGAAAACTGTCATATCAAAAGATTGGCAGCAGCTTGGCGCAGGCACCAACATAGTATATGGCAATAGAATTAAAATTTTGTACTTCCACTTACTCAATTGCAGATAGATTAAAAAATAGACTCGGAATATTAACTCTTATCATCAATCTGGAAGTTAAAAAGCTGTGACATTTTATGACTATACTCTTAGAAGTTAGAAGTAAATAAAAAGATCAAAATTCAGTGTTTCCTATGCTAAAAAATCAGTACAGAATAAAGCTGAACAAAACTAACCTGCAACATGTTCATGAGACTTGTTTGCTGTCTCTCCAATTGTGACAGCTGCTTCTGTATCACCATCCAGTTTGTTTTATTGTTTATGAAAGGACCATCTCCTGGGATAGTCATTGGTGCAGAATCTTTTGCACTTGTTTCACACCTATCTTCGACATCAGATACCCTAACCTTTGCATCTTTGTTTCTATTTCCTCTTTGGCCAGCCCATTTATTTCGACCATTTTGAAAATTAGAGCTAGAACGCACTTGAGTCAGACTTCCTTCATCATCTGCTGATCCATTGCTGTTAGCAGGACCAATAGGATCACCATCTGCTTCTTCTAGATCATCTTCACTTTGTAAATGAGATTGTAGAGTCTTGCGGGGAACTACCACCTCGACAGCCAAGTCATCTGTGGTTCTAGTCTCAAGCTTTTGGAAAAATTCAGGGTTCAGTTCCCTGTCAGTTAGTGTAGGTCTTTTCTTCAATAGAACTGCTGCCTTTTCAGCAATGCTACTGCCCTTTGCTTTCTCATTGTTGCTAGGTGAATCCAGCTTCGCTTCACTACCAGTTGGTTCCTTATTTTTGCCATCTGCTGCATGCAAATTGTTTAACATTAAGCATAAAATACGGAAATAGTAACACCCTAATAATAGCATACACTTATTCAAGAAAATAAAACGTTGATACCATTTGCATCTTCCCCTGTCAATTGCTTCCACAGTTGTATTGCATCAATCACGCTATCTCTGACAGGCCTTACCTGGATTTTTGTTTACAGGAACAACTTATCAATGCATTGTGTGTATAATGTGGGCATCTGAAAATGCATGGAACAGAAACAAATCGCACATTCTAGATTGAGCGAGCTGCATTATTTATTACCTTATCAAAACGGCAAGCCTCGAGAGCAGCGATGGTTGGAGCGGCCCCATCACCTATCAAGTTGCCTGAATAGGTAGCCAGGACACACAGTGTGTCAGCAGCTGCTTTTCTAGTAGCCCAATCACTGTTCTCAAGGCAGTCACGGATACTTTGCAGTGTCTGTTGCATATTCTGGGGACTGATCGCTCCAACCTGAAAGGCAAGAAATCAATTAACAAAACTCAGACAAGAATGTCAGTGCCGTATTGATAGTTTCTATCATTGCACACTTGCAGTATGCAAAAACAAATAGCTATGGCATAGGTGGCAAGTTTACATGATAAGACCATATGAAGCTCCTAATTATAACTAAAAAGCAGTTCAGCATTGTGTCCTATGAATGAAACAGGATAATGTGTGTCAAACACTTGCCTAGGTGCGTATGATCCAACATATAATCTCCACGATATCAGTTGCGACCTATCAAAATCCCCGGCTCAAACAGCTAATGGGCAATAGAAGTAGGTCCCAAAAACACATCCTACTACTTCTTAGTATCAGCTAGTACATCAATGAATACATAGATATATCCAATATATCAGGAAGAAAACTGCAACTGAAACTCCAACATTTAAACACCATATGCATACGGAGAGGTAATAGTCTAATAGATGTCTCGTGATCCTTTGCGAATAAGGAAGAATGGAGAGTTACTGGAAGCATCTAGAAGGTTACCTAAGCTTTATTTAAATCCTGTAAATCACAACAGCATGTTCATGCCTTCGTGGGGCCAAACTGTTGGCACTAATCTTGATGTTGTGTGTCCCACATTTAAGTTAGACGTTTGTGCAAGCTTTAGTTGAGCGCATGCATGGCGAGATACCTGTGTACAAGGTGAGGTGCCGACAGCCGTACGACGCAGACTTTGCCATGTGAAGCGGTGGTGCATCAGTGCATGTGAGTCGTGAGGCCAAGATTGCACAAACTAGTATCCAGTTAGCCGAGTGAATCAGCTAGTTAGCAAGTTAGTTGCTGCATGCACTGATTAGTTAGTGGGTAGCCAGTTTGGCTGAGTCGTATGCATGCTGGAGTGGATCCAGGAAGTGAGTACATGTGGTAGTGGGTCTAGGTAGTGGCGTGAGTTTGCATGGCATGAGTGTCAAACTTTGTGTATTTATATACGTTGCTTTGATTAATGGAAAATGCGGCCGTGAGGGCACCGGCAAACATGTAGTCTCTGTGTTCACCAAGGAAGAGTCTCCCTTGGCAAAGCCATCGTTTTTCCTCCTTGGTTGTGTGGTGTGCGTGTGTGTTCTTTGAGAAAAACTACAAGAAGATAGGAGCTGAGCGATTCAGCTCCAACACAAACAGTATTTAAATGTAAACACGGTCTTATATACCCTGTGGCAGGACATAAAATGCTAAATATCCAAACTTCACACTCTTCATCTGAAGATCACACTTTGATCTCGCTACTTAAGCATCTAAACAGTGGTTCATACTCTTGACGGTAATTCACCAAACACTTTTATCGGCACACCAAAATCTCACCAGTATCCCATCCTACAGCTGGCAGTGAGATATACAAACCATATCAGAAAACAGACCAACATGATCAAACTAATTACTACAGCAACGTCAAATGGCACTTTGTCCACCCCCGTCTTAAGACCTAAACTAAAAGTGATGTGGGTAGTCTGGAATACTGAGGATTTCGAATTCTGTGATCATGCATACTAAGGGCATCTCCACCTCGCCCGCTAGGTGTTCGGCGTTTCGTCCGACCCAGCCATGGACTCCGACGCCGAGGAGATGCTCGCCGAGCTGTTTGATGAGGAAGCCGAGGCCGCCGTCGACGATGAAGAACACTTGGTGATCCTCAGCTGCCTCGCCGGCCTGCTCGCCAACGACGCGCGGCCGCGGCGTGGTGGCTCGGCGCTCGGTCGCCGCAAGAGAAAGCCGAGGCAGCGCTACGAGGGGTACTGCATCCTCTACTCCGACTACTTCGCCGATGATCCCCTGCAGGACGAGGTCGTGTTTCGGCGCCGTTTCAGGATGAACCGCAAGCTCTTCCTCAACATCATGCATGCCATCCAGGAGTTCGACACCTACTTCAAATTGAAGAAGGACTGCACCGGTGTGGTAGGCTTTACCTCAATTCAGAAGTGCACGATGGTCATGAGGTTGCTTGCATACGGTGCTCCCGCTGATTCGCATGATGATTATCTGCGCATGTCCGAGTCCACAACCATTGATTGCTTGAACAGGTTCTGCCGGGCAGTGGTTGCAGTGTTTGGGCCAACCTACTTGCGATCACCCAATGCGGAAGACACCGCTCGGATCCTAGCTTGCAATGAAGCAAGAGGCTTTCCTGGGATGCTTGGAAGCATCGACTGCATGCATTGGGCATGGAAGAACTGTCCATTTGAATGGCAAGGGATGTACAAAGGCCACAAAGGAGAGTGCAGTGTGATTCTCGAGGCCGTGGCTACAGATGATCTATGAATTTGGCATTCCTTCTTTGGTATGCCAGGAACTCACAATGACATCAATGTGTTGCAGTGCTCGAATGTCTTCGCCAAGCTTGTTGAAGGTCATGCCCCCCCCCCCCCAGTGAACTACGAGATCAATGGGCACCAGTACACAAAGGGCTACTACCTTGCAGATGGCATCTACCCGAAGTGGTCAACATTTATGAAGAGCATCTCCAACCCTGTGCCAGGAAGCGCGAAAGCTTGGTTTTCCAAGTGCCAGGAGGGTTGCAGGAAGGATGTTGAGCGGGCATTTGATGCGCTGCAGTCTCGATTCGCTGTTGTCCGGTACCCAGCTATGACTTGGTCGAAGGCCAACATGTGGGAGGTGATGAACTGTTGTGTGATCTTGCACAACATGATCATTGAGAGTGAGCGGGATCATCCGATGGCTGAGAGTGAGGCAATGGCACCATACTACCGACAGGGTCCTCTTGCAGATGTAGATCACCAGGTGCCGGCAACATGGGCAACCTTCCTCGCTATGCGCCAGGAGATTCGAGACCCTGCAGCACATCTACAACTGCAGAATGATCTGGTGCAGCACTTGTGGGAGCGCAAGGGCAATGGCACTGCCAATGCTGGCAATGGCAATGCCTAGTTTGATTTGTTCTATTTGCTTGCATTGTTGAACTATTTGTGTGTGGATTTGTATGCTAAACTATTCTTATGTGTGAATTTGTATATCGAACTATTTTAAATGTGTCGGCCTTGTTTATGCGAAATATGCCCAAAATCGCCGGCTGGGGGCTGCCTGGGTTCACGGCTGGGAATCGGCGCCCCCAGGGCCCAAAATAGCGCCGTCGTGGGGGGGGGGGGGGGGGGGGGGCAACGAGTGGAGATGCCCGCAGGGCTGCCCACAGAAAACAACTACTAGCAGTCCACCACATACTTTGATCGTCTGGCATTTGTTATGTCAATTCATCAAGCATATATCATACAAGACAAAAATAAATAAAGGACGACAGTCTACTATACCTGAGCTAAGCTTCCGATGACATTGAGCAGTGCCCCCTTGGCCTGTACACCCTGCCCGCCGACCAGTTTGAAAACCCTGGAGCCAAGCTTGCCAAACATCACCAACACCCCAGGTCCAGGCCCTGCCCCCTCCACCGTCTTTGCCAAGCAGGCCGCAGCCCCGCTCTGCACAGTCTTGCTCTGCTCTCCATCACCTCGAAGAGCGGCTTCACGAACAGTGCGACAGTCCCATTTCCCGTCTCACCAGCGGGTAAAGCAGCCAGCGGCCGGAGGTAGACCGCCGCTAGTTGCCCCGCGGCGTCACGGCAGGCGTCGCGCACGGACGAGTCGGATGCCGGGTCCTTGAGCCGCCGCGCGAGATGCGCCATCACCTTCTGCAGGTGCGGCGCCGAGGCGTCGGGATGCGCCGCGCAGAGCATGGCAAGCAGGCGTATGGACTCGCGGCGCGCCGGCGAGGCGAGCCCCTGGGTGTCGGAGGCCAGCGCGTGGAGGAGCATGGGCACGGCGTCGGGGGACGGCGGCGAGCGGATGAAGCGGTCGAGCTCCTCGACGGCGATGTGGTGCGTGTCGCGGTCGGAGAGCTTGGCGAGCGCGGAGAGCACCCGCGACTTGAGCTCCGCCATGGCCGCGTTCTTGGACGGCGCCGCGACGGTGGCGGCGGAGGCAGGGTTCGGCGGCTGCGGCGCGGTGGTTGGCGACCTGGGGTGGGACTTGGTGGCGGATTTGGAGACCGCGGTCGCCATTGCGGCGGATTCGCGTGAGAATCTGGGGAATGGCTAGTTCAGATTTGAACTGGTGTGAGATGTGGGATTTGGGTTACAATTGGATGCATCAATTCGAGGTAAACTGGTGGGATTCGGGGAGCTTTTGAAATCGGCCGATGGGTTTGGGAGTGGGTTTTGTGGACGATCTGGGATGAGATGATGGATCTCGCCTGGGGGAGCGGAGATGGGTGGGGGAAGACGAGGAGTGAGAGCCGATTTTTCCTAGACGACGGGTGAGAAAGGCAGAGTGGGCCACTATGTCAGTGACCGGCCAGCGATTATTAGGTGAGAAGGAATTTTTTTTTTCTTTTTTTTTGAGAACTCCCCCCCCTCCCCTCCTTTTATTTCTTACTCCATAATGTTTACATTGACACCATCAGGTGGATCTAAAAAACAAACATGCCTACCCTGATCTAAGCACAAAGTGCTTCTAGCTAGACCATGGGCATCTACATTCGACCGGCGACCTTCATGGACAATCTCGACATAAGCAAAACCCTTCGCCGTCTCTTCTATTTCTTGCACCAGCTGGCCATACCCTCCAAAAATATCGCCAGCTCTGATCTTCCTAACTGCATTGATGCAGTCGCTCGCCATCTTGATCCTTCGCAGGTGAAGGTCCGTCGCTAGCGCCATGCCTTCTCTACAAGCCAAGGCCTCTAGCATCTCCGGGTCTGTAGCTCCAGGGATCATCACTGCTGATGCGCCAAGGAACAGCCCTGAATCATCACGCGCCACTGCTGCTATCGAAGCAACACCGCCGTTTTTGGATAGCGCCGCATCCACATTCACCTTCGCCACACCAGCCGGTGGAGGAAGCCAACGAGGGGCTGCCACAGCTGCTCGCTGCTCCCGCTGAACCTGTGTATTCACCAATGCAAGATCGGTGATGAACCTTTCAACAAAACTGAAAGTCGAGAGAGGACTCTGAAATATTTCCTCATGCAACGCCTTCCTCCGGGCATGCCAAATAGCCCAGAGTGTGACCACCGTCCAGGTGAGTTCATCATGTGATACTGATTCAATCACCGTGGCTAACCAATCTCTGGCATTTGCCTCCTGGATGTTAAAGACAGCCTCTGCCAATTCTTCCGGCAACAGCGCCCACACGCTCCTGGCCATGTTGCACTCAAGCAGCGAGTGTCGCCATGAATCAACTGCCCCACACAGCGCACATGCGTTCGTAGTAGCCATGTGCCTGTGATGCAAGACATCTGCCGAGGGCAAGGATTGCTTGGCAAGCCTCCAAAGAAAAATCTTTAGTTTCGACGGGACTCTGACTTGCCACAACTGTGCCCACTCCTTCTCCTCCTTTTTTGTATCTGATCTTCCGGCGCTTTCTTCCAACCACGCCGTCCTCCTCTTCCTCGTGTTCACCAGCATATGATACGCCGAGCGAACGAAGAAGACTCCTCGCCGGTCATAATGCCAAGCCCAGCGATCCGCCTGCTGCCTTGATGGTAGTGGTATATCCTGCACCACATCAGCGTCCATCGGCGCCAAAAACTTCCTGACCCTCTCCATATTCCATGATTTCATGTGTGGATCAATCAGTTCGCTCACTAGTTCCGGGGGTTCATCGTGTGGACAACATACTGGCCTCAGCATGCCATCTCTAGGCAACCAGTTCATGTTCCAAATGTTTGTGTGCTCCCCTGTCCCAATACGTCGGATAAGACCTTGTTTGAGCACGTCTTTTCCTTCAATAACCGCTCGCCACACCCTAGATGGTGCCGAGCCCAATTCTGCTTCCAAGAACTCACACGTGGGAAAGTAAACAGCTTTCAAAATTCTTGCACTCAACGTGTTAGGTTCCTGTATCATACGCCATGCTTGCCGTGCTAGGAGAGCCAAATTAAATAATTCAATGTCTCTAAATCCCAGCCCACCATGACTCTTTGGTTTAGTCATGTCTTCCCATGCTACCCAGCATGTTTTCCTCTTTCCTTCTTTACTTCCCCACCAGAAGTTCCGAAGTAAACTGTCGATATGCCTACATAACTTCCTGTCCAGTTTAAAGCAAGACATAGAGAAAGTAGGTATTGCTTGCGCTACGGATTTGATTAAAACTTCCTTGCCTCCCGCAGACAAAAGCATCTCTATCCAACCTTGAATTCTTTTCCATATTCTGTCCTTCAAATATTTGAAAGCCCCACTTGAAGAGGTGCCAACATCAGAAGGCATTCCTAGGTACTTCTCACTCAAGGCTTCATTATGTACATCTAAAGTGTTCATAATTTCCTCCCTGATCACCGCATTGCATCCTTTTGCAAAATGAATTGACGATTTATCCATATTTACCTGTTGGCCAGAAGCACGACAGTAAATTCTCAACACATCCTTGATCTCCTCAGCACTCTCCCTATTTGCCCTGAAGAACAGCAGGCTGTCATCTGCGAATAGTAAGTGGCCAACAACCGGAGCTGTCGGTGCCACCTTAATACCACTTAAGTTCGATGACTCCAATCTTGAATTTAAAAGGCACGAAAGGCCCTCCGCTGCCAACAGGAAAAGATAGGGGGAGATAGGATCTCCCTGACGTATACCCCTTGATGGAGTAAAGCTCTCTGTGCACTCCCCATTAAAGAGGACCGAAAAAGATACCGAGGTGACCAATCTCATGATCATCTCTACCCACCGGCTATGAAAACCCAGCCGTAGCATGATTGCCTTCAAGTAGCTCCACTCTACACGATCGTAGGCCTTCCTCATATCCAACTTCAGAGCACAGCACCGCAGCTTCTTAGCTCTCTTCCTCTTCATAAAATGAAGACACTCGTATGCTGTGATTATGTTGTCGGTGATTAGTCTGCCTGGGACAAATGCAGACTGCTCCTCCGAGATAATATCCGGTAGCACCTTCTTGAGCCTGTTAGCAGCCACCTTCGAGGCTACTTTATAAATAACGTTGCATAGGCTAATAGGTCTAAACTGACCCAGCTCCTCCGGACTGGCCACCTTTGGAATCAGAACCACAAAGGTGTTGTTTATAACCGCTGGATCATCCTCTCCCTTCAGAACACGCAACACCACTGCAGTCACTTCAGCTGCACAAAGCTCCCAATGTTTCTGGAAAAAATGGGCGGGGAAACCATCAGGCCCCGGCGCCTTAGTTGGGAACATCTGAAACAAAGCTTCTTTCACCTCAATTTCCTTGAAAGGTTTGAGTAACTCGTCATTCATCCCCGGCGTTACCTTGGTAGGTACAGTATTAAGAACCTCACCCATGCCTTCCGTCCCTTCAGCTGTATACAACTGCTTATAAAACGCAGTAGTCATACCTCTCATTTCTTGCTCATCGGACGTCATCTGACCACACGGTTTCTTCAACTGTGAGATCTTATTCTTTTTCTTCCTCTGACTTGCACGCATATGGAAAAATCGGGTGTTCTTATCGCCAGCTGACAGCCACTGGATCCGCGACCGCTGCTGCCACATAATCTCCTCCCTGTGGTTTAGCTCCACAATGCGATCTCTAATTTTTATTTCCACATGCGATGGCCCCAATCTATTTGGGTCGGCTTGTAACTCTCCCAGCCTCTTTTGTAGTGTTTTTAGTTCGTTCTTCACGTGGCCAAAAGTCGAGACCCCCAGCCCTCGAGGCTTCCAGCGAACTTAGCTAACTTGTGTTGTAGCTCCGTCAAATCCCTCGCCTCACCATCCTCCTGCCAGGCTCGGGATAGGAACGGTGAGAAATCAGCATGCTCTTCCCACATAACTTCATACCTAAACCGCCCCTTGGGCTTCCTGCGTTGGCGACCCTCCACCGGCCGCCACCGTAGTAGAATGGGGCCGTGATCAGATGCTGCTACAGTCATGTTTGTCACCGTCGCCAGTGGATACCTATCACTCCACTCCGACGTTGCTAGGGCACGATCTAGCCGCACCCTACAAAAGGATCCTCCAGCCACTTTTTTCTCAAATGTCCAGCTGCGGCCTACGAACCCCAAGTCCTTAAGACCGCATACATCCACCATCTCTCGGAATCCGGCCATCTGTGCATGACTTCTTTGTTGGACCCCCACATGTTCCGATTGATGTAAAACTTCATTGAAATCTCCCATACAGACCCAAGGAAGATCCGTTGCAGACTTAATATACTTCAACATATCCCAGGTCTTAAACCTCTCCCTGGTCTGAGCCTCCCCGTACACACAAGTGAATCGCCATTTATACCCATCAGCCTCTGTGATGATACAATCTATATGATATTGCGAGTACGGTAAAACTTCCACATTTATTCCATCATTCCAGAAAATTCCTAGCCCGCCACTGCGGCCCGAGCTACTTACAGCAAAAGCATGATCGTAACCAAGCGTACGTGTAAGGCCTTCTACCCTAGTCTTGTGCACTTGAGTTTCAACAATACACAACAACGAGGGGGCAAAACTCCTCGCGAAATCGCGAAGCTCCTTAACTGTCGCGGCATTGCCAATTCCGCAACAGTTCCACGTTGAGCAACTCATTGCTGCGGGCGGCACTCCGCGCGGGAGCCCGCCTCACTTGTCGATCCATTGTTTTGTCCACTCGCAGCCATCATCTTCCTCTGCTTCTTTTTCTCCTTCGGTGGCACATAAGCTGGTGGTGGTGGTGGAATCGGGACTATATCAAGTGCGCTTCCCATCTCCAGCTGTTTCATTGCCGTTGGTTTCTCCGAAGTACGTTCCGTGCCCTCAATAACCGGCTTCAATGGACTGGTTGCCGTATCCATCAGTGCTTCCCCCTCATTTTCCAGCCCCGCCTCCCCGGATGTACGTTTGCGTGGGGCATTGTTGACGTTACTGGCCACAACTTTCTCCTTCCACACACCATCCCTTCCACCTCCCCGGCCTCTACCCCCGCGCGAGCTTCCTGCGCGGCCTGCCGTATAGCCACCCCGGTCACCCATTGGACCGCGTCCACCCTGAAAACCTTCCCCTGGTCCACTGAATCCCCTCCGGACTCGCGGCGTACCCGGGTGCCAAGTATCTTCTGATGCCAGCATCCAACCCCCAAACTGAAGCTCCTCCACAGCGTGCTCTCCCGTTCCGCACTCCAGATGATCATGCCCCATCTTACCACAGAAAGCACAAAATTTTGGGATCTTTTCATACTTAACCAGGAGCCTCATACTTTCACTCCCTTCAGGCGAGAAGGTCACCACCCTTGGTAACGGATTCTCAGCGTTCAGCTTCACTCGAGCTCTATGGAACTCCCCATGGCCAAAAGAGGCCACTCTCAGCTCAACTCTATCCACCTCCCCAACCCTCGATGCAAGTTGTTTCAGGATTGTCTCTGTGCGGAACAAAGGGGGGATCCGATGTATCTGAACCCAAGCCTGAACTCGGTTTGGCATCACTTCCGGGGTCGTAGACGCCCCGTCAAATTTCTCCAGCATCAGGGCACACTCACGGAACAGCCAAGGGCCCTCTTCCATGATCCGGTTCCAATCCCCCACACAGAAGGCTTGTACGATGAACAGGTTCTTCCCGATCGGCCTAAACACGACCTCCCTTGCAGCGTTCCACGCCGCCCGCATCGTCCTCTCCAGCGATTGCGCACTAAACTCCCTCACGGTCAACAGCGTGGCCACCGCCATCCACTTTACTTCCGGCAGATTCACACGTTCTGCCTTTGCCAGGAACACGCCCTCCTTCTCCTTGTCACTCAGCTGCAAGTTCTTGAGCAGATCATCCACTTCAAAGACCCTAGTCGATCTTGACGATCCCGCCGCCATGGTTGCGTCTCCCAACCCGATCCGATCTTCCGTCTACCTCACACCCTGCCAAGGCCGGGAAGCTGTACTAGACAGCCCCTTGATCAGCCCGAACAGGTGCTAGGATCGACAGGGAGGAGAATCGGGGTCAGAAGCCTTCGTCGGAGCGATCGCCGCCGAAGTCGCCTAAACCCTAGCGGAGGCTAGGTCGTACGTGCGTGAAGGAAATTATATGGGAATTGTTCGTATCTTCTTGGGCTCTTGGCCCACTTTGTCAACCAACTACGACTCCGCTGTAACGGTAGAGTGCTCATCCTTAATTCATTTGAAATCAAACTAGTCATCTTGGCGCGGCGATACGCCGCACCCGTAGCAATTAAGAGCGTTGAAACCTGTGGAAATTTATCGTTCAGGGTACGTTGAAATATTTTGTATTCTGATATGAATGTGTATTTTAATTTCATAGATCGAACTGATCGAACATGTTTGTATTCTGTTGTAAATATGTAGCTTTACTCCCTAATTGGAGGAAATATATTGTCGTACCATTTGTTAAATTAAGTTCATATTTAGAGGGAATGAATGTGCGCTTTCTTCAAATATTTATCTAATCAAGCAATATTTAAGCTTAACTACATAATTAAAGGGAGGTATGTTCAATTTGAACATTTGTTAAATTTGGACTGTATAAATGGAGAGTGGTAGTTATATTATCTCATAATAGTAACTTGGCGAAAGGATACAATATATTTGTATTTTTGCCTTAAATATATAATTTAACTCAGTAATCAGAGGAAATGTATTATATGAGCACCTATTAAATTTAATTTAAATCCAGTCCGTAATTAGAGGAAATTAATTTGCAGTGTCTACCAAAATATTCATCTAATTAGTTTGTTAAAAAAAAATTAACTACATAATTAGAGTGGGCTAAGCTATAGTATGTACAAATATGTTAACTAAATTGAAGTGATTAAATATGGTCAGCAGAAATATATTATGGTCATCTCCAAATATTTACCTATTTAAGCACTTATAAAAAATGTGCTACATATATGTTTTTTTTGTGGGCATTTTGAAATGTTTTATCGTATTTCCAAACATTTAGCAAGTTGAAATGTGGGAATGATGATATATTTTAGAGTTTCCCAAGAAAAAACCGAAGTAATCTGGAATGGTTAAATTCGTTACATTTTTTCTGGGCATTTTGATGTGTTTCAGGGTTTTACAAAATATAGTAATTTAGTAAATTGAATTGTTCAAATCAGTTTGCACTTAAAGAGTATCTCCATTTTTTAGCAAGTTGGAGTGTGCAGGTGTGTTTCATTTTTTTGGTGATCATTTAGAAATATTTTATCGCCGTTACAAAATACTTAGCAAATTGAAATACAAGGATGTTCATATATTTTGATGAGCCTTTTGGGGCAAAAACTAAGCAAGTTGGAAAGCTCAAATTTGGTATCTTTTTAAATTTGATTTTAATAGGTAGACAGTATTTCTCCAAAAAAATTGGCATACTATCTATATTTTTATAAACTGGAATGAATAAATTATGAATTCTGAAAGTTCACATGGATGAAATTTGGTATCTTTTTTAATTTGATTTAAATAGGTAGTTAATATTTCTATGAACATTTTGGCATGCTATATTTATTTTTTTATAAATGGGAATGAATAAATTACGAATTTTGAAATTTTACATGATTTTTTAAAAAAATTGCAGGAAGATTTTAATTATGTAGTTTTTTTTCAACGTTATGTGAATAGTTTGTTTTTTTGGGAAAAAAAACATATTAAAACTGTTGATTTGAATTATTGAGTTTTTTTTTTCAAAGCTATATGAGTAGTCTGTTTTTTTGTTGTGGGCATGTTAAAATTGTTTGTTTATTTTTCTTAGTTTTCATACTGAATTTGTTGGTTTAAATTATTTAGGTTTTTCTTTCCAAAGTTATGCGGATAGTTTTTTTTTCTGCAAGAAATTGAAAGTTATATGAATACTTCCCTTTTTTTGCGGGAAAAAAAAAACCATATTGGAACTGTTGATTTGAATTATTTAGGTTTAATTGTTGATTTGAAGTATTCAGCTTTTTTTTTCAGAAGTTATATGAGTAGTTTTTTTTTTTTGTGAAAAATTCGAAGTTACATGGATAGTTTGTTTTTTTTACAGGGGAAAAAAGTTATATTAATATTGTTGATTTAAATTATTTAGTTTTTTTTTCAAAGTGTTATGAATAGTTTTTTTTTTGTTGTGGGTATATTAGGATTGTTGATTTAAATTATTTAGCCATTTTTTCGAAGTTATATGAATAGTTTGTTTTTTTGCAAAAAAAACAAAGTTATATGAATAGTTTTTTTTTTGAGGAACAAAAACATATTGAAATTGTTGATTTGAATTATTCAGCTTTTTTTCCCAAAATTGTATGAATATTTTTTTTGTTGTCGGCATATTAAAATTGTTGATTCAAATTATTTAGTTTTTTTTCTTAAAAGTTATATGAATAGTTTGTTTTTTGGGAAAAGAAAAAAAAGACATACTAAATTTGTTGTTTTAAATTGTCTAGGGTTTTTTTTCAACGGCATATTTTTTTTTTTGCGAAGAAATTTTTTTTTGACAGGGTGGGCCCCCTGTGACGTCGTGCTGACGTCACAGGGGCGGCGGATCTGCCCGGGACGCCCGCGGCGGCGACGTGGTCGCCAGCAACGCGTCCGTGCGCTCCGGGACGCGAGCGTGGGCGCGTCAAGCGCGCCTCGTCGCGGCGCAGCTGGAGGTGGCGGCGCCGCCCGCTTCTGGTCACCGGAGCGGCCGCCGGCGGCCCACGAACGCGGCGGAGCACCGCGCGGACGGCGGCGTCGATCCCGGCGGCGGTGGCACGTCCCGGCCCGCGATCCGCGGCAAGAAGGGAGAGGACGCGGCGGCGCATCTCCCTGTCCCCTTGGATTGGAAGGAGGAGGGCCATAGCGGCGGTGGAGTGCGGCGGCGGCCGCCGGCGACGCGACGGTCGCGGGAGAGGAAAGGAGAGGAGGGGGGCTCGCGGGTAATTTTGCAAGAAAGTCGTCGAATTGTTTGCAAATTGTGAAAAGGTCCTTGGCGGGCGGTTTTTCGCAAAAATCCTGGACCGCGGAAACAATTCCGGAATTGTTCAGGTTGTTTTTTGTAAAAAGCCACGGCCACCGGGTCGACCGGGCGGTTACCGGGCGACGTGGCACGCAGCCATTGGTAGAAGAATGAACAGTAGCGCGCGGGGGGCCGACGTGGGCACATCCTGGCCGTCCATTCTCTCCGATCGGACGGCTCTGAATTGCCGGTGACGTGGCTCGCGAAATGGGAGGTGAATCTTGTCAGCCTTTATATATGGATCTATGTTACATCGTCTAGAAGGCTATTCACTTTGGTCATATCCCATATCCCCTTTGCCATCCTACCCAGTTCATTCGCCACGGAATTGCCCTCCTTCTGAAATATCGAAATAGGTCGTAACCCGGCTTTATATAAATAAAACCACAACACGGCCGAACAACAACGACAATACGACTCATCATACCACTCGACACTACACCACACGCACTCCAAGGCAAGATATAAACGTGCTAAACCTCCAGCAAACTTTAAATGGCGCCTTCGGGAAGGGGGGGTGTGATCAACTATGATTTACACTTGTCTTGGAGAGCATTTTGTGCTTCAGCTTTCTATCTTTTACCTCTGATTTTCATACATATTACATACTTCTACCTCATGTTGGTTTTATCAAGATATTTCACAACTGTCTATGATAATTGCAGGATTGATGCGCAAAGGCATCTCTTCTCATACATCACCCATTGGAAGCTATACTAGGGAGCTAACTGCAAAGAGGTTGCTACCCAAGGTTCTACTTGTGCTAGTCATTCGGAAGTTGGAGGGCATAAATGAAAAGTTGGTGCCCAACCACTCCCTCTCCGCATCCGTCGGCATCTAGTTAAGAGAGGACAGCAGGTAAACGACTGCGACATGTCGTGCTCGTGAGAACAACCACAACTAAAAGAGAGGAGAAGAAGATGGAGAAGTTGGAGGCGATCTGGATCTAGGAGAGTCAAGAAGAAGAACTGGCCGTGCTGCGAGGACGTCCCCGTGAACATCATCATCAAGCCGAGACTGAAGTGATCACCATTCTTTTCCCGTCATCTCTGTTGCTGTTCTTCGCCACCTTCTGTTGTCAGAGTAGTTTTTCTCCCTTTTCCTTACTTGTTGTTGTGGTACTCGAGTAGTTCTGAGCCGCGAAAACCGAGATCGATACTAGCCCTGAACCTGTTTGTGTTTATGCCTGTAAGAAGTTACTCTGCTTATACTTTTGCTATGGATCGACGTGTGGCACTCTTTTCTCATGATCTATGCTAGTTTACATTTGTTTTGTGTTAGATTCATTCATGTTCTTGTTATCTGTCACACCCTTTATATCCATTACTTGTGGTTAGACTGTGAGAAGCCTTTCCTGCACTAGCTTGATCCCTGGGGAGAGAACGATAAATCCACTCTAATTCTGCATTGATCAATTTGGCGCCGTTGCCGGGGATCAACTTTTGTTAGGAACGGTAGTATTACAGATCTAGCTGTGGTTTTTTCCTTCGGGTTACTGCACTAACAACGCTGATGCTTCTGTGAGTTCTGTGTTTTTCCTTACAGGTCATTAGTGGATGAGTGAGAGTAGTTCAGAGGAGAACCTATTACCATTAGACCCAGAAATCGAGAGAACTCTGCTGCGAAGAAGAAGAGAGTTAAAGCAAGGTCAACTTTCAGAAGCTATCAAGATGGGAGATCAGAGAGTTCTAGTCAGAGACCTATGGATTCCCAAGGATAAGGGGGTTTCTTCAGGAATTGTGCAGCCAGTGATTCAGGCAAATAATTTTGAGCTGAAGCCAGCCTTGTTTACCATGGTTCAGCATTCTCAGTTTAGCGGCTCAGCTGTTGAAGATCCTCATGAACACATCAGAACTTTCCTGGAGTATTGCAATACTCTAAAGCAAAATGGGGTTTCTCCTGATGCCATCAAATTATCTTTGTTTCCCTTTTCCCTGCGTGATGGAGCTAAAATTTGGCTCCATTCTCTGCCTATTAGCCTGACTAGCACATGGGATCATCTATTGCAAGCTTTTCTTGAGAGGTACTTTCCTCCAACCAGGGCAGCTGAATACAGGGATAAGATAACAAGATTTGCTCAATATAGTGGAGAAAGTTTATATGATGCATGGCAGAGATATAACACTCTCTTGAGAGATGGCTTATTCTACAAACCGTTTACAAGGGGCTAACTCATCAGACAAGAGCTTCTGTTGACTCTGCAGCTGGTGGTGGTATTATGAACAAAACACTTGAAGAAGCTTTCGAGTTAATTGAGAGTATGTCATCACATCATTTCCAATGGTCTAATGACAGACAAGTAGCTCCAATAGCTCCTGGAATGCATGTTGCCTTAGCTACTGATTCCTTAGCAGCTAAAGTCGAAATACTCAGCAAACAGATGGCAAATTTCATGCAATCTGGTTCAGCAGCTTCATCTGTCTCCAGTTGTTTGGTGTCAACAGTTTGTGATGTTTGTGGTAAAGCTGGGCATGCTTCTGGTGAATGCACATTCTATGCTAATCTTGGCCCATCAGTTTCAGAAGTTAGCTATGCTCAGGGAAATTACTCACAAAACTATAACCCATCCTGGAGGAACCACCCCAATTTGTCATACAAGAACAGTAATGCTGGTTCTCAATATCACTCTGCACAAGGACAGAATTTCAAGCAGCAATTTAGTGGAAACAGATCAGAGGTTTCCAACTCATCTCAGCAATCACAGAACATTAGCATGGAGGAAATAATGAAAATGCAAATGGATATGATGAGTAGCTTGAAGGATTCAGTTAATCAGCTGTCGAATAAAATTGATAACATATCAGTAGCTGGGTCAGGAAAAGGAGAACAGAAATTGCCTTCACAACCGGAAGCTAATCCAAGAGGACATTGTGGAGCAGTCATAACAAGTGAGGCAGTCTCAACAAGGTCAAGTAAAACTGCTGGTAAAGAGGCCTTGCTCCCTACTCCTCCAGCTACATATGTAGCCCCTGCCTTTAGGAAGTATCCACAGAATGCACAGCAACCACCCAGTACAGCTTTGGCTGGTCAAGAACCTGTTATTGAGGATGAAGTACATGTGATAGAGGAAGAATCAGATGCAAATGCAGAGACACCTTCAGTAAGAATTCCATTTCCTGAAAGACTTGGAAAACCAAAAGAGGATAAGCAGTTTGCTAAATTCCTAGAAGCTACGAAGACAGTTCAGATAACTATCCTATTCTGGATGCAGTTTTGCATATTCCCATGTATGCCAAGTTTTTCAAAGACTTGCTATCCAAGAAGAGAAGTATTGAAGAACCAGAATCGGTAACTATGACTAGAAACTACAGTGCAGTCATACAGAACAGGGTACCTGAAAAATTAGGGGATCCTGATAGCTTTTGTATTCCCTGTTTGATTGGTACAAGGAATGTGAGTGCTCTATGTGATCTTGGTTCTAGTGTCAGTGTATTGCCATTGTCTATCCAGGCAATAACTAATCTAGGGGAAATGAGGAAAACTTCCATGACTCTGCAGTTAGCTGACAGAACTATCAGGAAACCAGCTAGAATTTTGGAAGATGTGCCAGTTTTAATTGGGAAGTTTGCTTACCCAGTTGATTTTGTTGTTCTGGAGATGGAAGATGATAGTGAAGCTATAATTTTGGGCAGGCCCTTTCTTGCAACAGCAGGAGAAATGATTGATGTCAAGGGAGGTAAGCTCACTCTTCAGTTTGGGGATAAACAAGCTACTTTTGATATGACGCATGCAACCCATGTTCCAAGCACAACTGCTAATTGTTTTTCTATAGATTCAATAGAGGAATGCGTCTAGGATATGCAAGTGCATGAGGCAATATCTAGTGTTGTTGAATCAGAGTCCTCTTCAAATTCAGGGGAGATTCAGTTATATGTTATTTGTAGAATAACTGATGAAAAGGGAGAAGTCATTGCCCCTGCAATTCAGTCTAGTCCTATACAGCCTCCTGAACTGAAAGAGTTGCCATCACGCCTGAAATACGAGTTTCTAGATGACAAGAAGTTATTGCATGTTATTGTCAGTTCAGAACTTGGTGATCAGCAGACTGTGTTGCTTCTGAATTTGCTAAAGAAGTACAGGAGAGTGATAGGTTATTCAATAGATGATATTCATGGGATAAGTGCAGAGACATGTAACCATAGAATTTTCCTGGAAGAAGGAAGCAAACCTACTAGAGAACATCATAGGAGACTGAACCCAAAGCTTCAAGATGTGGTAAAGAAAGAAATTCTGAAACTCTTATCTGGTAATATCATTTACCCCATTTCTGATAGTGAATTGGTCAGTCCCATTCATGTAGTACCTAAGAAAGGAGGAATTATAGTAGTAGAAAATGACAAAGGGCAGCTTATCCCAACCAAATTGGTGACTGGCTACAGAATGGTAACTGATTTCCGAAAACTGAACAAAGCCACAAGGAAAGATCATTTTCCTTTACCATTCATTGATCAGATGCTTGAAAGACTGGCAGGGCTTGAATACTTTTGCTATTTGGATGGCTACTCTGGTTTCCTTCAGATTCCTATTCATCTAGATGATCAAGAAAAGACAACATTCACTTGTCCTTATGGTACTTTTGCCTATAGAAGATTACCATTTGGCTTGCGCAATGCTCCAGGCACATTTCAGAGGCTAATGATGTCAATTTTTCTGAGGAAATCGAGAAAATCATGGAGGTATTCATGGATGATTTCACTGTTTATGGAGAAGATTTTCACACTTACCTGAAGAACTTGGAAATTGTGCTGCAAAAATGTGCTGAAAACAACTTGGTGTTAAATTGGGAGAAATGTCATTTCCTTGTTAAGGAGGGTATAGTTCTTGGACATCTGGTCTCAGCCAGAGGAATTGAGGTCGACAAGGCTAAAGTGGAGGCAATTATGAGGCTACCACCTCCTGAAAATGTGAAGGGTGTTAGGAGTCTGCTTGGTCATGCTGGATTCTACCGCAGATTCATTGAGAATTTTGCTAAAATAGCTGGACCACTGACTCAGTTGTTGAATCATGATGTGCCATTCATCTTTGATGAACACTGTCTTGAAGCTTTCAACAAAATCAAGCAAGCCTTAACTGAAGCACCAATAGTTCATCCACCAGATTGGTCTCTTCATTTTGAGTTGATGTGTGTAGAACCCCCACCTTTTAACAAAGGTTGGGATTCCCCGTGTAACGTGCTAGTCCCTGGATCGTCTTGCTAGCACACACAGTTTGAGATGCAATACCATAACATTGTATCAAAGTATATTACACGATGATCCAGAATTTAAAAGATTCGATACAAGGTGCATAGCCGAAGGCTAGCTCAAACCAAAGTAAACACACAGCGGAAAGCAAATGATACAGTGAGCCCATCATCTTCATGTGCCACAGGCAAGCATGTTGGTTGTAGACTCGAAACCCTGTCGCAACCTCACTCATCGTATGACGGACCTGCAACGGTGAGTTACAGCCCAACTATATGGGTCAGCACAATTGAATTGTGATGGCAAGATGACACTTATGTGGATATAATGACAACCTATATTCTACATGAATATTTGGCTAAGTGGAGTTTTGAGGCTGTTTTGCATAAAGCCAGTTTTATCCTATCATTTGTAAAACAATTTTCATCATAGACAAAGAGTACCACTGATAGACATCAGTGAACACCTTTGACAACTACTCATGGCAAGCACCACTGATAGACAACAGTGAGCTCCCATCCCTTGTTCACCCTCAAGTTTTAATTTAGAAATTGGGATGAGGAGATCTTCAACAGCTTCCCGGTCTAGTTGCTCAAAATTGTCCATAACCGGGGACACGGCTAAGTATACTTAGTTTTAACTCTCGAGAGGGTGTGCACTTTCACCACAAGACCCAATCATTCCATCCTCCATTGCAACCATTATGCAATGGAAAAGAGAAGACTGAGACGAGATATTTCGGAAGAACTTTCCCATCCCATAATGGCCTGACGCGCTTCACCTATAAACCTCTACCACCACCTGTCAAGCCGGGATGAGTCCGCGCAACTTACTCCATCAAGACAGAGCCCATATGACATGTGGCTGCACTAGAAGCTACTGAACAAGGAGAGTCTACAATCTCTTTAAGCCTGGGTGACTTTCCACAATTGTGCACTTCCACCAAGGGCAAATTACCATAGACATGAACCATAGACATGGACCCCCTGAGTAGTCACCCACCATGGTCCCAACCAGCACCCAGGTAGTTCATTGATTAGTTATTAGTTTTCATCACTATCCAACTAATCAAAACATTTTTCATAGCATGACTATACTAAGTTCCATACTACAAAGTTCTGGGTGGGGGATGGCTACACACTAATAGGAGCATAGCATAGTATAATATTCAGTAACAAGCCTATCATGCATACTACTGAAAACACTAAGTGCATAGTAGTAAAAGTAGTAGGACTTTTATGGTGTCACTTGCCTTGGCCAACTGAAGAGTTGAAGTTACACTCTTCACAACACGTGAGACACTCCGCACAATCTAAAAGACAACAAACATACAACAATTCAATACACATGCACATCACAAAAACAATGCTATGCATGTATGGATGCAAACAACATTATTAAAAGAGTAGTACACTTTATTAGTTCTCTGGTTTCTAAATGATGCATGATGAAATGAGCAAAGTTTAATGCATTGTTATAATTTGAAAACATTTTTGAAACACTAGAGCGTTTACAAGTAAATTTGATACCTTTGAGCTTTTATTAATAGATAAAATAGCGTGTTAGGCTCTCTGGACTGAGGAGTTAATTTTTGACATTTATCAAAAGGATTCATTTCAAAATAATTTTTAAAACTCAAGTTTTGAATTAAATGGCCGAAATGTCCCTCTGAAATTTGATCAATTTTAATAGATGCAAAATGGAGAACTAATGATGCTAAATTAAACTACAAGTTCATAGCTTTCCAACGGTATAAAGTTTGTAAAATTTGGCCTAGTAGATTAATTGTTATGATTTTTACAAGTTGCAGTAATTCCTGTCCGAAAATCAATAAAATAAAAAAAATAAAAGAAAGAAAAAGGCGCACTAGCCTGGACTCGAACCTGGGATCTGCTGAGTTAGAAGCGAGGCCCTAGCCAATGGGCCACGTAACGTTTTGTGTTAAAATGGAGAACTGAACTCTGAAGAAGACTGCGAGCGACGGTAACTGAAGAAACAAGGAAAAGCTTCAGACTACGAACGCGGAGACGGCAGCGAGCTGCTGGTGATCCTCTCGCGCGAGCTCGACGGAACGGAGGGGAAGGGCTACGGCGTGGGTACCTGGAGACTGATGAGGATGAGGCGAGGTCGTAGGAGTGGTCGAGGAAGGCGGTGCGCTCCGGTGCGGCGGGAATCCTGCGCCGGAGTTGCGTCGGCGGACGGCGGCGTCGGGTCGAGCACGGGCTCGTCGTCCCCGTGTTCCTGCGGTCACGCGAATGCGTCAGGGATGTGCGCTGGAGGACGGCGAGGTCGAGGGGAGGGGCTCGAGGGCGAGGGGAGGGCGGTGCTCACCGGAATCGTCTGGCGACGGCGGCGACAGAGGCGGCTTCACGGCGACGGCCTGGCGGCGTGGGTGGTGCGCGCTTGCTGGGGAAAATGGAGAGGAGGGGCACGGGGTTTTAAAGGCGTCCGCGAGGGTGCCGTTGCGCTCGGGCGAGTGGGGAGCGTGGGCGAGGTGGTGCGGGTCGTGGCGCCGGCGGTTGTTGTCGACGACGCTGACGTGCGGGAGCTGGGCTGGGCTGGCTCGGCTGGCCTCTTCTCTTTTTTTTTCTGTTTTCTTTTCTATTTTTATAACTTTGCTTCAAAAGTTTTCAGAAAGATATTTTAAAATATGTTTTGGAAAGCCTGTTTAGAGTAGAACCAATTTGTAGTCCTTATGACACAAAATAATTTTAGAAATTGGAAGTATTGCGTGGGTTCATAAATATCCTTTTGTAAATATTTAAAATAGATACTATTGTTTGAGTTTAAATTTTATAAATTTTTAAAAGAAATGCAATGATGACATGATGACCATGAATGCATGCATGGTTTTAAAATTTTCAAATTTTCCAAAATTTCGGGATGTTACAGACTACCACCCTTAAAAGTAATCTCGTCCCCGAGATTCGCAGAGGCTAGCAAAAGGGATAGGTTCGGGGTATCTGGGTGGCTACCACCCTTAAAAGGAACTTTTGTGGGTCGTCTAGCTTTCTTGTTTCTTGTGTCGAGGTGACTCTATAGGTCAGCTATATCTTTAGTTGTCTCAGTTATGCTTCATCCTCATGGGTTCACACATAAAGTATGTACTGACATTTTCAAATGAATGAGTGCTTGAACAATTAATTGATCTTGGACTTACTGTTCATATCTTCATGCCCATGGTATACTTCTTCCACATTGACATGATTCACATGTACCTTCTTGAATGGGTTTGGCTTAACTTTATATGCTTTCTTCTCTGGGCACTCATTGGAGTAGTGTCCCATTTTTTTACATGAGTAGCATTGCACCTGGCTGTTATCCTTTTTCTCCGAAGGGTTGTGGCGATGTTGTCCATGGTGGTTATTCTCTCCGTTGTGGTTGTCGACTCTATATCCTCCATTATGGTGGTGGCCATGGGGGTGGTGACTATTGCTTACATGTGTATGTGCATTATCTCCATGCTGATGTCCATTGCCACCTTGCTTGTGGAATCCTGAGTTACTACTGCCATCATGGAAACTACGCATTTTCTGAGGTGGTCCGGAGTTGTACTTCTCAGAGTTGTGCTTCCTTTTCCGGGTTTCAGCCTGCTTTTGTTTGCTCTCCAAGATAGTGGCCTTGTCAAGTAGTGACTGGTAGTTGGGTGTGTAGACAACTGAAAGTTGAATGGCTAACTCATCGTTCAGACCATCCAAGAATTTCTCCCTTCTCTTGGCATCTGTGTCAACGTCATCTGGAGCATAGCGTGCCAGATTGTTGAATTCTTCTATGTATTCTGCAACTGTGTGGTTACTCTGACGCAGGTTGCGGAATTCTCTCTTCTTCAAGCTCATCACACCAGTGGATATGTGTGCAGTGCGGAAACCTTCCTGAAATGACTCCCAAGTGACCTCCTCAATTGGGTGAGTGATCTGATAGTTGTCCCACCAGCTGGCTGCAGGTCCTTCTAAAAGATGCGCTGCAAACCTAACCTTCTCTTCATCAGTGCATCCAATGGTTACCAGATTCTTATTCACCGAGCGTAGCCAGTCATCAGCTACTACGGGCTCCGAGGCACTAGTGAAAGTCGCTGGCCTCAGTCTCAGAAATCGGGTGAGCATGTCCATCTGAGGGGTGGTGGTGGTTGTTGTTGTTGTTGTTGTTGTTGTTGTTTGCTATGAACATTGTCATCACTTGCATGAGCTGCGCCATTGCTTGCTGCAGTCCATTGTTTTCCTCGTTGTTATTGTTGTTGTCACGACGGGGAGGCATCTGTGGTTTTAGTATAGATGAGAATTTAAGATAGAGAGGTCTAAAGAGAATATTCCTACCCACCAGCAGATCAAGGCAACTCATCTCAACAAACAACATCTAGCAAGCAACACAATCAAACGATCTTTTCCTTAAAAAGACAATCCTTTGATAAATTCGATTTAAACAACTAAGGTGGTTTGGAAAAATAAACGTATCGACATCGCCATACCACAGGGGTTGGTATGGTCAATACTCGAAGCGTAACAAATACTAAACGATAAATGGTGGTCAACCTAATCTCGATAACACCTTCTAAGGTGCAGCTTTCTTGAATTGAGCAAGGTACTTCTTTGTACTGCCAGTCTTACGCTTCTTAATGGCTTCTAATTCTCCTTCCACTTCCTTCAGGCGGTCTTGAGTTAAACGGAGTCTCGCATTTAGGACTATTCCTAGAATACCGATCGCGTTCCATGCTGCGCTCTTGCAAGAGTCGAAGAAACTGGGATAGTGTCCTGTAGCGGAGAAGATATGGTATCCTTTTCCCTTCGAGTCATCCTCCTTGCTTTTGTATAGGTGGGATTGCACCATCCATACCTCTTGCCCTGCCTTCTTGTAGGGGTATCCCTTGTAGACGACTTCTCCCTCGAGGTCTAGGCTCCTCATGATGTTCTTTAGGGCCATGGGAAAATCAGTGTCACTCCCTAGCGTCATGGTCCTCGTAGGTCCTTTATCAAAAGAATCGGTGAAACTAGTCATCTACAAAATATTTTAAAAGAATAGCAAGGAGATGAGTGTTATGAGAAGGAAAAGCAAAACTGAATAGATGCAAGGTAAACACTCTTAAATCAAGCAATTGTCACAACAATATGGTTCAACATACTAACAAGCAAACTAGTATCGCCATACCACATAGGTTGGTATGATCAATACACTAACACAACGTTGTTTCGAATAAAACTAATTTGGGGTCCAACTAAGGTAACCAGGGTGATACACTTCCTTGCCAACTTGTTCTTCCTTGGCACACTCGATTGATTCTCCTTACTTCAATTCTCTTCACTTCATGGATGCAATCTGGGCATCCTTAGAACGAATCAGGTCTTCCTGATCGCAGAGTTCCAAAGCCATATTCACTATGTCAGTCTTCAACTGGTTCACAGTGGTCTTCAAGGCATTAGTACTCTCATTCTCCTTCTCAAGAAGATGGGTACACTGGGCTTGCAGTTCGAGAATTTGTGCCTCCTGGTGTTCAATCTTGGCTTCCAACTTCATGTTGTCAATATCAAGTTTCATTTTGTCTTCGATGAGAGCATCCTTCTCCAAATCCATCTCTTGTTTCTGTGCGTCGATTTCCTCTCCTATCTCCTTGAGTTCATCGAGGTACTTCTGGGTGTTGTGAAGCCTAAACCGTAGTCTTTTTCCGAGACACTCGATAGCTTCCCAGGCTGCACTCCTTGCTGAATCAAAGAAGGAAGTTCGGACTATGGGATTGGTGTACATGCAGCATCCTTCGGTCTTGTGGTCATCGCCTTTGCTCTTGTATATGTGGAGTTGCACCCACCAGTACTCCTGACCTTCGCCCACAAAAGGGAAACCCTTGTACACTGCCTCACCTTCAAAACCCAAGCTCTTCATGTTATCCTTTAGTACCCTTGGGAAATCAGTCTCGCAATGGAGAGTCATGGTCATCACTGGTCCTTTCTTGATGGATTCTATGAGGCTGGTCATCTAGAACAAAGACAATTGCTTTCAGAAGTTAGATTCTAGATGAGAGTTCAAGAAAGATAAAATGAGTGGTATATACATTTTAGTAAACTGAATAAAAATAGGTTTTCAATCCTATGGCCAATCCTATTTCTATCCAAACCTAGGGTCACGAATCTACAGGCAACACAGTGCTCTGATACCATCTGTAGAACCCCCACCTTTTAACAAAGGTTGGGATTCCCCGTGTAACGTGCTAGTCCCTGGATCGACTTGCTAGCACACACAGTTTGAGATGCAATACCATAACATTGTATCAAAGTATATTACACGATGATCCAGAATTTAAAAGATTCGATACAAGGTGCATAGCCGAAGGCTAGCTCAAACCAAAGTAAACACACAGCGGAAAGCAAATGATACAGTGAGCCCATCATCTTCATGTGCCACAGGCAAGCATGTTGGTTGTAGACTCGAAACCCTGTCGCAACCTCACTCATCGTCTGACGGACCTGCAACGGTGAGTTACAGCCCAACTATATGGGTCAGCACAATTGAATTGTGATGGCAAGATGACACTTATGTGGATATAATGGCAACCTATATTCTACATGAATATTTGGCTAAGTGGAGTTTTGAGGCTGTTTTGCATAAAGCCAGTTTTATCCTATCATTTGTAAAACAATTTTCATCATAGACAAAGAGTACCACTGATAGACATCAGTGAACACCTTTGACAACTACTCATGGCAAGCACCACTGATAGACAACAGTGAGCTCCCATCCCTTGTTCACCCTCAAGTTTTAATTAGAAATTGGGATGAGGAGATCTTCAACAGCTTCCCGGTCTAGTTGCTCAAAATTGTCCATAACCGGGGACACGGCTAAGTATACTTAGTTTTAACTCTCGAGAGGGTGTGCACTTTCACCACAAGACCCAATCATTCCCTCCTCCATTGCAACCAATTATGAAATGGAAAAGAGAAGACTGAGACGAGATATTTCGGAAGAACTTTCCCACCATACCGGCCTGACGCGCTTCACCTATAAACCTCTACCACCACCTGTCAAGCCGGGATGAGTCCGCGCAACTTACTCCATCAAGACAGAGCCCATATGACATGTGGCTGCACTAGAAGCTACTGAACAAGGAGAGTCTACAATCTCTTTAAGCCTGGGTGACTTTCCACAATTGTGCACTTCCACCAAGGGCAAATTACCATAGACATGAACCATAGACATGGACCCCCTGAGTAGTCACCCACCATGGTCTCCAACCAGCACCCAGGTAGTTCATTGATTAGTTATTAGTTTTCATCACTATCCAACTAATCAAAACATTTTTCATAGCATGACTATACTAAGTTCCATACTACAAAGTTCTGGGTGGGGGATGGCTACACACTAATAGGAGCATAGCATAGTATAATATTCAGTAACAAGCCTATCATGCATACTACTGAAAACACTAAGTGCATAGTAGTAAAAGTAGTAGGACTTTTATGGTGTCACTTGCCTTGGCCAACTGAAGAGTTGAAGTTACACTCTTCACAACACGTGAGACACTCCGCACAATCTAAAAGACAACAAACATACAACAATTCAATACACATGCACATCACAAAAACAATGCTATGCATGTATGGATGCAAACAACATTATTAAAAGAGTAGTACACTTTATTAGTTCTCTGGTTTCTAAATGATGCATGATGAAATGAGCAAAGTTTAATGCATTGTTATAATTTGAAAACATTTTTGAAACACTAGAGCGTTTACAAGTAAATTTGATACCTTTGAGCTTTTATTAATAGATAAAATAGCGTGTTAGGCTCTCTGGACAGAGGAGTTAATTTTTGACATTTATCAAAAGGATTCATTTCAAAATAATTTTTAAAACTCAAGTTTTGAATTAAATGGCCGAAATGTCCCTCTGAAATTTGATCAATTTTAATAGATGCAAAATGGAGAACTAATGATGCTAAATTAAACTACAAGTTCATAGCTTTCCAACGGTATAAAGTTTGTAAAATTTGGCCTAGTAGATTAATTGTTATGATTTTTACAAGTTGCAGTAATTCCTGTCCGAAAATCAATAAAATAAAAAAATAAAAGAAAGAAAAAGGCGCACTAGCCTGGACTCGAACCTGGGATCTGCTGAGTTAGAAGCGAGGCCCTAGCCAATGGGCCACGTAACGTTAAAATGGAGAACTGAACTCTGAAGAAGACTGCGAGCGACGGTAACTGAAGAAACAAGGAAAAGCTTCAGACTACGAACGCGGAGACGGCATCGAGCTGCTGGTGATCCTCTCGCGCGAGCTCGACGGAACGGAGGGGAAGGGCTACGGCGTGGGTACCTGGAGACTGATGAGGATGAGGCGAGGTCGTAGGAGTGGTCGAGGAAGGCGGTGCGCTCCGGTGCGGCGGGAATCCTGCGCCGGAGTTGCGTCGGCGGACGGCGGCATCGGGTCGAGCACGGGCTCGTCGTCCCCGTGTTCCTGCGGTCACGCGAATGCGTCAGGGATGTGCGCTGGAGGACGGCGAGGTCGAGGGGAGGGGCTCGAGGGCGAGGGGAGGGCGGTGCTCACCGGAATCGTCTGGCGACGGCGGCGACAGAGGCGGCTTCACGGCGACGGCCTGGCGGCGTGGGTGGTGCGCGCTTGCTGGGGAAAATGGAGAGGAGGGGCACGGGGTTTTAAAGGCGTCCGCGAGGGTGCCGTTGCTGCTGCGGGCGAGTGGGGAGCGTGGGCGAGTGTAACAGCCCAAAGTTCAGAACCTAAAAACCCGAATAAAATTTCCACTTTTGTGTTCATTGCATCATGGCATTCAAATTAATTTGCTAAACAACACCTTAATTGGTTGGCACCATCTAAAAACAAATGCCAAACTTGTCCCAACAAAAATCTCAAATCAAAGAAGACACTTGAACTTGCAAAACCAAAAGTACTTTGACAATTCATATTTGTCAAGGAAGTTCCAAAAGTTCCAACTAAAATTATTTTGCAAACTATTTGGTGTTGTAGAATAAAATAAGTTGAGAGAAACTGAAATTGCCTGTGAGCAATTCCTATTTTAATTACCTACCAAATGATTTTCAAATATTCTGGAAAAATTAGGGGAGCTTCATATTAATATAAGGAGGCTACCCAAAAATTTACATAATTTTTGGAAGTGTCTAAGTTGCCAAATTATTTCAAATACAGCTGCTGGTTTTAAAAGGTTTAAAAGAAAACCCCAGGAGGACCTATCCGTGATGATTCTAAAGATTCCAGGGACTTCTTTGCAATTTCTCCTTCTCCTTCCTGTAGCGACCCAGAAGAACTCGACCGCACCCGCAGCTCGCTGCCGCCGTGCCGAGCGACGCCGCGCCAGGGCCCCCTCCGCCCACTCCTCTGCGAGGTGAGCGAGCTCCACGAGGCCACCACGTGCGGCTCCCCTTTTCCCCACTCCGCTCCTCTGCCCACGCTCTCGTTTCTCTCCGCCATGGATGCGACCCAGCCGAGGTCGTCGCCGCCGCGTAGCCGCCGTTGGAGAGCTCCCGAAGTAGATCGACGGCTACCACCGGTTCCGCCGTGCCGCGCTTTTCCTCCACGCCGAAGGAATCGAGCTGGAGAGCCCGCATTCGACGCCGACGCCCTCTTCTTCCTCGTGCTGTCCGAGCGCCGCCGCGGTCGATTGCCGCCGTTTCCGGCCGCCCCAAGCAGCGTGAAGGCCGCCGAACGCCCCGCCGTGAGCTCCTCTACCTCCCTGCTGAAGGAATCGCGTCGGGTTGCTGCGAATCGACGCCGCCAAGTTCGTCTTCCCCGCCGCCGGCCGTCGCACGCCGCGCACCGTTGCCGCTGCTCCCGACATCCCCCGTCACCGCTGCGAGTTCCCACGAGCTCAGGGTGAGCTCTACGTCCTTATGGACCTCATCTCCCTTCCTCTCTCGCCGAACTACGCCGTCGTCGCCGTAGTCGACGCACTGTCACCGTGCGCTCTTCTCTTTTTCTTCCTCGTGCAGTTTCGGCAGTTGGACCGGAAACTCCGGCCCAACTCCGGTGTAACTCCGGCCCGCGTCCAGAGACTGCCGTTGTTGGGCTGAAAAATGCTGGACCGGAGACTCCGGCCCATAATCACTTTCGGACCGGAAACTCCGGCATGGACAGAAAAAAATGCAAAGTTTCTTTTTCTTTTTCCCTCTCGAATGCACATGTCCCCGCTCCCCTCCCGCGTGTAGAGTATCGAACTCCGATGATTCCAGTATACCATCACCTCCCTCGAGTCGGGTACTCAAATTATTTCATCATTGGAGTTAATTAGTTAAAAGAATAATTTAAAAAGGAGGAAATCCTAAAATTAATAACTTTTCACCGGGACCTCCGAAAAATGTGTTTGATATATCAAAATGCTCCGAAAATTGTGAACTATCCCAAAATCATCATCATCATGCATACTTGCTCACAACTACAATGATGTACCTCTAATAGTATTAGAATCACTAAGTTAAATGTGGGGTACCTCTCTTCCCGAGTTAAAGTAGATATCGCCGTACCCCATTTAAATTGCTAGATCGCCTATGTTAAGTGCAGTGCATTAAAATGTCATGTCATCATGTGATTGTGCATTGCATTGTTACCAGTGTGTGGTGATTGATTGTTCTTCCGTTGTTATGTTTCGATAGATCAAGCAGCCGGGGTTACTCCACAATACCCCGAGGATCCGTACTACCTGTATCCCGAACAAGGCAAGCGTAATCCCCCCTCTGAGCATATCTTATCCTATTTTCCGCAATTATTTTCTCCACTATATTATTGCATGCGGTTCCAAATGTCATTTTCTGCTTGGATTAGAGTATCCTACAGTTGCATTAAATCCCCTATGCCAATTACCTGTTTCCCCTCCTAATACCATAGGTTTGTATGGTTGGCCATGAAATAATTACTATGCTATGCCAACGCTTAGCCATGCTTAGTGAAATGCCTAGTTGTACTATGGTTGGTACATGCTGGAAACAGGTGTTGACTTGTGACAGTAAATGATGGTGGAGAATTGTGGTGATGGATAATAAAATGCTTAAAGGTGGGGATGAGAGGCCACATGGGATGTGGTGGGTTGTCTCGTTCTCACTGCCTAGGTGCGAGTTCTGGACCTCTTGAACCAAGTTGAGCGTGCAACCATGCGTGGGCTATATGGAACCCCCATCGACCGACTAACTTGTGGCGGACTAGCCGAGGGTCCTCTAGTTTGGCTTTCCATTTGCGCGTGCGTTGAGATGGTGGCCAAGACTGGGATGAGGATGTGGTGTTTAGGAAAATAAGTGGCCGCGGGACAGGGTGACTGGAGGAGACACCAAACCCGTCCTACCGCCACTGATGATCCTTGGATAGTCTTAAGCAAGGTAAAGGTTGTAGCCGTTTCACACTCAGCCGGCTTTCCCCGGAAGAGAGCTAATGTCTGGCAATGAGTCTGGCGGTACGCGTGGTGAAGGAACTGGGGCCCCTCGGGACTCCGGGGACTTCCACTTTGTACACCCCTGCAGGGTTAAATCTTTTCGAAAAGCCGTATCCGCGGTTATGGACGACTTGGGAATGGACGCTGATCATAGAATAACTTTAACGGAATGATTAAAAACTGAGTACTAGAGGTACTACTTCACGAATGCAAGGTTGACTTCCTCGAGGGTGATTCGGGGAGGTGCCTTCGATGAACAGGTAAAATGGTGATGATGGTTGATGTGGAGTAATTTGATCAAAAGAAAAGAGTACTTCTTACCCCTTTTGAAAATGCTCTGATAGTCGATGCCATGGAGTTGTGTTTTATAAATAAAATCAGCTTTATGCAAAACAGCCATAAAACCTTTGAAAGCCAATCATCGAGCATATATTAGCTCTTAATCTTGCGAGTTCGTCGAACTCAACGTCGTTTGCTTATTTTCAGGAGAGGACTTCACCGCCCTCGAAGGTGGGTTCTTTGTGGACGTCGACGAGTAGTCTGGGGTTCCCAGGTGGTAGCTTGGGACATCTCGGAATAGCTGGCGCTGTGATGTTTATTTGTAGGCCTCTTAGGCCATATATTTGGATCTTGTTGTTTAGAACAACGCCCTTCGCTTCCGCTTGATGAAATGTTGGGTCGGTGACCCCTGTTTGTAACTTTTGCTATCTTTCTCTATTATAAGAGTTGCTTATAATGTTTTGTGTCGTAGAGTCTGTGATGTGCCAGTTGTTCCACAAGTCTTGATCTCTCTATTATGCTTTGATAGTGTGTCTGGTGGTACGGATAACCGGAGACACAGTATCACTGTATAGTAGTCGGGTCGGGGCGTTACAGCGAGGTGGTGCGGGTCGTGGCGCCGGCGGTTGTTGACGACGACGCTGACGTGCGGGAGCTGGGCTGGGCTGGCTCGGCTGGCCTCTTCTCTTTTTTTTTCTGTTTTCTTTTCTATTTTTATAACTTTGCTTCAAAAGTTTTCAGAAAGATATTTTAAAATATGTTTTGGAAAGCCCGTTTAGAGTAGAACCAATTTGTAGTCCTTATGACACAAAATAATTTTAGAAATTGGAAGTATTGCGTGGGTTCAAAATATCCTTTTGTAAATATTTAAAATAGATACTATTGTTTGAGTTTAAATTTTATAAATTTTTAAAAGAAATGCAATGATGACATGATGACCATGAATGCATGCATGGTTTTAAATTTTTCAAATTTTCCAAAATTTCGGGATGTTACAATGTGTGATGCTAGTGACTTTGCAGTTGGAGCATTACTGGGACAGAGAAAAGGAAAAGTTCTGAATGTCATTTGCTATTCAAGTAGAACTCTGGATTCTGCACAAGTCAATTACACAACTACAGAAAAGGAACTGTTAGCGATTGTGTATGCATTTGATAAATTTCGACCATATTTGGTTGGTCATCAATGCATTGTGTTCACAGATCATGCAACCATCAAATATTTGGTAGCTAAGAAGGAAGCAAAACCAAGGTTGATAAGGTGGGTGTTGCTTCTGCAGGAATTCGATATTGAAATAAGAGATAAGAAAGGTGCAGAGAATTTGGTAGCTGATCATTTATCCAGAATTGCTACCACAGAAAAGGAAGTGACTCCATAATGGAAGGATTGCCTGGAGAAAGTTGATGCAGATCAGTTCTTGTAGCAGCAAGTCACCATGGTATGCTGATTTGGTTAACTACCTGGCTTGTGGAATCCTTCCTGCTAATCTTGATTCACAGCAGAAAAAGAAATTTCTAAGTGACAGCAAACACTACTACTGGGATGAACCCTATTTGTTCAAGCATGGCATAGATGGCATTGTTAGAAGGTGTGTTCCAGAGGAAGAAGCAAACAATGTGATCTTTCACTGTCATTCTGCATCTTATGGAGGACATGCTAACACTTCTAAAACTCAAGCAAAAATTCTTCAAGCAGGATTTTTCTGGCCAACATTGTTCAAAGATGTTAACAATTTTGTTAAAGCCTGTGATCCTTGTCAGAGAACTGGAAAAATATCAAAAAGGCAAGAAATGCCTCAAAAGGGCATACTTGAGGTAGAATTATTTGATGTCTGGGGAATTGATTTCATGGGACCCTTTCCATCCTCCAAGGGATACAAACATATCTTGGTAGCTGTCAACTATGTATCTAAATGGGTGGAAGCTGTTCCCACAGTTCATGCAGACGCCAAGGCAGTATGTAACCTGTTCAAGAATGTCATTTTCCCTAAATTTGGCATACCAAGGATTGTGATCAGTGATGGTGGTACTCACTTCAATAACTTTCGGTGGGAAAGATTGTTCCAAAAATATGGAGTGCATAACCACAGGATCACTACTCCATATCACCCACAAGCAAATGGACAAGTGGAAGTGTCTAATCGGGAGATTAGACAAATTCTGAATAAGGTGATGTCAGCATCAAGAGCTGACTGGTCTATGAAGCTTTCAGATACCCTATGGGCTTACAGAACAGCATTCAAAACTCCTATAGGAATGTCACCTTTCAGGATAGTCTATGGAAAGGCTTGCCATCTGCCAGTTGAGTTGGAACACAAGGCTGAATGGGCGCTCAGGAAGCTGAACATGAATATTGATGAAGCGGGTAAACACAGGAAATTGCAGTTGTCAGAGTTGGAGGAACTGAGGAACGATGCTTATGAAAGCTCTAAGATATACAAGGAGAAGTCCAAGAAGTGGCATGACAAGCACATCATCAGAAAGGAATTTGAACCTGGACAAGCAGTGTTGGTCTATGACACCAGATTCCATTTGTTTCCTGGGAAGTTCAGGTCTAGGTGGTATGGACCTTGCACAGTGAAGAAGATCCTTATGAATGGAGCAATAGTAGTGCAGAGCCAGTCAGAGTGAACTTTCACTGTCAATGGGCATAGACTGAAGCATTATCTGGAGGGAGACACCATTCCCAGATGGACTGAAAATGCAGAGGATGAAGAAGAGATTGGAGATCATGAGGGGTCCAAGCCCTCACCTGGATGATCTGTTGATCAAGGGTCAAGCTAATGACCAAAAACAAGCGCTTCCCAGGAGGCACCTGTGGTAATAAGTTAATTTTTTGCAATTCTGCTTCCTTTTATTTCTTTTGTTTTGTTTGGTTTTGATTTGTTTCAGGTAGTGATTATGGTGGATGGTGATCATGGATGTCTTGGAGAAAGTACCCAGGTGAACAACTTCCAATCTTTACTATTACATCGTACAGTTACATACAGAAACTTGAAATCGAAGTTTACAAATCTTTTACTCATGGTTATCTCTTTACTCATACCTTTTGTGGTTGCATTGTTGGCGCTATCCTATGACATTTGAGTCTGAATTCTCAGGAAACTACATTAATAGCTCTCTTTAATTGTTTTGCAAATTGAAAATTCTGGCAAAAGTTGTCATATCCAAATTTCAAATCCAAGTTGTGCAGAACCTTTGTTATTGGTGATTGTGCTGAGGATTGTGTCTTGTATGTTTCTCTGTTCACTTGTGAACTTTCCTTGTTTGCATTAGCATGCCATGATCTTGCGATCGGTGGCATGTGAAGCACTGACATCATATGGTGAATATTTGCAGCTAACTTCAGTTTGTAATTAAAGACTGATTTGTTTGCATTAGCATACCATGATCTTGGGATCGGTGGCATGTGAAGCACTGACCGCAGAAGCTGAAAGACCTTTTTCATTAGCAAACTATGATCCCTGGATCGGTAGTTTGTGAAGCACTAACATATTTTGTGTTTAAATACTAACTAGCATTAGAACAATATGGTCTCGGGATCGGTGGTGTGTGAAGCTATCTGAATTAACTGAGCTCGTTAACAGTTGGAATTGCTCTCATAGTTTCTTCACTTACTTTTAATATTTCTAGTTCATCTTGTGAACTTTTCATATAATGCACTCTCCTCAAGCTACTTATCTAAATTTATCTTTGCGCTCTGCACAGTTAGGAATGAAATTTTGATTCATGAAAGCCTTGCTAAGGATTTTTCTTTTGCTAAACAGTTACCTATGAGCTTGATATGCAATTTCCTGAGAGTCTCTCTCATATCTCTAAAGGATTTAATTTTGGGTCCTTTGTTTTGCTTGAGGACAAGCAACAATTCAAGTGTGGGGGAGTTGATCAACTATGATTTCCACTTGTCTTGGAGAGCATTTTGTGCTTCAGCTTTCTATCTTTTACCTCTGATTTTCATACATATTACATACTTCTAGCCTCATGTTGGTTTTATCAAGATATTTCACAATTGTCTATGATAATTGCAGGATTGATGCGCAAAGGCATCTCTTCTCATACATCACACATTGGAAGCTATACTAGGGAGCTAACTGCAAAGAGGTTGCTACCCAAGGTTCTACTTGTGCTAGTCATTCGGAAGTTGGAGGGCATAAATGAAAAGTTGGTGACCAACCACTCCCTCTCCGCATCCGTCGGCATCTTGTTAAGAGAGGACAGCAGGTAAACGACTGCGACATGCCGTGCTCGTGAGAACAACCACAACCAAAAGAGAGGAGAAGAAGATGGAGAAGTTGGAGGCGATCTGGATCTAGGAGAGTCAAGAAGAAGAACTGGCCGTGCTGCGAGGACGTCCCCGTGAACATCATCATCAAGCCGAGACTGAAGTGATCACCATTCTTTTCCCGTCATCTCTGTTGCTGTTCTTCGCCACCTTCTGTTGTCAGAGTAGTTTTTCTCCCTTTTCCTTACTTGTTGTTGTGGTACTCGAGTAGTTCTGAGCCGGGAAAACCGAGATCGATACTAGCCCTGAACCTGTTTGTGTTTATGCCTGTAAGAAGTTACTCTGCTTATACTTTTGCTATGGATCGACGTGTGGCACTCTTTTCTCATGATCTATGCTAGTTTACATTTGTTTTGTGTTAGATTCATTCATGTTCTTGTTATCTGTCACACCCTTTATATCCATTACTTGTGGTTAGACTGTGAGAAGCCTTTCCTGCACTAGCTTGATCCCTGGGGAGAGAACGATAAATCCACCCTAATTCTGCATTGATCAATTTGGCGCCGTTGCCGGGGATCAACTTTTGTTAGGAATGGTAGTATTACAGATCTAGCTGTGGTTTTTTTCCTTCGGGTTACTGCACTAACAACGCTGATGCTTCTGTGAGTTCTATGTTTTTCCTTACAGGTCATTAGTGGATGAGTGAGAGTAGTTCAGAGGAGAACCTATTACCATTAGACCCAGAAATCGAGAGAACTCTGCTGCGAAGAAGAAGAGAGTTAAAGCAAGGTCAACTTTCAGAAGCTATCAAGATGGGAGATAAGAGAGTTCTAGTGAGAGACCTATGGATTCCCAAGGATAAGGGGGTTTCTTCAGGAATTGTGCAGCCAGTGATTCAGGCAAATAATTTTGAGCTGAAGCCAGCCTTGATTACCATGGTTTAGCATTCTCAGTTTAGTGGCTCAGCTGTTGAAGATCCTCATGAACACATCAGAACTTTCCTGGAGTATTGCAATACTCTGAAGCAAAATGGGGTTTCTCCTGATGCCATCAAATTATCTTTGTTTCCCTTTTCCCTGCGTGATGGAGCTAAACTTTGGCCCATTCTCTGCCTATTGGCCTGACTGACACATGGGACCATCTATTGCAAGCTTTTCTTGAGAGGTACTTTCCTCCAACCAGGGCAGCTGAATACAGGGATAAGATAACAAGATTTACTCAATATAGTGGAGAAAGTTTATATGATGCATGGCAGAGATATAAAACTCTCTTGAGGATGTGCGCACATCATGGATTGGAGAGATGGCTTATTCTACAAACCTTTGACAAGGGGCTAACTCATCAGACAAGTGCTTATGTTGACTCTGCAGTTGGTGGTGGTATTATGAACAAAAACCTTGAAGAACCTTTCGAGTTAATTGAGAGTATGTCATCACATCATTTCCAATGGTTTAATGACAGACAAGTAGCTCCAATAGCTCCTGGAATGCATGCTGTCTCATTGGAGATGTTTTCTAAAAAAATCGTGGGAGGTGATAACAATCATCCAAAACCACCTAGGCAACTCTGTCGCTTTTTCCTCAGGTTAGCATAATATTCATAACATCAGTATTAATTGAGTTGTGCTCGGGAAAACATTGAAACCACATACAATTACACATGTCACCAACGCCGACACTTGTGAATAATCGAATTGTGTGTGTGAGCGAACGTGTGTGCATGCCTACGTGAAGAGACCAAATGAGCGAGAACACAGTTTATGACCGTGCTAGCTACTACGATGATGGCGTGTTAACGATAGAGTGTTTTATTACTTCCCAGCAACAGCACCAGAAGATCTACTTGTTGACCGTGACAACACACGTTCGTTGGGAGACCCCAAGAGGAAGGTATGATGTAGTGCAGCAGCAGTTTTCCCTTGAAATATGACCAAGGTTTATCGAACCAGGAGGATACGGAGGTTCTTCAGAAGGTTGTCAGCGACGCAACTGACGTGGAACCTGCACACAACACAAGCAAACTATTTTGCCCCAACGAAACAGGGAGGTTGTCAATCTCTCCGGCTTGCTGAAAACAAAGGATTAAACGTATTGTGTGGAAAACAGTAATGAGTGCAGAAAGTAACAGAGAACAAATGATTGTAGTTGGTGGTTTTATCAGTATGAGGAAACTACTTTGCCCCAACGAAACAGTGAGGTTGTCAATCTCACTGGCTTGCTGAAAACAAAGGATTAAACGTATGGTGTGAAAAATGAGTATTAAATTGCAGAGAATGAAAAAGGAACAATTTGCAGTTTGTGGTTGTTTAATCAGTGTAAAAGAATGGATCGGGGTCCACAGTTCACTAGTGGTGTCTCTCCATAAAAGATAACTAACATGTTGGGTAAACAAATTACAGCTGGGCAATTGACAAATAATGAGCGCATGACAATGCAATATATGACAAGATGATTATTATGAGATTTAATTGGGCATTACAACAAAGTACATAGACTTGCTATCCAACGCATCTATGCCTAAATAATCCACCTTCCGGTTGGCATCCGCACCCCTTCCGGTATTGAGTTGCAAACAACAGATTATTGCATGAAGTAAAGTGTGTAATGTAAACAATGCAAATGACACATAGACAATGCATCATTGTTTTATCCCTAGTGGCAACAGTACATCCACAACCTTAGTCGTTTCTGTCATCTCGTGCCCAGATACTGGAGGCATGAACCCACTATCTAGCATAAATACTCCCTCTTGGAGTTACAAGCATCTACTTGGCCAAAGCATCTACTAGCAACAGAGAGCATGCAAGATCATAAACAACATAAATAGATAGATTGATAAACAACTTGCTCATAGTATCAATATTCATCGGATCCCAGCAAACACAACATGTAGCATTACAATAAGATGATCTTGATCATGTTAGGCAGCTCACAAAATCTAAACATGGAGGTACAAGGTGGAGAGACAACTATCTAGCTACTGCTATGGACCCGTAGTTCAAGGATGAACTACTCACGCATCACTCCGGAGGCAGACATGGCGGTGTAGAGGCCTCCGGTGAGGATCTCCCCTCCGGCAGGGTGCCGGGAAGAGCTTCAGAACCCTCCCGATCTAGGGTTGACGACGGCGGCGGCGACGGAACTTTTCGTGGAATATGATCGGTGTTTTTAGGGTTTTCGGGACATCGGGAATATATAGGCGAAAGGGCGGCGTCGGGAGGCAACCGAGGCGGCCACGCCAGGGGTGGGCGCCACCCCCTCCTAGGCCGCGCCCTAGGGTGGCGTGACTGCCTCGTGGCCCCACTCCGTCTCCCCTTCTGGCTTCTGGAGTCTTCCGATGAGATATTTGCACACGTTAATTTTTGTCCAATTCCGAGAATATTTTGCGACTAGCCTTTCTGAAGGAGAAAAACAGCAGAAAACAGGAACTGGCACTTCGGCATCTTGTTAATAGGTTAGTCCCGGAAAATGCATAAAAATGCTATGAAGTGTAAATAAAACATGTAGCAATTGGTATAATAACAGCATGGAACATCAAAAATTATAGATACGTTTGAGACGTATCATACGACGCGGAGATGGTAAGGAAGTAGAAAAGGCGAGGATGAAAATATAAACATTTAAGGACATCGGAGTTGTACGGAAGTGACAAGAGAGGAGGCAAGGATAGCGGGAACGATGAAGCTAAGGTGTAAGACGAGCGCAACATGGTGTTGTAGGAGTGGTACAATGGTAAGAGCGGAGAAAATGCACAAAGATTGGAGGGTGTAGTTATTAGGCGGGAATGAAGGGGAGCTTGGGTTGGGGACAACACTGTTGGCTTAGGCATAAAGTCATAAAATGCATATAACCGAAATTTTTTGTGCCACGAATGAGGATGTTTATTACTATATAAGTCTATCTATTGAAAATATTTTTAAGAGGATTTAGGCGTGGAAAAATAGGAAGCAGAAAATTGTGAGCTCCTCAGAGAAGCTCCTAGCACCTTTGTTAATGGACTACGAAAAACCTAAAGTGGAACAAGCAGCTTATATGTAATTTGTGTGGATAGAATTAGTCTTAGATATAACCCGTGATGGTAATCTCAACATTTGCTAAAACTTTAGATTTCTGTAGTGCACAAAACCAAACAAAATGATGGTACATTTACGATTGCTGTTGGATAATCTCTTCTTTAGATATCCTTTGATTCAAAGGAAATTCATAGGATTTTTTAAGGATTTTATCCTATAGCAATTTTTGCTACGTTGGTCGTTTGATTTTTACGATTATTTCTATACGAATCTTTCTCATAGGAATCATTGGACTACATCCCATAAGAATTCTATGGTTCACTCCAACCTCTTTTTACAATTTCTTTACTTTTCCTTTGTCATCAAACACAATTTCTCTTCCCATGGAATTCAACTAAAATGACATTTAATCCTATGGGTTTCCTATTACTACGATTTTTTAATCATATGAATCAAAGAAGCCCGTCGATATGAATTTTTCAACCCTCGAGAAAGACATCACTTTTAAGGTAAAATGTATTGTACTTTATCACTTAACGACAACGATGTTTGATCTAAAATGGCATGGTATGCGCCGACGTGATGGTGAGATGTCATTTCAGGTGATTAATTCCTTTTCACGGCTCACAAGATATTAATAACACCATGAATAATAGCTTCTCGTGTTACCTGTCCAAATCAAGTCTGGAAACTTTTCCATTGTTTGTAATTTGGAGTACTTCATGTAGAGATTAAACATTTAAGATTTTACCTCGTACGCAACATGTGGATTATCCGTTTCGGGGAGATAGCTTAAATTCAGAAACATGTTGAAAGATTTGTTTTCTTTTTTTGAAACGTGGCAGGAGCTCTGGTCTTTCATTAATTTAGATGGAGCAAATGGCCAAAGCCTGAAAGGAAAACAAACAGGGCCGACCTGCAAACCGGGACAACACGAGACTACTTCATAACAAACAAATGACTACGGCACCAACCCTCCACCACACTTGCCCTTTCTCTTTTATTCTGTTGATCAGCTCCCTCGACATGGATGCCTTGTTGTTGAACACTCTGGCGTTTCGCTCCTTCCATATCTCCCAGCAAATCAGTATGATCACAGTACGAAGACCTTTTTGGGGCGTGCCTGAACATTTTGCAAAAGAGGCCTAACCTTGATGACTCTCTAGATTTGTGTTGAGAGGGGGCGAACAACGCGTCGTTGCCCAACCAGATGGCAATGGCCGTCCAAATGCGCTTGGTGTAATGGTAATGAAAGAGCATGTAGGTGACACTCTCCGGCACACATTTGCATAGCTCGCAAAGAGGATCGCGGCCACCCCACGGGTCGTCAGCCTGTCCGCCGTCCAAAACACGTGGAAAGATAGTGGCACTGCATTTTGACGAGGTGATCGTTGTTATTGCATCGTAGTGCGCCAAAAAGTGGGAAGTGCATGTATGGCTTGTGCCTTGTGAGTTAAGCGTACGTGGTGGTGGGAGAAGATTGCATGTCAACATCTCAACGACAGTGTGCATCGCCCTTGTTGCAAGAAAAACAAACGCAATGAGTTGTTAGCACGTCCCAGTACGCGATCGTCACTAATTTCGTATGCGATCAAATGGACAACATCTGTGTGTAGAAAGTTTTTTTTTTGTTGGTTTTGTGTCTCAGCAGGGGGCAGGTCTAGGCCCAGGGCAACCAGGCCCGTTTTTTGGTTTCGGCGATCGTCACTAATTATTTTGGTTGTTAGCGCAGCCGTTAATTCGGCCCACCACCTGAAAAAAACAATTTGGCCCGGGAGGCAGCCCACGACCCAGCTCGCCCCTTGCTGCTGTGAAATTTCACAAATTTAACCCTTTTGGCAAAGTTTAACGAAAAATAACCCTTTTCTAAAACTATTTCCAAATCTAACTCTTTTTTGTAGCGCCCAACGACGGGGCGCTACACTCTTCTTTGTAGCGCCGTGGCAGAAGGAGCTACACGTCTGCCAGCGTGGCATTCTGGGGCCCACATGCCTTATGTGTAGCGCCGTAGCGGATGAAGCTACACATCAGAGCCTAGCGCCCTATCCCATGGCGCTATGCTTTTAGGATTTTGATACCCGAGAGTCAGAGATGATGCTGGCAACAAAGACTCGAAAATTGGGCGCTACACTCTTCTTTGTAGCGCCGTGGCAGAAGGAGCTACACGTCCGGCAGCGTGGCATTTTGGGGCCCACATGCCTTATGTGTAGCGCCGTAGCGGATGAAGCTACACATCAGAGCCTAGCGCCCTATCCCATGGCGCTATGCTTTTAGGATTTTGATACCCGAGAGTCAGAGATGATGCTGGCAACAAAGACTCGAAAATTCGCCAAGTCAATGTGTAGCTCCGCATGACGGGGCTATACTTCATATTGTAGCTCCACGTCGTGTGACGCTATACCCCTGAGAACTGATAAGTCGCTGGTCCGTGGGGTGGGTTAGGGTTTTTGGTAGATGTAGTTAATGATGTAGACTTAGTTATGGTTAGTAGCTAATGAGCTAGATTTTGTTGTTGTATTTGTTTTAAGAGCATTTTTTTAGTGATTTTTGTGTATCATTTGATGCATTCGCGTTGTTCAAAAATTTCTTTTTAGATGGAGAGAATGGTTAGTGTTCATCATGTGGATAAGGATGCCTTCTTGAAAGGCAATGTGGAGCATGACTCGAAGGAGAAAGTGGTGGTGTTTGACCGTAGTCCTAACTATGCGGAGGTTGTGAAAAAAGTGAGGATTGTATTGAATTGGACATACCCAAATGATGTAGTTTCTTTGGAGGGAAGGCATAATGTTGGGTTCGGAATGCATATTCGTTGGAAGACCATGCTTATCAACTCCGAGTTGTGTTGGGGTGCATATAAGGAGACGGTGGCGGGATCTCAAGACAAGGCTCTCGAGTTATTTGCCCCCAAGAGGTTTGATTTGAACCGGTGTGCCTCCGAACATGATGTTAGGAGCCCGGTTCAAAATGAACCACCTCATGACCATGAAGTGTACGACACAACGTCTAGTCCACCTCCAGTGACTCAACATGATTTTAGCCAACCAACAATGACCCAACACGAAAGGAGCCAACCTTCAAGCCCGATTCAAAATGAGCAATATGAAGAATCGGAGGAGGAGAGCGATGCGTTGGAGGATGAGCTTCATAACAATGATATTGGTGATGTGGAGACAAATTGTAGGCATGAGGACATGGACCATGACATCCCTTATAACCAAATTGGGTCATCACTCGATGCGGCAAGTCTCACTCGTGAAGCGCAAACTTCGTGTCCTTCCACTTTGGCGGCCCAGCCACCCCGCGGCCCAGGGACTTATCAGTTCTCAGGGGTATAGCGCCACACAGCGTGGAGCTACAATATGAAGTATAGGGCCAGCATCCTCTCTGACTCTCGGGTATCAAAATCCTAAAAGCATAGCGCCATCGGATAGGGCGCTACGCCCTGATGTGTAGCTCCATCCGCTACAGCGCTACACATAAGACATGCGGGCCCCATAATGCCATGCTGGCAGACGTGTAGCTCCTTCTGCCGCGGCGCTACAAAGAAGAGTGTACCGCCCCGCCATTGGGCGCTACAAAAAAGGGTTAGATTTGGAAATAGTTTTAGAAAAGGGTTATTTTTCGTTAAACTTTGCCAAAAGGGTTAATTTTGTGAAATTTCACCTTGCTGCTGGCCTGACGAAACTCCTGCTCGTTAAATGGATAGAATTGGGTCGAATAATGATCTCTTCATATCTTTCCCGTATTTTTTGAGGAACGGACCGGATAACAACGATTCAAATTCAAATAATATCGGACTACGGATTACGGAGCGGATTCGGAGCAGAAACAAATAATAAGAAGCGGATAAATACGGATAAAGAAAACAATTTTACCGTGAAAAAAATATGAACAAAAGAACTATCCAAACACATAACACTACAAAGTGAGCAAATGTACATGGTCATGACGCAAGTGCATGGTTGCACGGCATAGAACGAACACTCTTGTATGATTACTGAGTATAAGTCATACTAGGGTAGAATTAGTTATATACGGAGAGACCTAAACAAGTGATTAGGTCAATGTGACAATGGATCTGGCTATTTATACTAACTCATTAGACTAATAAATTGGATTATCCTAATACATATAGTGTATCGGGTATTCCGCAAAAAAATGGCGGATAATCCGCATCCATCAGATAATAGCAATACCATATCCGTCCGATATCCGCCTAAAAATATCTTTATCCACATCTGTATCCGGCAGATTCCCATAATTACATACCATATACTTAAAACCGGATTCTGATGCGGAAATTATCGATATCGTTTACATTCCTACTGCTTGTAGCCTTGTCGGCCTCCTCTCGCAAGCAGGACCCAACCGCATCCCCTCGGTTAGTCGCTCGCTCTCACAGCAGCCGCAGCGCCGCCAGCCCACGTCTGCGAGCCGCCGACCGCCCGAGCCCTCCCACCCCCTGCGCCCCCGGCCTCCTCGGCTCTTTGGACCCGTTCCATCCCCCCCCCCCCCCCCCCCCCCACCCGCGCGGCTGCAACCCTGCCTGGCTGCTGTATTTTTGAATTGAGTCGGTTTCTATTGAGTTTCCTCCTATGAACTGAATTGTTGATTTAACAGAAAATATGCAGGGTTGATTTAACAATTGTTTCTATCAAATTCCGTAGATTATGGTGTACTACTAATTTGAGGCTTTAGCCACCTCTTATGTGCCGTCTTAAACCGTTAATAATGGATTTAAAAATATATGTTCATCTTTGCAATCCTACCAAAATAATTTAGAGCTTGTTTGGTTCAAAGGAAGAGTGGAGGAATAATGTAGTAATAGGAAATATAAAGTATTTAAAGTTGATATTTTACGTGTTTATGGAATACATCATGGGCTAGATATGGATTTTCAGAATTTTTTAAAACTTGTAATTATCTTTGTCAATTTATTTAAACCACCGGAATCACTCGTGCTCACGAGCATAAATCTCCTCTCGGGTGTAGCCACATAATTCTTTCCGGATTTTTCATGAATAATTGCCAAGTCAGGATTACACTCTCTTGGTGATGTTAGTTCCTTCATCATATTACAATGTTGCACGTGTCTTTACTCTCGCCGCCTCGCATCTTCTTTACCGTAGGTGGCTGCATGAGTCATGCGAGGGCAATAGGTTGACCGTGTCCTTCATATAAAAAATATAGTGACATTAGCTGTTTTCTTGTGACCAAGTTAGTAATAAAATATTTATCAACATTTACAATATCAAATCAGTATATCATTAGATTCATCATAAATATATCTTGTATAGCATGTACGTGGTAGCATAAATGTTTAAAAATTTTCCATTTAATTTAGCCAAACTTTATATAGGATAACTTTTCTTGTTGAGAAACACAGTAAAAACGCAGACACTCAGATACACGTGCAGACTCATACCTATGAACAATCACCACATGACTCGTTGTCGACGAGAACATCACTTCCGTCTAATTGAGAAATACGAGTGTCAAACCTGAGATCTGAATTCTGATGGGCTAAAAGTACCTTCCTAAGTCCTAACCATCCTACCGCGAACAGGTCCTCTATATAGGATAAGTCTAACACGCATATAACACATGTACAATGCCAGCGTGACGCATACAACGATACATGTACGGCGGTATATGAGGCAACTGCAGGAGAGAGCCGTCACAGTACCTGAGGACGTATGTTCGCATGCTCTGGTACCTCCTGGCTCCTGTACTTTTGGTACGTGGCACGGGTTCGAAAGCAACACTACACCGTTGAAAGAGACACAAGACGGGAGCAGCAACTAACGAGCAACTACCGGGTGATCGCTTTAGCAGCATCAGTACCGAACAAATGGTACGTTTTGATGCTTGAATGCTTGATACCACGGGCACCACACCGACCGCCTATATGTTGTGTACTCCTTCTCCTTTGCCACCAAGCATAATGTAGATGTACTCGCGTAGCAACACACTCGTATATAACGCTACTCATGTTCGGAGTTGTGAGGTTTTGAAGCGAAACAGCTCCTTCCCAGTTCACGGTGTCCACTGTCCACGCCCGACACGTCTCACCGGCGCGGGGTCCACCCTACATCTCCTCCTTATATTATTTTTCCGCATTTTTCAGTTTTATCTTACTCTCATACTAAATTTTCATCTCTAACTCGATGTCGCTGCCGATGACATACATAGACTTACTCCTCGACGAGCTAGGACCGAACTGAAGGCGAACAAAACACTTAGGGTAGGGGTGTGGGGTGTAACCCGTGCCGCAGACGAACGTGGGAGCGGAACGTTGAGGGAAAGACTAGGGGCATCATCGTCCACCTCGTTGACATGATCTTGTCGACGACATTGAGAAGGGCGGGGAATCGTCTGATCGTTTCTCCCTTGTGGTGGATGTCATTTTCTTTATGTGGGTTGCAGGTTTGATGTCATCAACAAAGTCAAGGTTTCAATCGCGACGACTTTGACTCTAATTAAGCGTTGATTCCTTGGGGCACGTGCATGAAGACTTTCCGGATGTCATCAACAAAGTCAGACAGGTTCTGTAGCGGAGCGGCAATAAGGGCGCGTCAACGGCTAACTCTGGCGACAATAGTGGTCGTTAGTTGGTCCAAGAAACTTAGTTTTTATTTTGATGTGTTTTTAATTTCTAGTTAACTTTTATGAAAACATAATCTCTCTATACCGAATTATAAAATGTAATGTGGACCAAGTAAACGGACGCACTAAAATATATTAATACACATGCGAAACAGAAAATCTAGAACTGTAATGTAGTACAACAATCATTCTAAATGTCATTGTAGTCGATGCGATATTAAATTTTAATATCTCTGTTACATTTACGCCTTCACGGGTACTATCGCCAGTTAGCCGCATCTTAGGCCACAGAAGTCATCTCCCAAGGGAACATCTTTAGAGTATCTCCATCAACACGCACAATATAGCGCCCGGCAACATTGTCAGACACATGCTATTGGAAGCATCGGCACACGTTGCCGCCCTACTGGGAGCGGCTCGCCTCACCGGTCGCTCCCAATGGAACAATTTTATTTACAAATATAGAAACAAATTAAAATAGGCCCTATAAAATTACTCATCGTCTTTCTTAGTGGTGGTGGTGGAGTAGCCGGCGCATCCTCCTCCGGGTGTTTTGGTGATCCTGCCATAGCTGCCCATGGTGGTGCAAACCACCGAGGGTCTGTACTAGCCAAACGGGACTCCCATGGGGACCAAGGTTCCCACGGGGTCCAAGACGACGCTGGCGGAGTTGCCGGTTCGTTCTGCTCATGTTTCGGCCGTGGTCTTTCGGCCTCCTGCTCCGATAGCGCCACCTCCTTCTCATTCTGCTCCGATATCACCGCCTCCTTTTCCTCCGGCGCCGGCATCACCGCCCCATTCTCCGACAAAGACACCGTTGGGAGATTAAGGCGAGGAAACTGGGAGATGGAATGTGGCAGTGCGGTGAGGAGACATCGACACACCGTCGGAGGCGGCAACAGGTACAGTAGACTCGTTGTGTCGCTGACGCGTCGGCCTCCCGTGCCAGATCTGACGTGGCGCCCGTTGCCGCGGTGCCGGCACGCCCGCATGTCTTCCTATAAACAGATTGCGAAACGGCGTTGCTGGACGCTTTATTACAGCGCGCCGGCAGCTTTTGAGCTATCGGGCTCACCGCTAAGGCCGATTGGCGGGCCCAATAAATCTATTGGGAGCGCTCTGCACGGCGCCGGTTGAGATGCTCTCGTCTCCTGCCATGGCGCCGGTGATACGACCAACTAGATTCGAACGGCACGGCTCGCCAAGCGGCACTTATAGATTCTTTGAATTTTTTGCCCGTGATTCTCACAGTTTGTACATATTACTAAATATATGAGTAATATCCATATGTATAAGCGAAACAGGATATGAATTGTTGTCGTGTTGGGAGAGATTAGAGAGTTTATCAGGAGTCTATAGATTTGAATTCATATTTGTGAGATCGCATGAAATCAACAGTCACCACATTCTATTATCAAAACCTTAAAGAAACAAAAAGATCAGAGCAACGGTCAAATACATAGGGAAAGTGATAGAGAAATTCACACCACTTTGACATAACATAAGGTGGCTTCATGAGAGTTACATCTATGAGTACCATACTGACATAACATAAGGTGACTTCATGAGAGTTGCATGTAGGAGTACACTATACATGCGCCCACATGGAAGCTGTTCTAATTATATAAGTTTTGATCAGTCCACTGACCTAAGCTGGGCAGTGATAACATGATCTCAAACACCTAATGAGTTTCATGAGATAGACGTAGTTGGTCTCAAAAACTGTTAAGAGAGAGACATTTGGCAACATAGGCAGTGATGATGTCAGAAAAAAAATTAAAGACCGCGGTTTGCCGGGGCAGTCACGTGCAGACACCATGTACATGCAAAATAAGTCTGATCTGCAACAACAAAGTCCAGGATTACTCAAGAGTATAGTTGTCTGGGTAGAAACCATAGTAAGCATTGTCTGCCCATACCTTCAGTAGCAGCATCTCTGGAGAGCGCCCTATGTCACGTCTTTCTTCACCTTTCTTCACCAGACCAGCGTTTACATCTTTTAGCGATGATGCCTGACACCTAGAGTGAAGAGAGAAGATGAGGCCACACCTGGACAGGAGTATATAGGATAAAGGTCATTCAGAATACATATAAGCATTTTCAGTGGGTTTTGCTGCTGGAGGTACCCATCAGTTGCATGGTCAGGTCCCAGAAACAAAGCCTTGCGTGTAGCTGAAGTGGATGATATATCTTTGTTCCTCTACACTTGTGGTTGAACCTGTCATTAGAAAAGAACTTGGCAAAACATAAGGATGAATTACATAAATTGCTGTGAGTACCCCAGATTTGGAAGCTTGCTGACGGAAGGAGGAGTCACTAGTACAAAACGACACATCGGAAACGGAGAAAGGGTCCGTGTCCCCGACCCTGTCACTGATGTGAAGAGCTCAATGGCAACGGAGTTGATAAACCGTTGCCCCTAACATGGGCAACGGTTGTTATGTTAGATCGTTACTGATATGTTTCACATTAGACACGGAGTTTTGCTAATCACCGTTTCTAATAAGGGTTACAGGAAAACAAAACAAAAACATGGTGACGGGCTGTGCCGTTGATGGAGCCCCGCTCCATGCGACTAGACGGCCGCCCGGTCGTCACCGTATTCCTGTACGCCCTGCTTTACAAAAGTTCATCGGTGCGCGTGGCTGGAGCTCTGCTCCTATGTCTTCACGGCCGCCAGATGATCATCGACTGTCTTCATCCTGCTGCACAAAATGTACTGCTCTTGGTGACGGCACCGTGTACGGAGCCCCGCTCCTAGGTCTTCACGGCAGCAGCATCGTCACCAAGCATCAACCAAGCCCTTGACACTACGAATATTCTTTGTTAAAAACAGCAAACGGAGCTAATAAACAGAGCCAATAAGCAGTAAACAGAGTAAAATACAGAGCTAATTAGAGGGAAATAACATAGCAAGCTGGAGTGGGATAAGTAGCTAACAGAGCAAAATAAGTAGCTAACAGAGCAAATACATAGCTGAACATAGCTAACTAACAAAGCAAACCGAGTTAAATAAGCAGTTGACAGAGCAAATTGAAAGGACACTTCTATTCCTATATTGTTTTGATGTTTGTTGACAACACAATAAGCGGACTAATTGTGTGCTAAAAGATTTACAGGTACATCTTATACTTGCATATGATGGTTGGACTTCTCCTCTATAAGCATCAAGCACGAAGTTGTAGTTTTCCTAGATGTTTTATCTTATAGGAAAACCGTACTATCAAGAGGGGGATCCGTTGTGGAAATTGGGCGGAATCGATCTTGTACATCTATTATGCACAAACCACATGCACTCCACAACCATCCTACTATTTAGAGTCCTCCAGATTCTACAGGCTCCGGTAGTACCGGATCAAAACCGCCGGTAGTACCGCCCCTTGCTGGGGGCGACAGTGGTTTTGTTTCTGTACTGCCGGTAGTACCGGCCAGTGCCCCGGTAGTACCGAGCCTCCACGCTCGGTAGTACCGAGCCAGGTACCGGGACAGGTACCGGTGGACTCCAGGGGGTGGGAGTTTTTGTGAAACTCTCACCGGTAGTACCAGGCCTTCGCGCCGCCGGGTCAACCTCCAGGTTTGACTGGCTGTGATCTGCCGTTCGGTAGTACCGGGTTTTTTGGGCCGGTACTACCGGGCCTGCGCAGATTCTGGCCAACGGCCACAATTCGGTGGAGACTATAAATATCTAGTCTTCTTCTCCAAAGAAGCTAAGCTTTCTAAAAGACTCTCTCCACCATTGTTGCAAAGCTTCAACCTCGTAGATCTCCCACTCCATCGGTTCAAACACCTTCATACTTTGAGGAGTGTCGGAGGAGGTCTAGATCTACACTTCCACCAAAGCAATTTAGATTCTCCCCACTAATCCCTAGCGGATATTGTTACTTCTTGGGTTCATTGAACCCTAGACGGAAGTTGTGTTCTTCATGGCTTTGGGAGCCACGGGGAAATGCCGGGAGCCTCCAATTGAGTTGTGGAGACATGCCCCGGCCTTGTGATTCTTGTGGCTTTGGGAGCCGCGGGAATTCGGTGAGAGCCTCCAATTCGATTGTGGAGTGTGTCTCATCCTTGTAAAGGTTTGTTGCCGACCTCGAGGGCATCATATAGTGAATCATGGAGCTCCTCATTGAAGGATAACACGAGGGAGATACGGTGTGCCATATCAAGGCTATTCGGGGCTCACTTGTGACCCCGCACCGCTCCAACGAAGACGTAGCTTCCATTGGGAAGTGAACTTCGGGAATCATCTCCGCGTCACCGTGTGGTTATCTCTTAACCTTCCTTTACTTGTATTGCTAGCTTAACTTGTTTAGAATATCTTGCTAGCTTGTGTATTGCCCATCATATAGGATTGTTCACCTAGTTGCATATCTAGTGAACTTATATTTGAGCAAAGCCTTAATTTGATTAAAAGAAAAAGAAAATTTGTAGTTGCCTATTCACCCCCCTCTAGTCAACCTACTCGATCCTTTCAATTGGTATCAGAGCAAGGTCTCTTTATTAAGGGCTTAACCGCCTAAAGAGGAGGATGACTACGAGGAGGAATTAAAACTTGCTAAAGAAAAAACAAGATAAAATTGATCAAGATCAACTTGATAAAGAACTAAGTGAAGCGGGGTTAACCTTGACCGAGGATGACACTCCGATTACCATGAAAACCTTGAAAGATCTCTTTGTGTTCATGAGAGGCAAAATGGTAGAGGATGTGCATACTCGGGCCATTAGTAATCCAAATGCCTCCTCATCAACCAATGACTCTCTTGGTAAGTCATTGCTTGATAAGGAGAAACTTAAAGCTAATGATAAACCCACTCTTAACTTTGCTCCACCTGCTTCATATCTCCATCAAGTTCCACCCACCCATCCTCATATAACCAACCTAAGTAGACCACCTCCTAAGCTTGATAATGCTCGTTATTTCTCTTGGAAGAAATCTATGGAGTCTTACTTTCGCAGCTCATCGGTGCATCTTTGGAGGGTGGTATTACAAGGTTTCAACCCGGTTGATCCCAACAACTTGACAAAGCAAGAAGAGGTTGATGAACAACTTGATGCAAACGCTAAATACATTCTTGAGAGTGCCATGACTGCCAATCATGAAGATCAAGTGCGGAATCTCAAAACCACCAAGGAGGCTTGGGATTACCTCGAATCGGTATATGAAGGAAATGAGGGCATTCAATGCTCCAACATGGTCGTCTTTCAACATCAAGTGGACAACTTCATAATGCTAGAAGAAGAGACCCCAACCGATCTCTTCCGAAGACTCACCAAGCTTGTTCTGACCATGAGGGAAAATGGAAAGAAGGATATGGATGATGAATGGGTCAAAGCCAAGTTCCTCAAGACCATTGTTCCATACAATGAAAATATGGTGATGAACCTTCATGCGAGAGCGGACTACACAAAAATGTCTCCCAATGACATCTTGGCACAATTCATCACCTATGATACCTTGAAGGCCACTTCCAAGACTTCCATCAACCAAATTCGTGGCACGAAGAATCTTGCCTTGAAGGCCCATGTGGGAGAACATCCAAGATATCAAGAAGGCACAAGTGTTGATCATGAACAAGATTTGGAGGGTGCTCTCAATGAGTGCCTTGCTCTTGCCGCACCAAGTTTTGGAACAAAAGAAATTTCAAGAGCAACCCCTCCCCACCAATGAAAAGAATGTGCTTCAATTGTGGAAGGGACAATCACCTTGTGAAGGATTGCCCTTATGAGAGAAGAGAGGATCATGGTGGTCAACTCATTCTAAAGAAGAACAAGTACCACCCCAAGCCTTCCTTTATCAAGAGATCACCTCAAAAGGCTCTTGTGGCATCCACACAAGAGTAGTACGAGTCCGGAGGCGAAGAGGATAATGACTCAAGTGAAGAAGTAGGAATGGCGGCTCTTGCAATGGGCAATCTTCCTCCTTCATTGGCACCTCTCTTCTCCGCTCCTAACGACGACAAGATCTCAAGCCTATGTGCCTTATGGCCAAGGAAACAAAGGTGAATTCCCCACCTAAAAATGTTATCTCCTCTAACCCATCTCTATTGGATTGTGTTGAGGATGTAGGGAAAAATGAAGGAGAGGACAAGATTACTCTCTTTGTGAGCAAGCTCCAAGGTTCAACCAAGAAAATGGTTGAGGCTCTCATGTATCAATATGGAGAAGCCAAGAACCTCCTCTAGGAAAAGGAGGTTAGGATTTGTGAGCTCGAAGGGCATGCATGTGATCATGCCGATAAAATTGGTGAGCTAGAGGATCAACTTGTTGAGGAACAATTGTTCCGGGAGCAACTTGAGGAGACACAAGCCAAGGATCTTTCCAAGGCAAAAGAAACTCGTGAAACCTCTATTCAAATTACAAGTGATCTAAAAATTAAAATGAGGATCTTGTAGAGAGTCATAACAAACTCTTTGAGAGTTTTGAGCAACTTAGGGAAACCCACAAGGTGACCTCAAGTGAGCTCACTAAGCTCAAGGAGTCATATGCTAAATTACAAGCTCAATACATCGATGCTAGCTTCACCACACCTCATAATGATAAAGATGCAAATGCTTGTACCTCTAACCCTTTATGTGTGAAGGCATCTATTATTGAGGAGAACACTATGTTGAAGACCCAACTTGAGAAGGGTCTAGCCACTTGTATCCAAGGGGAGAAGAACCTCAATGATCTTTTGAGCAATCAAAAGGGAGTGGTTGGTAAGGAAGGACTTGGGTTTACACCTAAGTCCAAGAAGGTCAACAACAACAAGAAGAAGAAGCCTACTTCCCCTTCCAAAGATATTATTTTTGTGAAGGAGGGGGAGTTGGCCAAGACGAATGCCAACCCCATTGTGAGTGGTGATGCCACTAGGGGCAATGCCACTCACAATGACTTTGAGGGAAAATACAACCCTTCTTATGTTCTTATGAAATCTAGAAATGGTTGTGTTTTTGCTAAATATGTTGGCACTTCATATGGAGATGATTATCACTATGCTATTTGGGTTCAAAGACCCTTGTGACTAACAAAAAGGGACCCATTCCAAAATGGGTACCTAAATCAAAGACTTGATTTCTTGTAGAACTTTTCTTCCGGTGGATCTTCATGGCTCATTGATAGTGGGTGTTCATCTCATATGACCGGAAGCAAAGATTTGGTAAAAGGCTTATAGAAACAATTACTCACATTCTCTCATGTCACCGTTGGGAACAATGCAAGACTTAAGGTATTGGGATAAGGTAAGGTAGTGATCACTCCGGAATTGTCCATTGAGAAGGTCCTCCTTGTTGAATCCCTTTCATATAATTTACTTTCCGTAAGACAATTATGCAAGGTTGGCTACACCGTTATCTTTAATAAATACCACGTGACCATCCTTTTCACACAATCTCTTAAAGTAACCTTTGTTGGATTTGTTGAGAATGATTTGTATGTGGTTGATTTCTCTAAAGAGACCACTCAAATTGCAACTTGTCTAATGGCTAAATCCGACAAGGGATGGCTTTGGCATCGCCGGCTAGGCCATGTCGGTATGAGAAATTTACAAACTCTTGTAAAGGGTGGACACGTGGTAGGACTAACCGATGTTAATTTTCAAAAGATCGTCCTTGTAGTGCTTGTATAGCCGGAAAGATGCATGAAAAGAATCACCCCAAGAAGACCATTATCTCCACTAAGAGGCCTTTGGAGCTCCTTCATATGGATCTCTTTGGGCCTCTCACCTATGATAGTCTTGGTGGCAAGAAATATTGTTTGGTGATTGTAGATGATTATTCAAGATATTGTTGGACTTTCTACATCAAGGGAAGAGTGAAACTCAAAAGATATTCATTGACTTTGCAACCCTAGTTCAACGCCAATATGACTCCAAGATTTTGGCAATAAGAAGTGACAATGGTACAGAGTTCAAGAATTATACTATGGATGATTTCCTAAGTGGGGAGGGCATTCAACACCAATATTCCGCTGCATATACTCCCCAACAAAATAGTGTCGTCGAACGGAAGAACCACACTCTTATTGATATGGCAAGGACTATGTTGGCCGAATTTCATTCCCCATATAACTTTTGGGCCGAAGCCATCAACACCGCTTGCCACTACTCAAACCGGCTCTTTTTTCGTCCTCTCATGGAAAAGACACCATATGAACTCCTTATCGGTAAAAAGCCAAGTGTCTCTTACTTTCGAGTATTTGGTTGCAAATGCCATGTTTACATTAAAGGTTGCAAAATTGCTAAATTTGAGTCTAGATCTTTTGATGGTATTCTTGTTGGGTATGCCGCAAACTCTCATACTTATAGGGTCTACAACATATCCACCGGATGTGTTGAAGAATCTATGAATGTGGAGTTTGACGAGGATAATGGCTCCCAAGCGGGGCATATTGATCATGATGATGTAGGTGATGAAGCTCCATCTCAAGCCATAAGAATCATGGGCATAGGTGAACTTATTCCTATTGAAGAACCCATTGTTGATACTCAAGAAGGAACAAGTTCTACTCAAGTTGAGCCATCTATCTCAACAATTGATCAACAAGCTATCCAAGAACAAGAACAAAAACAAGATCTTCACCCACAAGATCAAGAGAATGTGTCGTGGGGTTGTCACGGAAGATGTTACCGTAGGGTAACTTGAGTTGTAGGGCAAGGCGAAGCTAGTGTCTGGGAGTTTGTTTAGCTTTGCGGGGACAAGGGATTTACCCAGGTTCGGCCTCTCCATTGGAGATAAAGAGCTACTTCCTGCTATGCTATTATTCATCTCGATCTCGATAACCCGGCTACGACAACAGAGCCGAATCTCGATTTAGGTTACAAGGCTCGCTTGGTAGCGGTGATAACTATAATCTCTCTCTCTGGTTTTCTATCTCGCAAAGCTTGTCTAACTATGACCTAGGAGCCCGCTTATATAGATGGCCGGGTCTCCTGGTTCTGTACAAGGTAAAGCCCGGGTTCTACCCAGACTCGGAGTTCTATCTCTTTAGCTCTTCGTGCCCTCCAAGTCTTGAACTCCATGACGCGTACCGCCTCCTGACCTTCTAGACGCTTTCCTTATTTAGCCGAGTCACCGACAAGCTTGCTGGCCCATCGACGTAACCCGGCCCATGCTGATGGTTAGCTGGCCTGGCCAGGCCTCCTGCCTGGCGGGTCACGCTTCCCTCTTCATGGGCCTACCGGGTTATAATCCCCCCATCAGTAGCCCCCAGGTTAACCGGGTCACCAGGTTGGCATACTCTTCTTCTAATCTTGAGCTTTTGTTTTCTTGGTTAGAGTTGTCATCCTGGCTGGCCGGGTTAACCACCTGAAAAAATAAGAATAACATACAACAAGTTTAAATACCGGGTTACATTGCTTTTTTCCTTGGCTAGGCCAGCTCTCCTTGGCGGTCCATATCATAACCCGTCTCTGTCATACCGGGTTCATACGCTTCCGGGTTTATGTTCAACACTTAGCTAAAATTTCAGCCTGATAAGCATACGAAACGTCAGTCAATGCTTTTGTCAAACTTTAATCATTCTCTGTCCATATCTTGTCTCAGATTTTTGTCTGGGAATATTCCTTTTGTCTTATCTGTTTGTCGTTGACCTCTGGTCAAATGTCCTCGTCCACTCATTTTTACCACAGTGCCCCTAGGGTTTTTTACTGACCATATAAGGATAGGATTAGGGTAAACGCCGCAGTTATTTTCCCCATTTCTTCCTTGGCCTCTTCATCTCCTTCCTCGCGCAGCCGCCGCAATCTCATCTCAAATCGAGCTCCCAAACCTCGACGGAGACCACCGTAACCACCATCAATCCTTCCAGCCGTGCTGCGCTTTCGATTCCTGACTCAATCGCGCCCGCAGTCGCTCCGCATCTTCCTCTCTCGCTCTCACCTCCACTGCTAGGGTTAGCTCATCTCCATTTCCGAGATTGGGCACCACCACAGTTCCGCAGCCATGGTGAAGGAGAAGGTGAAATCTGGAGGTCCCAAGGCCGCGAAGAAGGGCGTGAAGGGAGCGTTCAACTCCAGCGCGGCCAAAGCGCTCACGACGATGAACTAGACTAGGTCCACCGTCACCGACACAACACTGCAAGCTTTCCAAGACCGCGACGAGCTCCCGCCCAAGAAGGAGATCCATTGGCGCGCTCCTAGAGAAGAAACGCGTCCCCACCCTAAGGAAGGTGAAATCGTTGTCCTGCTTGATCATGTTTCTCGTGGTCTTCGCCCTCCGGGCGCTCTGTTTTTTCGCCAAGTTTTTAAGTACTATGGCCACACTACACTCGATGTTGCTCCCAATTCCATTCTCAACATTAGCAACTATGTAGTTTTCTGTGAGGACTATCTCCAGATGGCTCCTAGCTTAGAGCTATTCTGAGAGATCTTTTACTGCAACCCCTCTCGAAAAAACAAGCCTCTTGGCCCTTATGGTGCTGTTTCTATCCAACGACGGAAGGAATGCGATTTCCCGGCTCTTGTTCTAGCCAGTCACCCCAAGGGGTAGCAAAACTCTTATTTTTACTGCAAAGACACCTCTCCTGAGTCAGACGAGGCTCGTTTCCCGGCCTTCAGAAACTCTCCCTTGGTCTATGACGCCAAGATGAACAGTTATGCTAGCGACGAGAACCGGGTCTTGGTAGAAGCTGTCCGAGTCCGGGCCGGAGCTCTGCTTGCTCATGGCCTCCGCGGCACAGATTTAGTCAAGTGCTGGATTGGCTGGTTTATCCAGCCTCTTAGTGTCAGGACCCGGTTATTCCACGAATACACCAAGGAAGCGACTGATGGCATGCGTTACTCTGAAGTAACGCTTACTGAAGATCAAATTGTGAGGAACGCCAAGAAATTGCTTGGCGAGACAAAAGCTGACATTGCGCTGACCGGGCTTACCCGTACAGCGCTAAGAACAAACCTCCTACGGTACGATACCAATTCTTTTTCTTTCTGTCTTTGTTAACCCGGTTTTACTTGCATAAAATACTTATCTGTTTATCTTCTTTCACTTCAGGACCCGGAATGGTGGAAGCGGATTATACTCCTGTGTCTTCCCCTGACGGTGAAGATACAGAGGCAAGTGACGAGGAAGAAGAAGAAGGTGAGCTAGACTCAACAGGCTGGCTCTTCCTCGACCTGATTAACAGTGAGACCTCTGTCAGGGGAATACTTTCTGGATTAACCCACGGCCCAGTGCGACTTACCTTACTCGCACAGACAAAGGCCCACTTGGGAGCAAGCCCAGTATTGAACCGCCATAAGGGGAAAGATCTAGAAGACATATCCCGGAGGACGTGAAGACCAAGTAGTCTCCGAGTAGGCCTCTGTGGACGTATTCCTTATGGGGGAAGTTTCCTTTGTAACCTAGCGAGCCTCTGTGTATATAAAGAGGACTCGCAGGACTTAGACGGGGTCAAGCTATCAAGCCCTAAACCCTAGCTCATACGGCGAGTACCAGATCGGATCGCCTCCATTGTAACACCTCGATTATCATATCAATACCAATCTAGGGTAGGCAGGAAGTAGGTCTTTTACCTCACATTGAGGGGGCCGAACCTGGGTAAATCTGTGTTGATCTTTGTTCCTGCGATCCCAAGCTCGGAGATGCTTGACTCGCGTAATCCCACACCTACGAAGTCATCTATGACACCTGACGTGACAAACCCACGACAGTTGGCGCCCACCGTGGGGCCTGCGGTCAAGAGCGTCACGTTCCGCGCAGGATCCATGAAGGGAGCTGAAGATCTTGTTGTTGGCCGTATCATCACGGTCAATGGCACACCCCTCATCGACGATTCAAGCTGGGGGCCGGAAGCAGATTACTTGGAACCGGCCACGTCATCCCCTTTGGATCTCCATGTCTTCGTCGGCTTCATTGGCGGCGAGTCAGAGGATCCATCGCAACATGGCGACTCAGAAGAAGGAGTCGCGGTAACAGTGGACCAAGAAGAAGAATCTATCAACTACGAGTCGCTGCCTCTTGAAGACGAAGAAGGCCAATCCATTGAGTATGTCCTTGAGGAAAGGCTATGCGGAGGCCCTGTGGATGTGGCTCGCCCTCTGTAGAAGATCGGCACGTTGAAGGGGTCTACAGGACCACAGAAGCGGACGAAGGGCTGGGCATGCCACCAGGCAGCTTAGCCCCCACACCGCCGGAAGCAGCAGAACAAGCCGCGCTAGACGCATCAGGAGTCGCGGCATCCGCGCGATGACGCCAGGAGTCGCGGCCTCAGGAGTCGCAAACAGAGAGACTCCACCTGGAGTTGCGCCTGCGGAATCAGGGTCAAGGGTAGCCCCCAACGCAGCGGTCACGCCGCCACAGGGAAGCGTGTTGCTTACGCCAATATCTGCGGTTAACGCGGCTGCTAGGGTGACAGAATTGGAGGCTACCAGGATCGGGCTATATGATGAAGTCCAGAGAATCGCGGATGAGAGAGCCAGGCTGGCGCGTGAGGAACAGCGCCTCCAACAGGAGCAACTGCGACTCATCGAGGAAACCAATACTCTGCAAGGAATACAGGCCACCTTGCCACACAGACGCCACGCGAGTCGCCTGCAGCCAGGAACAGTAAACCCTATGGAGCTGTTCCAATCGCCTACCGCTGAACCAACAATCGCGGTTCCATCAGTCGCCACCAACACGATCCCATCAGTCGCCACCAACACAGCGCACCCGGTCGCATGGTCAGGGGTCGCACAACCTTCAGTCGCGGTACCCACACACATGGCACCATCTGCCATGGTTATGCGGTCCGTGGCCCCGTTAGCTGCGCCCGCGGTTCAAGCAATCGCTGTACCATCAATCGTACCAGCGGTTCCATCTTTCGCAGCACCAAGAGCAGCAGAGATACCTGGATCAAGGGCCATAGTACAGGCTAACAACAGGGCCATGATGCCCCCGCCATTGACGCAGCCAACCTTTGTTCAGCAGTCGCCACAGCAGCCTCAAAGGTTCCACACGCCGCAAGGGCATTATGTTAGCCCAGTGGAGAATCTCTTTGCGGCCACAAACATCTTGGCCAGGTTAGCGCCAGCAGGAAACACGCCAATGGACAGAGAGGCACGGCGTGCCATTGAGATGCTGAGCACAGCAGTAATACAGCAGGCAAATATGTCCGAACACGCAGGACGGCTGCACTCCACCCCTTACAATAGCAGAGCAACGGCGGAGAGAAGCATCCACGCGGAATCGCCACACGTTGCGACTTCGAGTTCGGCTAGGCGACAAAGGGAAGATCAACCTGCGGCTCAAAATCAACCTCAGCAAGTTCAACCCATAGAGTTGTGCAGCCGCGCGCGGCGGCTAATCCAATAGGAAGGCCAGCTTCGTCCAATCTATCGTCGCGACTCAAAGGCCCAGTCTGTTTCAGCGAAAGAATCAGGTCTGAACCGTTTCCTGCAGATTTCAAAGGGCCTCGCAAGGTCGCCAACTACAACGCAAGCATGGACCCTGTTACTTGGCTCAACAATTACGAGATGGGCATGAGCATCCTAAACGCATCCGAAGAGATCTGCGCACGTTACCTAAACATGATGTTAGAAGGCGCAGCTCACATATGGCTGCAAAATTTGCCGCCAAATTCAATAAACTCTTGGGATGAGATGAAGGAAGCTTTTATCAAGAATTTCCAAGGAACATGCAAGCGACTCTGCAGCATAGAGGACCTTGAGCGTTGTGTACAGAAGGAAGGCGAGTCGAGTCGCCACTGGATGAGAAGGGTCGCAGAGATCATACATTCCTCAGATAACATACCACCCAGTTCAGCAGTCCTTGTCATGGAGAAAAATTGCAAATTTGAGCCGCTAGTCCACAAACTAGGTCGCATGAAGGATAAAGTCAAGAGCCTAAGCGAGGTAATGGCGGCGGCCAACAAGTATGCTAGCTCGGATAAAACCAGGGACGCATCTGATGGGGAGGAAGAGGAAAATACTGGCAAGGGAAAGAAGGCCAGTAGCAAGCCTCAACAACAGCAAGCTAGCAATGCCAATGCGAGTTATAACAAGCGCAAAAACGAGGAAGGAAACTCAGGGTTAGTCGCAAATACGAACACTCGTTACAAACAAAGCAGCGGCAGAGGAAGGAATTTTCACCCAGTTAATTTGGAAGAGGTTTTCAACCGCCCCTGCGACATCCATATAGGAAAAGATGGGAAACCACCCAACCACACGAAGGCACAGTGTTATCATTACAAAAAGTGGAAGGATGGACAACCACTCAACACAAACAACAATCATCAAAACAACGAGGGAGGTAACCACGGCGGAGGCAACAACAGCAACAACGCCGTCCCAAATCCGCAGCCAGATCAGCCACAGTTCCCAAAACAGTTGGGTCAGTATCATACCATTGTGGTGAATACTTCAAGGAGGGAACAAAAGCTGCGACGACGCAATCAGGCTGTTAACGCCATAGTACCAGCCGTCCCACAGTGGCTAAAGTGGTCCGAGCAGCCAGTAGTTTGGAGCCGCGAGGATCACCCAGGAGAAATAAATGAAGAGGGAAAACTCGCGCTGGTGGTTGCCCCTCAAGTCGCAGGGTACAAGTTGAGCAAAGTACTGATGGATGGAGGCAGCAGCATCAATATATTATACTATGAAACCTTCAAAAGAATGAACCTCAAGAAAAGCAGCTACACCCATCAAGAACAACGTTTCATGGTGTCGTGCCAGGCATATCAGCTCAGCCATTGGGGCGAGTCAACTTGGAGGTCGCCTTTGGGACACAAAGCAACTTCAGGAGCGAGTACATTTGGTTCGAGGTTGTAGATTTCCAGAGCCCATATCATGCGCTGTTTGGCAGAGAAGCATTCGCAAAGTTTATGGCTAGGCCGTGCTATGTGTACCTAAAGCTTAAAATACCAGGCCCCAGGGGAGTCATCACCATCAATGGCGACAAAAGAATAGCTCAAGAATGCGAAGAAGGCGACAAGGCCATGGCCAGAGCAGCTTGCATCGCAGAGAGCGCGCCCATGCGCGAGTCGCAGGAGAATTTTGATGACATCGTGAAGGCAAGAGGCACCTGCCTGACTTGCGACTTCAGATTACGGCCGCAAGGGAGGCAAGGAAGTCAAAGGCTACAAGCCATTGCCAATAAGGACACATCCCAGGCATTGCGAGTTGCCATCAGCAGTTAAGAGTTTACATCATCAAGCTGGCCACTCAGGGCTAAAAACTTCACTTCTGATCGCCACCTAGGCGCGATCGACCCATTCTGGTCGCCACTCAGGCGCGACCGACCCAATGTAACACTTCTGATCGCCACCTAGGCGCGATCGACCCATTCTGGTCGCCACTCAGGCGCGACCGACCCAATGTAACACTTCTGATCGCCACCTAGGCGCGATCGACCCAATTCTGGTCGCCACTCAGGCGCGACCGACCCAATGTAACACTTCTGATGCCACCTAGGCGCGATCGACCCATTTCTGGTCGCCACTCAGGCGCGACCGACCCATGTAACATCTCTGGTTGCCACCTAGGCGCAACCGACCCAAGCATCACTTCTGGTCGCCACCTAGGCGCGACCGACCCTATGTATCATATAATGATTCTGAAATAAAGCATCTCAAACTACCAATTGAGTTGTGAGTCTTTTATTTTTTAATCATTGGTCCCTTGGGGGTGCGGCAGCTTTTTAGCGCGGCCTATTCCTTGGGATCGCCAAACAAGTGGCATTTATCGTGATTATACTCAACCTCTCTTGGATGCGACTTGCACTATGCGGCCAAAGTACTGGGGGTGCGGCGTCAATCGAGTTTGATTGCCTATCATGGCCGCTCTCGACCCTGAACACGCACTTTTTACCTGGGAAATACTGAGCCGCGCAAGGGCCTAAGTGAGGAAAAACCGAGACAAATCATAAGGACCAGCCTATTGGTCGAAACATGTACTGCTGAGAGTACTTAAGCAAACCATAAATTGTCTTATGACACATAAATTCTAACAATTATTACAGGCCGCTAAGGGCCAAGATCATAAAACCATTGTTTCTCTTCTTCATTTGTGCGCAGCTTTTGGCCGGTGGGAAGGAGGAACAGGCGGCTTACCAAGCTTGCCAGAAGGAGCAATCGCAGGCTCGCTGGACGGTTTCTCCGTCGTGGGCTTGGGGGCTGCAGAGCTGGAAACACCCGGTGAAGGGTTCTTCTCCTGTGGGATCACCGCACTGGATGATGGAGCGGGTAACTTCTCCCATCTGCTTCCATCTGCATTATACTTGCCCATATAGGTCGCAAGATCTATCCCCTCCACCAGCTCAGTCGCATGGCCGCGCATGTCCTTCCAAGTCGCCGAATATTCTGAGGCCTTCAGCTCGGTGCCATCCACTTTCTTCGAGGGCCTGCCTTGTGCAACCTTGGCAGCATCAAAAGAAGGATAATATGTCTTGGCCAAAGCAAGAACATGAGCCGCACCGGTGCGAGCTGAGGATTCTTTCCAGTCCAAAAAATATTGAGGCGCCTTGAGCAGTCTCTTCAAAAGTCCCTCAGCATCAGCAGGAGCAGGCTTTTTCGGCAGAAGACAGGTGGACAGCGACCTCATGGCATCACAAGTTCTTCGCGAAAACTCGCGGATATACTCCAGCTGTTCTTGAGTACTGCCGCGCTGCACCTTGGCATCTTCACCTACATCAAGGCATGTCTCCGTCAGCTCTACAACATACAGGCAAAGATAGTAGAGAAAACAGATGCAGATATGAGTCGCAAACATACCAGTTAACTCTTGAGTCATGATGCACACTTTGGCGTGGACAAGGTTATGGGCATCAGAAACTTTTTTCAACTTTTTCTCAAGCTCGCCAATGGAAACAGCCTTGAGCCTTGCGTCCTCGTTGGCATCAGCAATGGCGTCTTTCTGAGCACTGATTTGGAGGTCCAGTTGCTGGACCCTCTCTTGGAACTTCTCTTCAACCGTTTTAAGCCGCAGCTCGGTGGCTTTGGCTTGTTCAGATAATTTGAAGCTTTCATCAGATAGCTCGCCCATCCTGGCTTCCCTTTCTTCAGCTCAACGTCACGCTGGCCAAGGAGCTCGCGCAGCCTCTCCAGTTCAGAGGGAGTATCCCCCAGCTGCTTTTCCAAGGCAAGTTTGGCGACTGTTATGGAGCTTAGTTCCTCCTATAAAGAGTACATCAGTTAGTAAGTACATATCAACAGCTAAAAGAGAAGCATCAAGTCCCCTTTACAGTCAAAGAAGAAACTTGATCCTTGGGGGCTAGAGACAGATAAGTGGAGATAGAAGTTTACCTTATAAGCCGCAGACAGGTCAGACAGTGCCTTGCGGAGCTCCATGGCTTGCTTGTCATTTGAGGCAATGATAGCCTCTGACAGTTTCTCAGCGCGGCTAATGGAGGAGGAGGAAGCAACCTCAGCACGCAGAATTGGCGACCGCAGGCTGTCAGCCGCTGGCGACTCAATCACTGGCGCATCAGCATCCTTGGCCATTACAGCTCTAGGAGGAGGGGTTGACCTTCTCCACGTCTTGGATCATAAGGGATCCGTTCTATCCTCCAGAGCCACCTCTTGGGCGGCTGTGTCAAGAACAGGGACCGTGGCCAAGTCATCAGTGGTGGCCACGCCCTCTACCATGGCGGTATGAGCCGCAGGTGATAAACGCGGCTCAACCGCGGTTTCAGAAACAATTCCAGGCTCAGCCGCGGGTTTAGCCGCACTTCTGCAAAAAGCAAGGGCATTGTGTGAAGAAGAAGCACATAAACCAGAATAAAAGTATTATAAGCGCAGGGAAAATCACTAACTCTGGAGCCATCTTCACAAAGGCCATAAGCTCGCCACTTGACGGTGAGGACAGGCCTTGGGTCCCAGAATCTACGAGCAGAAGTTTGCGTGTCAGTAGAGGAAAAAGAATAAACAGTCAAGATGTCAAAACAGTAGAAATTACCAGAATGAGGACCCATGTCTTCTTCAGCCGAGGCGGTGGCTTTGAACACACGCCTGGCAGCGGAGGAGGTCGCGCCCGTAGCAGGTTTGCGACGCTTCGTGGCCTCAGGGTTTTCCAGAGCATCAAGCTCTGGCTCCTCACGAGATAGCCTCTTGGAGGCTCTACGGGGAGTTGGTCCAGCCGCGGCAACAGAACTCGCGGATGGCACTGGACTGTCATCCTCGTCCAGTTCAGTCTCTTCACCTTCTGAGGCCGCAGAGGCGACAGAGGGGATATCAGCAGTTTCGCTGCCCTCTAGAGCGGGCATCAACTTCTTTCGTGCGGCACGCTTGGGAGCAGCAGTGCCGGTGACGGTCGCAGGCAGCGACCAGTAATTCTCATTAGCCTGGATCAGGAAGATATAAGTGGCAGTATTAAGAAAGGAATGCGACTCAACTACAAAGACGAAAAGACAGAGAAGAGGGGTTACCTCAAAAGGCTTGTTGTTAACGCTGAAAGGGGCAAGCCCCACCTTGTCGAAGGAGATGTCCTTCTCCTCAGTCACGCGGGTGACGAATTCCACCCAATCCTCAGGCCTCCAGTCCGCAGCCTTGATGCGATCGACGTCAGTAGAGGTGCCTGTGCACTCAAGGAAGGATCGCTGTCGTGGACTCACGGGCTTAATGCGCCATTTGGTCCAGCAAGAGAGAAGATCAAGGCCAGTAAGACCATGACCTATTAAGGCGTGGACCTTGATCAGCGACTCATTGATGAAGGGCATGGCCGAGTCGCGAGGTTTTGATTTCAGTGCCTCGGTAGGCACGAAGAGGGTGTTAGATGATGACGTGAAACACACGTTCGTTGGGAGACCCCAAGAGGAAGGTATGATGTAGTCAGCAGCAAGTTTTCCCTCAGAAAGAAACCAAGGTTATCGAACCAGTAGGAGCAGCAACTCTTCAGAAGGTTGTCAACGGCGCCAGAAAAATAGTGTTGTTGATGGAAGTCTGGACTGTTGACGTGGAATCTGCACACAACACAATCAAACTACTTTGCCCCAACGAAACAGTGAGGTTGTCAATCTCACTGGCTTGCTGAAAACAAAGGATTAAACGTATGGTGTGGAAAATGAGTATTAAATTGCAGAGAATGAAAAAGGAACAGTTTGCAGTTTGTGGTTGTTTAATCAGTGTAAAAGAATGGACCGGGGTCCACAGTTCACTAGTGGTGTCTCTCCATAAAAGATAACTAACATGTTGGGTGAACAAAGTACAGCTGGGCAATTGACGAATAGTGAGCGCATGACAATGCATATACATGACATGTTGACTACTATGATATTTAATTGGTCATTACGACATAATACATAGATCGTTATCCAACAGCATCTATGACTAATAATCCACCGCCGGGTTGTCATCCGAGTTCCCCATTGGTATTAAGTTGCAAGCAACGGATAATTGCATTAAGTAAAGTGCGTAATGTAAACAAACACATATGTCCATGGACATAGCATCGTTAGGTTATCCCTAGTGGCAACAGCACATCCACAACCTTAGAACTTTCTGTCACTGTCCCAGGTTAAACGGAGACATGAACCCACTATCTAGCATAAATACTCTCTCTTGGAGTTACAAGCATCTACTTGGCCAAAGCATCTACGAGTAACGGAAAGCATGCAAGATCTTAAATAACATATAAGATAGATTGATAATCAACTTGACATAATATTCAATATTCATCGGATCCCAGCAAACACAACATGTAGCATTACAATAATATGATCTTGATCATGTAGGGCAGCTCACAAGATCTAAACATGATGGCACAAAGTGGAGAGACAACCCTCTAGCTACTGCTATGGACCCGTAGTCCAAGGATGAACTACTCACGCATCACTCCGGAGGCAGGCATGGCGATGTAGAAGCCTCCGGTGACGATTCCCCTCTCCGGCAGGGTGACGGGAAGAGGTTCTGAACCCTCCCGAGCTAGGGTTGACGACGGCGGCGTCTCTGGAACTTTTCGTGGATATTTGCTCAGGTACTTAGGGTTTTCGCGTCGGGGGAATAAGTAGGCGAAAGGGCTGCGGCTGGAGAGGCCCGTGGGGCCCACACCACCCCAGGGCGGCGCGGGGCCCTGGCCACGTGTGGGGCCCATGTGGCTCCTCTCCGTCGCCTCTTTGGTCCGTCAGATGAGTTCTGGTAAAATAGGGACTCCCGTGTAGTTTCGTCCAATTCCGAGAATATTTCCAGACTAGCTTTTCTGGAATACAAAAACAGCAGAAAACAGGAACTGGCACTTCGGCATCTTGTTAATAGGTTAGTCCCAAAAAATGTATAAAAGTGATATAAAGTAGATGCAAAACATGTAGCAATTGGTATAAAACAAGCATGGAACATCAAAAATTATAGATACGTTTGAGACGTATCATTAGACCAGGAGGGAAGGCGAGTTTCGCCCTCCGGTGAAGTGTCTTGGCAATAGAAGAAAGATTTTTGCCAAGCCCTGGGTCGATTCGCCAGGGCTAGCTTGGGAAGGCAAGAGTTTCTATGACGTTGAAGAGAGATGGCGCCGACCTGAACGTAGGCGCCGCCCTTGGAGACAAGTTGGCTGTTGCAGGTGAAAGAGGCCAGCCATAGATCGATGTTGGGGGCTATGCCAAGATAGTCCTCGCACAACACATGAAAATTGCTCACCTGGAGCATTGAGTTGGGCCCGATGTCATGAAGACGGAGGCCTAGGCGTTGCAGCAGATTGCGGAAGAAGGGAGAACCTGGCGGTGTGAATCCACGCTCCACGTGCTCCACGAACATCACCAGCTCGTTGGGCTTGGGGCGCGGCTCGATTTCATCGCCTGGCGCCCGCCAGACGCCGTCCTCCTTCGGCGGCAAGAAGCCAGCTTCGGCCAGATCTGCAAGAGTTTCCTCCGTCACCCTGGATCCTTCCCAGTTGCAGGAGATCCTGCGCTTATCGTCAGATGGCTTCGCCTTGGGCGCCATTGCGAAGGGGAAATTGGATTGGGGAACTAGGCTCGGGTCGAGGAAGAAGACGGCGCGGCTAGGGATGAGGAGATTGCAAGGCCAAGTGAATAATAACCTAGGCGGCCGCAGCTTATAACTAAAGGGACCCGTAACTAACGGCACAATCTGCGTTCGCAACCAACGGCACAATTTGCGCCCGCAAAACGAGTAACGGTCCGCAATTAAAGGAAACAGAATATTTCCAGAAGGGGAGATGAGTCGCGCAGATAAGTCACAGCTCTGAATCGCATAAGTCAAAAGATTGGTCAGAACGTTTGCAGTGCGGCTCAGAGACCATTTCAAGAGGTCAGAAGATTCTCACCGTAAAGTCCTAACCAATCTTGGGGGCTAATGTCGGGGGAATACTTTCTGGATTAACCCGCGGCCCAGTGCGACTTACGTTACTCGCACGGACAAAGGCCCACTTGGGAGCAAGCCCAGTATTGAACCGCCATAAGGGGAAGGATCTAGAAGACATATCCTGGAGGACGTGAAGACCAAGTAGTCTCCGAGTAGGCCTCTGTGGACGTATTCCTTATGGGGGAAGTTTCCTTTGTAACCTAGCGAGCCTCTGTGAATATAAAGATGACTCGCAGGACTTAGACGGGGTGAAGCTATCAAGCCCTAAACCCTAGCTCATACGGCGAGTACCAGATCAGATCGCCTCCATTGTAACACCTCGATTATCATATCAATACCAATCTAGGGTAGGCAGGAAGTAGGTCTTTTTCCTCACATTGAGGGGGCCGAACCTGGGTAAATCTGTGTTGATCTTTGTTCCTGCGATCCCAAGCTCGGAGATGCTTGACTCGCGTAATCCCACACCTACGAAGTCATCTATGACACCTGACGTGACAAACCCACGTCCACCTCTCCCAAGGACTCTTCTACTGATAACCAGACATGTTTTATTCCAGGCCCTACTGACCCGGCTGTTGACGAGCTGCCGGGTCAACAATCTACTGCACCTCCTGCCCTCAAGAGGACCCGGGCTGCTGTTGCAAAGGTGCCTTATTCTCGTCTTTCAAATTATACGATGAACACATCTCAACTCCACACACACACACAGGAAAAGGAACTTGAGAAGGAAGCTGAGGCAAACAAGAAACGCCAGACCCGGTCTTCGGCTAGCCCGGGCTCTGTGAATGCAGGTATCCCTCCCTGTTCCTTATCCCGCTGGGCCAAGTCAATCCAGAAGATCCCCTGTACTAGATATCCTTCCGCTGGCAAAATCCGGGTCGCTAAATCCTATTCTTTGTCAGCTTCTTCCTCGGACAGTGTTAGCACACCCGAGGATTTCCAGATCAACGCCGGTTAAGTCACTTTCCATTGCCCTTGTATATATTACTTCACTTTCCATGATTTACCTAAATGACTTCTAATTTGTTTTCAGTGCAAAGCTTTTTTGGAAGAAGAGCCGGATTCTCCTCCTCCAGCTACAACTGAGCCTTCTCCTATGGAGGCTCATATTGAAGAGCCGGCACAAAGAGATGAGCCTATGGAGCATTTAACTCCTGTCGCTTCTCCAAAGAGCCCACTTGCTCCTGCTCCAACACCTTCACCACCTGCCCAGTCACCTGGGTTAGGCTCTGGTACCAAAGAAAGCGATGATGACGTGCAGATCACCGGGTTTAAGCAGACCCCTGTGACTGGCACTTCCATTGTGATGGCCAAGGTTACTACTCCCGAAGTTAAGCCGGCTGCTACTGGCCGATGCAAGGACCCGGTCTTATTCTCTGAATTGCCGGCTCTGGATTCCATGTCCACACCGGCTCTTTGCGATGAATACTTTTCTAGCCTTGCTCAGCACAAGAACCTTGAGACCGAACTGGTTTCTCTAATTCAAAAGCAATACCAGGTATTCTTTTTACTTGTCCTTGCTTTGTCCTACATAACTATACTGTGAGTAGCCCCAAGCACTAAGTTTATCACTTGTTGATGAGCTTGGTGCTTATAAATCACATGCTTCATGAGACTAGAACTTCAAACCTGTAGCCCCCAAGCTCTAAGTATATCACTTGTTGATGCACTTGGTGCTTATCATATGCATACTGCTTAGAATAAAACTTTCCAACCTGTAGCCCCCAAGTGCCGGGTTATCTGTTCACAGCAACCTGGGACTAAAATTGAAGAACACTCTAACCATATATTGTTTAAAAACTTCAGTTTCCTAGCCCCAAGTCCCGGGTTAGCTTGCCTGCAGTAACTTGGGACTAAAATTTATCACCATGCTAATTGTACCTTATCTGTAAAAATTTCAACCTTGCATCCCCCAAGTTCCGGGTTTACTTGCCTGCAGGAATTTTGGACTGACCATATATCTTTGCCTTATTACAGGAACATGCTGTTAAAGCCGGGGAAGAAATTGCCCGACTCAAAGAAAAACTGCGTTCTGAATCCAACGCCCGGCTGACAGATGCTGAACAGCTGCAAGCGTTAGAAAATTCTGTCACAGAGCTAACTCAAGAAAAGTCCGACCTGAAGAAGGAGCTGGAGGAGCATGAAGAGCATTGGCAGGCACAATACTCGGACCTTCAGAAAAAAGTTGGATTCTGTCACGAATGAGCTAACCCGGCTCAAGAAAATGGTGACCGCCATGGTCGCTTCCTTAGTGGGTAAGTATTGTTTGACTGTAACCCAGATTTTTACTTAACTCAAGCCACAAATTTTAATACATGATTCTCTCCTTTCAGGCCCTCGTGATGGGAATCTTCGTAAAACAGCTGAAGGAAAGGTGAAATGCATGTATACTCTGGTACGCCAGTTGTACTTCGGCAGCTGTGAAGTCATCAAGGCCCCCCGGAACTGGGATAACCCGCCAAGCACTTATAATGAAGTGCTTGGTCATTTATCAACTATGCCCCAATGGATCCAACTGCTGAAGAGGTCTGCTTGCAGAGCCGGGGTGATGCGTGGCCTTGCTTTGGCAAAGGCATACCATCCAAACCTTGACCCGACACCACTTGTGAAGGGCTTCCCCCAGTACAACTCAGATGGCAGCCAATTTGACAAGAAATCTTATGCCCGGGCTGTGAAGCAAACCCGGTACGTGGCCACTGAGATCGCCAACAATATGAAGCTATCCTCCCTGCAGTATGGATACAACAAGGACAATGAAGAGGTGATCGATGATGAACCAGAACGTATTGATCTTCTTCAAAGCTATAAGGATTCCATCACCAAGAGCACAGATGCCCCTACTGCTTCCACTGCGCCAAGCTCTTCTACCCCAGTTGTTCCTCCACCATCTCAAGCAACAGGTGAAGATGAAGATGATGAATACTTTCAATCTCTTCGCCTCATCACATGGCGTGGAGATGCATCTCCCAAGACCCGGACCAAGGAGGCAGAGGCGGCAGAAGATGACCCGGCAGCTGCCAAGGAGGATGACCCGGCAAACACTGCTGAGGAACGCCCAACCGGCTCTCCATCCCGTAACCCGGCTCCTGAAGCCGGTGCTTGAAAACTTACGCAGATATTTACTTTCTGCAAAAAACAATCTTTATTCGGCCCTTTGGGCAGTTATTGTAATAACTTAGCACTTTTATCCTTATGCCTTTGATGGTGCAACTATGAGAATATGTCTGGATCACATTTAGCCTTTGCTTTAAATGCTTGCTTGCTTTTGGTTTCGATGACCCTTTTGATTTCTTTAACTGTGAGTTGGCTTTCGCATGGATTCTCTCTGTTGCAACTTCTCTGATAAAATCAGGGTCGAACCAAGTCCCAACTGGGCATCATGGTTGATTGAATTTACAGGTGAGCAATCAGGCCATTTTAATTGCGAGTCGCATCAAACTCATCAGCAAGAGAACCAAGAATAAAACTAGTGGCATGAGAAGCCGGGTCTCAGGATTGCAGCTACAAGCTAATCAAGTAAGAGCCCCCAAAACCCGGATCAATGTTTATAAAGTAAAGGCTTAACTATGCAACATTACCCCATTGATCCATATACTGATGAGACTCGCTCTTTGGGCATCTGCTATGATAAAAATAACTATGCAACCATATTTACTTGTTCTACAACAGAAAACATGAATAAATAAAATTGTAAACCAAACATGCATACTAGCCAACAAAAAATACTAAGACGAACATGCTTTTGAAACTTAAACATACTCTACTTTTCTTGCCGGGTCACAAAGATTTTTGAGACCCGGATGGCCCTAAAGCCGGGTCTTGAGTGAAAAAACTGTGTCAACATAATAACCAGCCCCCAAGACCTATCACATTATTATGCTACTGTATAACTCAACTAAAAATAACTTGATTTCAAGTAAATAAACCACAAACTAGGAAATAAAAACAGTAACAAAAACTTCTGTTCAACCTTCACTTTATTGATATGAAAGGTTAAGTCAGCAAGCCGCCTCATTAAAAACCTTCCAGTTCCCTTAGGTACTCTGGTAAGGAAAAGAGCGCGTCTGAAACCTGCTGCGTGTTACATCGTGTATTACATCTGATATCTTGATCTCATGCTAAGTATAATACGGGCGTAGCTGGGCAATGTTCCATGGCCGCTCGCGCTCCTCCAATGAGTGAGTGGAATGCGTTGTGTCGTTCACATACTTAGACTTTTCTCTAGCATCCACCAAGTAATAGGACCCATTGTGTAGATTCCGGCTTATAATGAAGGGCCCTTCCCATGGAGGGGATAACTTGTGCATCCCTTCCTTGGATTGCATCCATCGCAGAACTAAGTCACTGTCGTCGTATCGGCATCTTGGATTCTTGGATAGGAGACGGGGTCCTGCTAGCCGAGGGTGAACGTAGGGCAAGAAGGTGGACGTCATCAAGGTCGGGATTGTACACGGCAGTTTACCCAGCTTCAGGCTCCACGGCGGTGGCGGAGCCCTACGTGCTGCTATAACTCACTATAAGGCAATAGCCGTGATACAGGTTACAATGAGTTGGATGTATGAGAGAATATGGATTGGTTCCATGGATGCCCTAAAGGCGTCCCGAGGTCCAGCTTATATAGGCGGCTGGACCTAGGGTTACAAGGTGATTACGTATCCAGCAAGTATACGGAGTCCTAAACCTAGCCGGCAAGTATGCCGCCTTCCATCTTGGTCTTGGTGGCTTCGTGGGCTTCAGTCTTTTGCCTCCTCCTTGCCGGCATCCGCCTTCCTTGGTCGTCAGCTATCTGGGCCGCCCGGTAGGCAAAGCCTTCACCACCACTGCGGGCCACCCTGGACTAGCCGGATTGATCCATGCTGGTGATACCCCTAGTAGGTATATCCCCAACATTAGCCCCTGGGAGGGTTCGAGTTCTTCAGGCGCCGTCTTCTTTTGTCGGCAACGTCCGCCTTATCTTGTAAGCGTCTGAAGAGCTTGAAGCATTCCAAAGTTGAAAGTAAGCGGCGGTCCGCCTAAAGTAGTCGGACAATTTGCCGCCATCATGGGAAATACGGCCTGACCATTGTCAGGAATCTTCCTGGCACCAGTCTTGTCAATTGACTGGACCCGTCAAATGTTGACGGATGACGCCATGCAGTCCACGACAGTTTGGACTTGGGCATGCGTCATGATGGTTTCTCCACTACGCACAGAAATCGGAGCGAGGCCGTAGACGCCGTCGCCACGACGTGCAAATCGTGGGCACGTGGCGGAAATCTCGCGTCCCCCCAATCTCAGGCACGGATCTTGGCGCGTGGGGATAAATACCCCAAAGGGCACATCGATGCACTTCTTCTTCCCCATTCGCACCCACCGTAGCCTCCTCACCTTCCCGAGCTCATCTCCTCACCGTACTCAACTCCGGCGAGCAGCGCACTCTCCCCCAAATGGCGAGCACTCAGCAGGATGCGGCGGTGACGGTGGCACTGGCTGCGTCTTCTGCGACCCCCGCCGGATCTGGATCTGTCCCAGCGGCGGCGGCGGTGCCCGTGGGTGCATCGACGACCTCTCCCGTCGCCACCGTGGCTACGTGTGGGGTTCCTACTTCTTCCCCAGCTCCGGCGGCGCCTGCAACCGTCGCTCCAACCTTTCCCCTCCCATCCTTCGCAGCGACCAGCTCTGAGGCTGCAGCGGAATCTGCCGCCGACGAGGATGACGACGCCGAGGAAGAGGAAGAGGCTGGAGACCTGGGTTCCAGGTACTGGCTGCCGTCAGTTATGACGTCAGCATACCTGAAGGAGCTGGAGGAAGGCGAATACATTCCGCCAAAGACGGAATGTTCCTGGAGGGTTCCAGGCGACGAGGCGGTGCCTGACCCCCAAGACGGCGAGCGCGTCATGCTGGCGTCGCATAGCCTTCGCGGTATGTCTCTGCCGCTTTCCGCCTTCTTCTTGGCGGTGCTTAGTTTTTATGGGCTGCAGCCACACAACATAGCGCCCAATAGTATTCTAGTGCTAGCCGGCTTCCAGGCTTTGTGCGAAGGGTACTTAGGCATAGCTGCGTCCATAGAGCTGTTTAAGTACTGCTTCCTGTGCCGCCGGCAAACCATACCAGGCGGCCACCTAGCAACCTGTGGTAGTGTCACGTTCAACTGCCGCCAACCCGACTGGTACCCAAAGATACCATACATCGAGTCGGTGAAGCACTGGACCAGCACTTTCTTCTACTGCAAGGACATCCCGACACCCGGCAGCACACAAGGGATGCCAGACTTCGTCAACGGTCCGCCAACCCACAAGGCCTGCTGGACGGCAAAGGTGCCGCTCAGCAGTTTGCCAGCGGAACTTCGAGTTGCCGTTAGGCGGATCGAGTTCTTGACGAAGACGATGTTGGCTCCACGACTTGACGGAGTTGACACCGTCATTTGCTGGGTGTCGAGGAAGATTATGCCACTCCGCCATCGCCCACTGAAGATGTGCGAGTACAAGGCGGACGACGCCGGCAACAGCACCCTTGACCAGGATGCCTTGGAGTACCGGCTTAGAGAACTTATCAAGCCTCTGTCGGTGAAGGCGGCTGAAGGCGTCGCCATGTTCACCCATGACAACCCAGCCCCAGCGGTAAGTCAAAGCTACTTTGTTATTTTACTAACATCCTTGCCCACTAGGTACTGGATTAATATTGTCTTGTTTCCTTTTCAGCTGCAAACCTTGGGAGAGGACGAGTTGGCTCCAAACTGGTATGATACAGGTGCCAGCAAATCGAAGAAACGCAAGCTGAGCTCCTCCACCAAGGATTTGGAGGAGGAAGAAGGCGGCCACCTCTGTCGATGCAGAGGATGAGACCGTGGGGAATGTCCCCTTCAAGCGGTAAGCAAACTTTGGCTTCCCTGACTTGGATATTTTAATATGTTTGTGCTGACAAACTTGCATGTTTCTGCTTACAGGGGCAAGCCTGCTTTGGCTGCTGTTGAAACCCGCCTTGATTACTTGTACTTTGACCGGCTCCTGCATTACGGGTGTGTACTGTGTTTGCTCCTGTTAGCGGTCCCGCAACCGGGTTAACACCTGGGCCGGGTCCTCCGCCTCTGCCTGCTCCTTGCAAGGCTCTATGTATTTCCTCATTTTTTCCACCTGTTAAGATCCACACACTGGGCCAGCGAGTGGTTGGCGGGTCTACCGTTCCTGCTATGACGAGGACACGGCATCCTGAAGGCCTCCACATGACTGGTTGGGCGTGATCCTTGATAACTGTTTCCTCCATTGTAATTCCCATTGTTTCCGTGGTAACCTCTGCTACTGTCTTGATAATTTCCCTCAGTTCTTTGCCTTTGAAACCCAGCATTTGTGTTCACCACTAACTATGAATTCCCCTCATTGTGTCCACGCTTGTACTAATTCTGGTTGTTGTTGTTGTTCCCATTGCCATTGTTGTTCTTTCCTCCATTATTCGCAGGACCTTTTTCCTTTTCTTCTTCATTATCATCCCGGGTCTTGTCTGTGGCTGCATGCCTGTTGCATGCATCCATCAATTCTGCCATAGTAACTGCCTTGACCCGGTTGCTCTCCTTCATTCGGCCTAGCTTCTGGACAAGAGGATCGTACTTGCATGTCTTCTCCATTGTCTGAATCGCATTTCCGGGCTCGATGACAGATGAAGAGTGAAGAATTTCCGTGACCCAGCCCATCCAGTGCCGGGCTGACTCGCCTTTCCTCCGCACACAACGGTCAAGATCTTCAATAGAGAACAAACGCTTGCATGTGCCTTGGAAGTGTTTGATGAAAACTGCTTTTAGCTCATCCCAGGAGTTGATGGATTTCTCTGGTAAGCTCTTGAACCACAACTTTGTCGCCCCGTCACTCATCATCAGATACATATACTTTGCACAGACATTCTCTGTGGCATTGCGTATGCACATTGCCATCTCATAACTACTCAACCAGCTTGCCGGGTCCATACTTGGCTCATAGTTGGCTATCTTGCTAGGCTCCTTGAACTTCTCAGGGAAAGGCTCCGCTCTAATGGTATCTGAAAGACACTTTGGCCCGGCTAAGTTAGAAGAACTTGCTAAAAAATTATTGTTACCTGGTGAACTCATGGATGCTGCTGCCACGGCGCCGGGTCCTCCTTGCGGCGCTCCTGCAACAGGTGCCGCCGGGTTCGCGCTGGCCGCTCTTCTCGCACGCGATCCATTGACTATCTGCTGAGCCACCGAAACTGCAGGGGCGGGTTGGTGCTGCTGATTGTTCTGGTTCTGTTGAGGTGGATTCTGCTGTCGCGCCGCGGCAGCCCCGGCCAACGGCGGGGTCTCACCGTGGCGGCTCTTGGTACGCTTACTGTGATAGGTTGTGGAATGAAGCGCACTCTTTTCCTTCGAATACTGAACTTGTTGCACTACTGCGGTACGTAACATGTCAATGGCATGCCGGGCTTCGATTTCTGCTGGCGAGTCTCCGAGGGGAATACGGTCGAGCGCTAAAGTTGCGGCGTACATGTTATCCGCTGGATTGGAATAATGACCCGCTGGCGTGTGGAATCTTGGTGTTCGTGGCGGCAGACCCGGATTTCCCCCGGCTCCTCCGGAGAGCAAACCTGGTGTCCCGGCCAATGCGACACCGGCTCCAGCAGTTCCTCAGTTTTGCCCTACGGGTGTCCTGATAACTGGAATTTCTTGAGTCACACCGATGGGTTGATCCACCAGAGTCCTGAATAATACGGCTGGGTTGATATTGTTTTCTCCTTGAGCCAGCCGGCTCTGGTGCCTCCTCTGGTGAACTCTAGTCATGTCATTGAGGCGATTCTCTTGTTCCTCAATCTGCCTCTGTCTAGCTGCCATCTGCTGCTTTTCTGCCATTGTTTCCCTACGCATCTGTTCCAAAGCCCGATGTGCTGTATCCAACTCTATAGCTCGCACTGCTGCATTTTCTGGGGTAACCAATCTTGTAATCGCTGTTGGGTCTAAGACCAGGCCGTTGCTGAATAAGGCAGGAGCACCAGCAGTATTGTTCCTTTCTTCACCCTGAGCCCGATTATTGAGAAAACCGAAACTATTTCTGAACAACGCCATACTTTCACTTTCCTCTGTCACCGAGGCCGGCTCTCCGTCCGCCCCCTGATCAGATTGCTCTAGTATTTGTGGTAGCTATTGCTGTTGTTGATCTATAATTGTGGCAGGTGGGGTGACGGCTGATGGTGATGCCCCCGCGTTGATCGAGGGAGCGATGTAAACTGCCATCCTCCTAACTGGGCTTGGGCTAGATTCTTGCTCCTCCTCATCTTCTTCTTTGGCGCCGTACCCGTACCGGCCTTCAAACAGGGGCAAGATCGATTCCGTATCATCCTCGTGTTCCACTGCGTCACCCGGGATCCATGCCGGCTTTCCCGACCGTTCCTCATGCGTGACCATTTGTAGCTCGTGCTCTGCCGTGCCTACTGACTCTTCCCCGTCAGATTGGACAAGGGTGGCGGCTCCTGACACAGATTCATATTCCTCATCGTCATTAGCAGATCCTGACACACGTACCATACCAACAAATATATTAATCTTGCCAATTGGAATAACATCACCTGATTCTAGCAGATCTGATTCCGGCCCCCAGCCAAAATCATCGACGATGGGTTCTCCTTGTGAGTTGGTGGTGATCTCGCCAAAGACGAAATCCTTGACGCCTTGCAAAGCTCCTCCCATGATAATGACACCTTTGGACACAGGCCCCACGGTGGGCGCCAACTGTCGTGGGGTTGTCGTGGGGTTGACTCGCATAATCCCACACCTACGAAGTCATCTATGACACCTGACGTGACAAACCCACGACAGTTGGCGCCCACCGTGGGGCCCGCGGTCAAGAGCGTCACGTTCCGCGCAGGATCAAATCAGGCTTCAAGGACATCGCCATCGGCCAAGTTGAAGACATCAATGGGGTCCCCTTCATCGACGACTCAGAGTGGGGACCCGAGGCAGATCGCATCGAGTTCGGATACATCGTTCCCATCGGATCAGTAAAAGTTTTCGTCGGATCCGTCAGTCGCAGATCTATGGACGCGACTCAAGGAAGCGAATCGGTGAAGGAGCTGTGGCCGGTCAGGGTCCGCGTGTTGGAGGAGCTACAACAAGCTACGGCAAGATTGCCCATCCCCGTCCCGTCAAGACCTGTTTGGGGATCTCAACCAAATCAGGAAGGAGACCTCAAGATTGAAGCTATCAGGACGGAGCTCTGTGAAGAGGCACAAAGACTCGCGGCTGAGCGCGAAAAACTCCAAGAAGAAGGCCGACGACTCCGCCGCTGCCAGCCGAAGCACCAGGCGGTGCGAACCAAGACGACATCTGAGCGCAAGAAACTCCAAGAAGAAGAGTGGCGACTCCGTCGTTGGCAGCAAAAACATCAGATCAAGATGGACAAAGGAGAGATGAAATCACAGTTCCACGGCGACCCAGAGAGCAACGTGCACGCCGCGATAGGGATATTGTCAAAATAGCACCGGTTGGAGACACACGAGCTGATAAGGAAGCTCGCTATGCGATCGACCTACTACAAACCGCTGCTTTACAACAAGCAAATATGTATGGAGTCACGCCTAATGAGCCGCAAAATGAGGTATCATGGGGAGGAGAAAGGTGCAGCGTCGAAGAAGTGGTCAACCAGCTAGCAGGTTTGCAGGTATCATTGGAAAAAGAAAAGAAGACAGAAGGCGAGTCGCGGACGTCCGGAGCGACTCAGCCATCCCAGATTGAAACTGATTCAGATGAAGATTCAGCGCCAGTAAACTCCTATTCATTATTGAAAGGACCAGCATGTTTTGGAGAGGAAATACGGCTCACTCGTTTCCCCCGAACTTCGACGAGTCGCAGCGAGTCACCACCTATCGCAGTGACCAAGACCCTGCCTTATGGATAGAAGATTACGAGGCAAGCATAACAGGGGCTGACGTGACTCAAGAAGTACGTGCGAAATACTTCCACTTGGCAATACAGGGAGAAGCTAGGGATTGGCTGTTAAGGCTGCCATCAAAACAATAAGCACATGGGAAGACTTGAAGGACAAGTTCATCCGCAGATTCCAAACAGAAGATATGAAAAACCTTAGACAATGCATTCAAAAAGAGGACGAATCAAGCGGCGACTGGATCAAGAGAATCGCGGAGATCCTTGGCTCCGCCAAAAACTTAACAGTACAAGCTGCAATACAAGCTATGAGAAAGAACTGTAGATTTGAGCCGTTGGTGCACAAGTTAAGTCGCGCTGAGCACAAGATTGATAGTTTCGACCAGCTTTTGGCAGTAGCTGACAAGTACGCAAAGACAGATAAAGGGACAGGCGGCTTATCACAGAACCCAACAGGGAAATTACAAGCCGCGGAGATTGAACGTCGCACACGCCAGATACAGGAGCAAGAGAGTGATAAGGCCTTATTCCCTAATAACTGCAAGGGGATCTTCGACGTGCCTTGCGACTTACATCGCAGAGAGATGGCAGGCCAGCGGGTCACACAAAGGCGCAATGTCACTATTACCGGAGGTGGAAAGAAGGCGACACGCCAGACACGGCTCGCAGGGATCGATGCAGCACAAGAACCAATCTAGCTCTCGTCAAGGGCCTGACGTTTTACCTAGAAGAAACATAGGACAGTTTCATACAGTGGAAGTACAAACAACGGACGGAAGCCGGAAGAGCGGTCAGATTTCAACGCCGAAAGGTATCGTCGCTGGACAGAGCAATCGGTTATTTGGAGTCGCGGCGATCACCCCCCAGAAGTAAGAGATCCAGGACAGCCAGCTCTTGTGGTCATGCCTGAAGTCGCGGGATACAAGTTAAGTAAGGTCCTAATGGACGGAGGAGGAAGAGTAAACATCCTATATCAAGACACGCTCCGAAGAATGAATATACCCGAGACAAGGCTGCGACCATCCAGGAAAGAAATTCAAGGAATAATCCCAGGAGCTGTTACGCGACCAATCGGAAAGATAACACTTGAAGTTAGCTTTGGAACAGAGCGGAACTTCCGCACAGAGCTCCTAGACTTTGAGGTTGTAGCAGTCAAAAGCTCATATCATGCAATCTTTGGAAGAGAAGCCTATGTCAAATTTACCGCTCGCCCCTGCTACGTCTACCTACAGTTAAAGATACCAGGACCAAACGGTGTTATTACAATATATGGAGACAGACAGAGAGCGTTAGAATGCGAGAACGCAGGCTCAGTACTCGCAGAAGAAGCTTGTATCGCCAACTCTTCACATGGGTATCAGTCGCAGATCGGTGATCGCAGCTCAAAACGAGTCGCGTTGGAGGTACCGCGGAAGCGGCCAACAGGATGCAGCCACCGGATGGTAAATACCCACCGAGAAGTCGCGCATCAGCAAGATAATGCCCCAGAGGTCGCCTTGATACAAAAAGAAGACAAGAAATGGCGCATGTGCATAGACCCAGCCTCGATCAACAACCCCAGCCAAAGGGGCTCAGTTATCGTGAGACCTTACAAAGCAAACTCAACTCAACATAAGTCGCAGCTCAGTGCGGCTAATCGCTTAACAAAGTTGCTCTCTGCTTCAACATGAGATATACATCGGAGCTATCATGCTCGACCCGAGTCGCTTTAGCGACTCAAAATTGAACCAATCAGGTGTTCAACCCACTCCGTTAGGAGTATTAATTCGCAACTAAGTGCGATGAGTATCAAGTATGCATGGCCTGCGGGGAATAGAAAACCCGCATTAAAGGGCCTGCATCATCATGTAACACCCTGTAAAACATCGAGTGATTATGAAATAAAGCCGGCACCCTTGACATTCAAGGGTTTGTCGTTTCGCCTCAACTATCATTGAGTCGCTGAGTCTTTTGAATTTCATATATCACTGACCCTTGAGGGCTCCTTACGAGCATCGCGAGTACCAATCGCACCTCAAATTTTGCCAAACTAGTGGCAATCCTTAAGCTAGAAGCGTCTTGCATTATGCGACCAAAGTACTGGGGTGTGGCGTCAATCGAGCTTGATTGCCTATCATGGCCGCTCTCGACCCTGAACACACATGTTCCTAGGAAATACTGAGCCGCGCGAGCGTCTACTTAATGGAATTATCAAGAAAAGAACCTGCTTATAGGTCACAAAAATACTGTTTATAATACATGAATATCTTACAGACTAACGGGCATGTCCCACATTATTTATTTTTCCTCTTCCGAGCAACAGGAGTGGGAATTGGCGCGGCTTGTCTCGCAGTTGCAGTCGCAGGTGTCCTAATAATCAGGGCGCCGCCAGACGAAGCAGAAGGGCCACCAGATACTGTTGCTGGAGTGGCAGCCCGAGATGACTCAGCTCCTGAGGACTTTTCCTTGACACCTTGCTCCCATCAAGATTGAATTTATCAAGATAAGTGCCCAAGTCTAAGTTATCAACAAATTTTGTGGCATACCCGCGCATCCCTTTCCAGATATCGAAGTACTCGCTTATTGGCAGTTCAGTATCATCTGCGCTCATCGCCAGGCCGTGGCGAGCAACCTTGCCAACATCTATCTCTGGATAATATGCTCGAAGCAATGTCAAGACATGCGCGGCTCCGGCGCGAGCAGAGGATCGTTTCCAATCAGAGACATAATGTGGAGCCTTGAGCAGTTTATTTATCCAATACTCGCAAGATGTTGGGCCATCAGTCGCAGGAGTGATTACCGTCATAACTTCCTTGGTAACCTTTAAGAAGCGCTGGCTGAGGTCAGACAGATATACCAGTTGATCCTTCAAATTGGAGCGGGACACTGGGGCCTCAGGTCCTATGTCAAAGAAAGAAAAGGCAAGAAACAAGTCAGAGACTAACGATGGTTACCCAAAATATGTATGATTAAAGGAATACAAGACCAACCAGCAAGCTGCAGGACGGCTGATTTGACCATGGAGCCAAAACCCTCAAAGGCTTTGAGCAGCGAGTTATATTTTTCATCTCGCGCGGCGAGTTCCTTTGCGTGGTCTCCCTTCAGGCGATCAATCAATTCAGATTTAAGAGCCAGCCCTTCTCGCAAAGATCTAATGACCTCGTCTTTCTCCATGAGTCGCTGCTGCATATCAGCTTCAAGTTCTTTAAATTGCTCTTCGCAGGAGTCGAGTTGACCTTTGAGAGATTTTATTTCCTGATCTTGGTCCCTAATGACCTCATTATGCTGCTCCAGGCGAGACTGCATCATTTCAGGATGGTCTATGGAAATGCCTTTACCCTTTATTGAGCCAGAAGTCAAGCAAGGACAGTTCACGCTGAAAACAAAGAGAGCAAAACGCATAGGTAAATTATCCAGGAATTTGGGGGCTCGAGATTTGAAGCCAGGAAAAGAATCAACACCCCGTGCGATGACACAAGGTTTTGATCCTTGGGGGCTACGGTATATGTACCTGGCGACTTGAAAAAATTGCTCAACTAAGCCACGCAGCAGAGCAGCATGCTTGTCTCCAGCAGAAATTATGGCATCTGCGATTGACTTAGAACTATTTCCTGGAGCTGGAATTCTATTTTCAGTAGATACCCTACCAGCAGCAGGAGTTGTGGATGGAGCTGCGACTGGAGTCGCAGGAGCCGCGTCTGCAATACCTTCCTCCAGGGAGGGCCTTGGTTGAGTCGCACCATTACTGTTTCCCACGTTTTCATCAGCAGCATCATCCTCGCTCATAGCTGCTGAGAAGAAGTGGGATGGGAATTAGACTTGGGAGCCTCTTCAGACATAGCCCTGCAAAACATTGATGGGTTAATAAGCTGACCTAGCAGAGCCGCAACATTAAAAGGAAGGCGAACCATACCCAGAGGCGACACGGATACTCTTCATCAGGCAACCAGAAGAAGGAGAAGATAAACCTTGCAAATCTGAACCTACAGAGTATGAAAAGAAGTAGTGATCAGCAATTCCTTGCCAGAAATACGTAAAAACAAAAAGAGAAGGAGAAGAGTCGCAAACAATTACCCGAGCTTATTGAGAAGCAATCCTCTGCAACAGTCTCGGAAGAAAAAGTAGCCTTGTTGGGATCAGCAGTTTTAAAGATTTGGCAGCTCTTGTTTCTGCCAGTAATGCCAAGGCTTTGCGACGTTTCTCAGGCTGCGTGGGGTCTTCTGAGCTCTGGCATAAAATACGTTTCGAGGACCTGCGAGGCACCTCAGGAAGTTCCAGGAAAGGTGTATTTGGAGTCGAAGACAAAAGAGCGTCGGCCATTTGTTGTTCCTCTTCAGAAGCACTACCCTCGTGCATAACTGTATCTTCGTCAAAGGCTGCGGCTTGCCTTGACGACTCAGCCACGGTTCCTTGGTTCAAGTCGACGTCCTCTGAAGGAAGAACCCAGAAATAGGGATCGATCTGAAAAGGAGCTCAGGTCAGAAATAATCAATTTTTGGAAAGGAATTTTCGAGGAAACAAGTGACAAGTAAACATTACCACAAAAGGCTTGTGCTCAGCCCAGAAGGGAGCAAGTCCGACGTTGTCATACGAGTCAATATCCTCGTCCGTCACTCGGCGAATGAAATTTATCCACTCCCCTTTGTCCCAATCTTCAGGGCAAGTGCGATCGACGTCATTTGCATGACAAGTGAAATCCACCATAAGCCGCGAGCGGCGACTCACAGGCTGAACTCGCCACTTAGTCCAGCAAGATATGAGATCTAATCCAGTGAGACCATGGAGTGTCAGCGCTCTCACCTTGTCTAAAGGGATTCGACAAAGGGTAACGAAGAAGGATCAGGTTTGGAAGACAAAGCATCGGTAGCCTCGAAGGGAAGAGGAGACCAAAGAGGGAGAGGAATTTCACCCTCAGGAGAAGTGTTTTTACAATAGAAGAATGTCCTTTGCCACTCCTTGATTTTCTTGGCAAGAGTTAGTTTTGGGAAGATACTACCCCTACGGCGTTGGAAGGAAATGGCGCCGCATTGGAGAAAAGGACCATCTGTGGTTTCCCTTTGACTATTGCAATTGAAAAGAGCAAGCCAGAAATCTATTGAAGGCGGGATGCCCAGATAATCTTCGCAGAGGACGTGGAAGTTGCTCACTTGCAACATCGAATTAGGGCCAATGTCATGGAAGCGGAGACCTAACCGCTGCATCAAGGAGCGGAAGAAGAGAGAGCCCGGGGCTTGAACCGCGCTCAATGCTCCGCAAAAATCACTACTTCTCCTGGTTGAGGATTGGGGATTACCTCCTCACCGCCGCCCGCCATTCGCATTGATCTTTTGGCGGAAGAAGGCCCCGTGCAGATAGGGATTCCAGGAAATCTTCGTCGACCCACGAGCCTTCCCAGTTGCACTTGCGGCGAGACATTTTTCTCAGATCGATGGAGATATCCACCGAAGGATTGTGAGTACGAGAAGCGAGATTGGAGGCGGCGGAAAGGAGTAGCGGATGCGTAATACAGGACTTGATGCAGAACACTGGGGAAAACGATGAGTCAAGATAAATAACCCAGACGCGGAAGACGTTTAGATCTGAAAATCAACCGTCAAGGCAGGATAAGTCGCGTTTTGAGCCGCCAAGAAGAGTTATAAGCCGCGGAACAAGGAAAAGCGTGGCCTAAGCATTCAAGATCAAGAAATACTATGAAGTTCAGGCCACGCTTGGGGGCTAATGTCGGGGGAATACTTTCTGGATTAACCCGCGGCCCAGTGCGACTTAACTTACTCGCACGGATGAAGGCCCACTTGGGAACAAGCCCAATATTGAACCGCCATAAGGGGAAAGATCTAGAAGACATATCCCGGAGGACGTGAAGACCAAGTAGTCTCCGAGTAGGCCTCTGTGGATGTATTCCTTATGGGGAAGTTTCCTTTTGTAACCTAGCGAGCCTCTGTGTCTATAAAGAGGACTCGCAGGACTTAGAGCGGGTCAAGCTATCAAGCCCCAAACCCTAGCTCATACGGCGAGTACCAGATCAGATCGCCTCCATTGTAACACCTCGATTATCATATCAATACCAATCTAGGGTAGGCAGGAAGTAGGTCTTTTACCTCACATTGAGGGGGCCGAACCTGGGTAATCTGTGTTGATCTTTGTTCCTGCGATCCCAAGCTCGGAGATGCTTGACTCGCATAATCCCACACCTACGAAGTCATCTATGACACCTGACGTGACAAACCCACGACAATGGGCACGCTGGAGCTCCTCAGGTGGAGGCGAATCGTCGTGGGCCCAAAGAAGCCTGCGAAGCCCGAGACACGTGGAGCGTCACGGCCGGGCACGATCCCACGATCTCCTCTGAAGTAACGGGCGTGGTGGTGGGTCCCGCCACGTCCCGGTAACGGCTCGATGAGCCGATATAAGGCGAAGAGCTCGGCGCAGGCGGCCATTACTCCACTCGTTCCCCTTTCGCCTCCTTCTTCCCAGCGCTCAATCCCCAAACTCCTCCTTCGCGACCTTGCTGCAATGGCGCCCAAGAAGGCCACCGCCGCTACGAAGGGCAAGGCAGTGGTGCAGGGCGGCGAGCCTGCTGCGATGTAGCGGGACGGTGACTTCGAGCCGGCTCTGAGCGGCTCCCGCTTCGAGACGGAGGCGCAGCTGGACAAGGTGCGTCACATGGCGGCCTCGAAGACCAACGAGCACGGCGCCACGGTGCTCAAGCGAGCGGGCAACTCACGACAACTTCTACCCCATCTTCATGCACACTCTCTTCGCCGGGCTCGTTCCTCCCTTCTCCGATTTCTTCCTGGCGGTTCTGGAGCGCTACCAGATCCAGGTTCTTCACCTCCACCCCAACTCCATCCTCGTCCTCGCCATCTTCGCCTACCTCTGCGAGGCGTACATCGGCATTCCGCCTTCGGTGGACCTCTTCCGCAGCTTCTACGCGCTCCGGTTCACGGCGAACAAGGAGCGGTCAGGGTGCGTGTCCTTCCGCATCACCGACGGCATGAAAGGCGTCTACATCCCCATCACGCGGAACGGCGAGAACATTGTGACCAGCGTGACGAAGAAGGTGGAGGACTTCCGCAAGCGCTGGTTCCTCATGCAGTTCGGGAGCCAGAGCGCCTTCTTCGAGCTGCCTGAAGCGCCTCCGACGAAGAGGGCGAGCTGGTCCTCCAAGGGCTCAAGGGCGCGACGCTTGGCCCTGTGGTGAGGCGCTTGAGGGACCTCCGCGAGGCCGGCCTCACCGGGCAGATGGTGGCCAAGGACTTCGTGAGGCGCCGCATTGCTCCGCTCCAGAGGCACGCGGACGCGATGTGGCTGTACTCCAACCAGAGGGACAAGATGCGCCTGAGCGCTACCCTCTACACGAAGGAGGAGTTGCACGCCCTCATGGAGACTCTCTTCACGTCCTCAGACATCCCCGCGCCCACTGACCAGACTGTGCCGCTCCATCGGATCGATCTCGGGCGCCGTGTCTCGCACGTGCAGGCGATGCCGAAGTTCGACCAGTGGGGCCTGGTGCCTAAGGGGCACGTTGGGCCTCGCGAGGACCCGGAGTCTGCGGCGCAGGGGGCACCAGCTGAGGGCGACGAGGAGACGACGGAGACGCCCGCGGAGTCTGACGTGGGCGCAACCGGCGCCTCGGGAGGCGCCGCTTCCTCGGCGGAGAACTCGAGCGCCTTGAAGAGTGCGGCGCCTGAGGCTGAGATCCATGAGATCTCCTCGGGCAGCGGCGACGAGTTCGTGGTTGCCCCCTCGAGCGTGTCGAGGGGGAGGAGGAGAGCGACGATGACGATGCTTCGTCGGGCCACTGCGAGCCCCGCTCCAAGGCGATCCACGACAGGAACGCCGGAGCCCAGGAGGAAACAGAGGCACGGACGAGCGCGGAGCCCAGTGCTCCGCCCGCGCGGCGGAAGAAGAGGAAGTGGGTCGACACCGCGGCGTAAGTTTTTGTACTCCCTTTCCTGTTTGATGTTGTTCTTGTGTAGGCCTCTCGAGGGTTTTTGAGTCTTTTCCTCTCCAGGCGCACTGAGGAGCCAAAGAGGCGGAGGCTCCGGAGACTTGGAGAGATCTCCGCTCTGCCGCGGCGTCTGCGGCGCCTACGGCTGAAGAGGTGCACCCCGAGGCCACCGCTTCCTCTCCCGAGGCTGCGGCGCCGCCTCCTGAGACAGAGGAGCGCCGCGAGGAGAGGAGGAGGAGAGGTGACGATGCCGTCACCTGCGCGGCCTGATGCCTCTCCTGTGCGGCAAGAGAAGACGCCGGAGAGGATGCGGCAAGGACCACGCCGCCGGCGAAGGAGGGCGCGGCGGAGACAGCTGCGTCTGCAGAGACGCACGCTGACGTCGAAATGGAGGACACCACTGTGCCGTCGCCTCCACCGAGCTCGGGCCTTGGAGGGCCTACGGTGGGCGCTGAGGCTGCCGCGGGGACGGCCTCAGCAGAGAAGGCCAACCCTGCTCCTGGGAAAGGAGAGTGCTCCCCAGGGGCAGAAAGATGGTGGAGCTGATGGTGGGGGCGCCTCGAGCCCCCAGAAGGCTCCCAGCGCAGAAGGCGAGGGGGGCTCTCGCCAGAGCCCCCAGAAGGCCCCTTGCATGGAGGAAGGGGAGGCTCCCAGCAGAGCCCCCAGGCGCGCCTCGAGGACACCAGAGCCCAAGGCGCGATGCCCCGGGTCCTCGGCAGGCGCTGGCGCTTCCAGGCCCTCTGGAGAATCGTGGGCCCTAGCCTTGCTGGGTCGGCGCCCTGTCGCAGCTCGCCGAGAGGCCGTCCTTCGCTCGGCGAGGGAGGTGCTCGATGGGCTCGAGGCCCAGCTCGCTGAGGAAGACCGCACCAGGGCGGAGGAGGTCGCCGAGCTTGCGCGGGGCTGGGCTTGCCTCCAGGAGACCGTGGAGCGCTGCCGCCGGAAGGACGAGGCAGCCCAGGCGCAACGCGAGGCGGCGCTGCGCTCTGCTGAAGAGATCCGCATCAGCGTGGTCCGCGAGGTCGAGGAGACCCTTGCGGACCTGAGTGCTAGGCGCGAGGCTCTCGAGGCGGAGACGAGGCCAAGCATCAGGAGCTGGCGGCGCGCGAGGCGGCGGTCTCCACCAAGCACAAGGAGCTCTGGACCGCGAGGCGGGGATCATCGCCGAGTCGGAGACCGTGCGGCAAGGCCTGGAGAAGCTCCGCGAGGACCTGCGCGTCCGCGAAACCAGATGGTGCAGCGCGGGGCAGAACTTGATGCCCGCGAGACCGAGCTACGCAAGCGCGAGGAACAGGTCGAACAGATCGAGAAGGATCAATCTGCGCAGCGGGAGCACCTGGAGTCTCGCGAGAGCAAAGTTACTCAAGACGAGGCGTTCTACCAGAAGCGCCTCGCGCTGACCAACGAGAACCTCCGCAAGAAGGAGGAGCAGATGGCGGAGGAGTCCGCGACCAAGGAGCAGCTCTTCCGCGACAATTGCAGGAAGGATTTCGCGGAGAAGGCCAAGAAGCAGGAGGAGCGCTTCACGAAGAGACGCAACGAGCTTGAGGCTCGCATCAGGGAGCTTGAGGCTCAGAAGAAGCGATTTGACTCCCGCCTTCATGACGCTGTGGAGGCTCGGAAGCACGCGGAGCAGGACCTTGCCTCCTTGACGCAGGACATGAACGAGATGCAGCAGCAGGTGGGGCCTGTTGTGGAGCTCGTCGAGGAAGCTCGGCGGAGCGCTCTGACTGCGCAGGTCTTGTCGCGCCAGCGGGAGCGCATGTTTGCTTCCTTGGTGAGGCGTGCGCGGCCGTTGCGGGCCGCCTGGGGACCGAAGCCCCCAGGCTCTCTGTCGAGGGGAACTCCGACGTCGCCACCTACCTTGGCTTCTTCGAGCAGCTTCTCACCAAGTTGAAGAGGTCGTGACGAACCTCGACGACTGGTCGACACCGAGAGCCGCGAGCTCCTTGGCGTCGCGGTCGGCCAAGTCTTCGCCAACCTTGCACACCTCCACCCCGGCTTCGACTTCGCGTCTGTGATGGAGCCTCTGGAGAAGGAACTCGCCTCGAAGCTGGACGCCTCGGTGTGGGACGACGTGGAGAAGTACACTCAACGCTTCAAGAGGGTCGAGGTCGAGGAGAGCGACGACGAGGCAGGCGCTGAGGAGGTGGATGATGAGCGTCGACGGCGACGACGACAACCCCGCTGCTTAGGTTGCCCCTGTGGAGAGATGTGCCAAGGGCACCAGTTATCTTAAGACTTGTTGCTTTTATTTTGTGCTGGTTTGTAAAGACACTTTTATTTTGTGCAAGTGTGAGTGCCCCTCGGGAGGCCTTTTATCTGTTCCCTCATGTCTTTTTCGCTCTACGTCGTTAGGACCCTGCTCTTAGCGCAAATAGCACCGCCGCTTCGGTATGCCGGAGTCAGGGCTCGACAAGGCCGGGGGGTGCGTAAGGCTTAGAGAGGTAAGAGCCCTCGAGGCGCGATGCTCAGGGGCTCCCCTTTGACGTGCAAGCAGCCCATGAGGCGTAAGAGAGAAAAGAGAGGCTCGAGGGGCGACAAAACCAGCGAGAGGGAAAAAGAGCTCATGAGGCGTAAGTTCTGGACTTAGCTCTGGCGAGACGCCTGCTTTGTAGAGGGTGTTGTGTTCCTGGTGAGGTGTTCTCCCTCTCGAGGCTGCCTGAGGCTGGTTTGGAGCTTTTGGAGCCCTGCAAGGCGTCTTGTTCCCTGCGTTGGAGAGAGAGGCGAACCCACAAGCAAAGCATAGTTGTACAACTCATGCGCGCTCATAGATTTCCTCATGGGTATCTCACGAGGAGAATAAGCACCAAGGTCCTTGGTGAGGTGACGTGCATGGGAGCTAACCCACGAGTCAGAGCTCTTTGGTGAGATAACGGTCGTGGGCGGAGAGCCACGAGTTAGAGCTCGGATCCTTTGGATTTTACGATGCTGCTGGGATGCTCCCGAGACACAGGCACCGTGCTCAGCCCCCGCTCGCGAGGTGCGCATGGGGAAAAATGTGAGCGCGAATGAAATGTAAGAAAACAAACTCACCAAGCAATATTACATAACGGCGCCGAAGCGCAATAGGTTCATGATGACCTGAAATTGTTCATTACACTTGGCGAGGCCAAGACAAAGTCCGCCATGTCTGGGCATGGGGTTCCACATGGAGTGGCTGAGGCTTCCCGCGGCCCGTGGCGACGCGTTGTAGGAAACTCTCAGTGGAGATGGCCCTCGTGAAGGGAAAGCTTGGTGAAGCTGGGAGGTGAAGACGCGTGCTTCCCTCTTGAGACAAAAAATGCCTGCCGCGACGTGATCACGGGTAGAACTTGCGTAGGTGCTCGATGTTCCATGGATTTTTGATCGGATCGCCGTCTTCCGTCTCGAGCCGTACCGCGCCGGGCCTGGCGATGTGCGCGACCCTGTAGGGGCCTTCCCACATGGGTGAGAGCTTGTGGAGGCCTCTCTGGAGAGGATCCTCCTGAGGACGAGATCGCCTGTCTCGAGGGTGCGCGGCCGTATGTGGCGGCTGTGGTAGCGGCGCAGGTCTTGCTGGTACTTCGCCGCTCGGAGGGCGGCACGGCGGCGTAGTCCATCGAGCAGCAGCAAGTCGTCGTTGTGGAGCTCCTCTTGGTTGTCCTCGTTGAAAGCAAGGATCCGTGGGGACCCATGCTTGATCTCGGTGGGGAGGACTGCTTCAGCGCCATAGACGAGAGCGAACGGCGTTTCTCCAGTGGGCTTCGTGGCGGTGGTGCGGATGGACCAGAGCACGGAGGGGAGCTCTTCGATCCAGTTCTTGCCGTGGGCCTTGAGGCGATTGAAGCTTCTTGTCTTGAGGCCTTTGAGCACTTCTGCGTTCGCCCGCTCAGCCTGCCCGTTGCTTCGTGGATGAGCCACCGAGGCGAAGCAGAGCCGTGTGCCAAGACTCTCGCAGTAGGCCCTGAAGATGCCGCTGGTGAACTGTGAGCCGTTGTCGGTGATGATGCGATTTGGCACGCCGAAGCGACAGGCCAGGCCTCTGATGAATTTCACCGCTGATCTCGCCGGGATGGTGCGCACCGCTTCAACCTCCGCCCATTTGGTGAACTTGTCGATGGCGACGTAGAGGTAGCGGTAGCCCCCGCTGGAGCGTGGGAAAGGTCCCAGGATGTCCAGCCCCCAGACCGCGAAGGGCCAGGAGAGGGGATGGTCTGGAGCCCCAGTGCGGCTGGTGGACTTGCTTGGCGTGGAACTGGCATGCCTCGCAAGCCTGGACAACGGTGGTTGCATCTTGAAGCACTGAGGGCCAATAGAACCACTCCTGAAGACTTTCCCTGCAAGGGTGCGTGATGACGAGTGGTGGCCACATTCTCCACTGTGTATGTCCTTGATCAGCTGGCGGCCTTCTTCAGGGGGGACGCATTTTAGTGCAACTCCATTTGGACGCTTGCGGTACAGGTCTCCCTCGTGAAGGCAGTATGACTTGGCCTGGCGAGCAACTCTCTCTGCTTCTGCGTCCTCTTCAGGGAGGACTCCGTCCCTGAGGTACTCCTTGAGCTCATCGATCCAGCCCGTCTCTTGATGCGTCATGGCCAGCAGCAGGCGTTCCCCTGTGGGTGGACCGCAGCTCGGCGCTCCAGATGTTGGTGGTGGTGGGAGCTCTTCGTCCGTGTTCATTCGACCGCTTCTTTTGGCTGTTTCACCGATGCCCTGGTGAGTCTCTCCTCGAACACGCCCGCCTGCTGGGCTTCTCTGCGTGATGCTCGCCTGGCGATGTCGTCGGCCTCCTGGTTCTCCCTTCGTGGGATGTGCCTGAGCTCCATCCCCTTGAAGTGTTTCTCGAGCTTGCGGACCTCCTCGAGGTAAGCGGCCATGTGGCCGTCCTTAGGTGTATAGCTCTTGTTGGAGAAGTTGACGAGGAGCTGGGAGTCGCCCTTGATGAGTAAGCGCTTGATGCCGAGGGCGATTGCGGCTCTGAGCCCGGCGAGGAGGCCCTCGTACTCGGCGATGTTGTTGGAGACCTTGTCTGTCGTGAAGCACAGCTGGACGGCGTAGTAGAGCTTGTCGCCCTTGGGTGAGGTCAGGACGACGCCAGCCCCAGCGTTCTGGCATGCGAATGCTCCGTCGAAGTGCATGGTCCAGTGGCTTGGCACGTGTCTCCAGCTGGCGTGGTTTCTGCCTCATGAGGCTCTTCTTGCTGGTGTCTGTCCACTCGGCGACGAAGTCAGCCAATGCTCTCCCCTTGATGACCCTGGTGGTGTCGAAGCGCAGGCCAAAAGGTTGCAGCTCAATGTTCCACCCTGCGACGCGATCAGTGGCGTTTGGATTGCGCAGGATCTGCTCCAGAGGGAATGATGTGACCACCGTGATGGGGTGGCCCTGGAAGTAGTGGCGCAGCTTCCTGGAAGCGATGAGGAGCGCGAGGAGGAGCTTCTGCTGCATAGTGTACCGCTCGCGAGCATCTCGCAGCACAGTGCTGACGAAGTAGACGGGATGCTCGACGAGGGTTGTCGATGGTGACGCAGCGCTGGGCTCCTCGGGAGCCTTGTCGAGCCTCTCTTGAGGTGGACCCTCGACGAGGGTGCCTTCTGGTTGCGCGGGCTCGGCATGGGGCTCAGGGCCTGAAGAGGATGTTTCCTTGTCGGGGGGATCTGGGCTTGGCGTGGCGGTGTCCTTCTTGGCGAGGACTGGCTCTTCCCTTTCTGCCACCAAGGCTGCGCTCACTGTTTGTGGAGTGGCTGATAGGTACAGCTTCAGATGCTCGCCAGGCCTTGGGGCAACCATGACAGGTGGGCTAGCCAAGTACTTCTTCAGGTCTTCAAATGCCTTGTCCGCCTCAGGCGTCCACTTGAACGTGCCAGACCGCTTCATGAGCTTGAAAAATGGCAGCGCCCTCTCGCCGAACTTGGAGATGAAACGGCCGAGGCTGGCCATGCATCCCGCGAGGCGCTGCATGTCCTTGAGGCGACGAGGTGGCTGCATCTCTTCTATGGCTTTGATCTTGTCAGGATTCGCTTCTATGCCGCGGTGAGACACTAGGAACCCGAGGAGTTTGCCTGACGGTACCCCGAAGACGCACTTGGCGGGGTTCAGCTTGATGTTACTTTGCGCAGGCTGGCAAAGGTCTCCTCGAGGTCCTCCATGAGGGTGTGCTCTTCGCGAGTCTTGACCACGATGTCGTCGACGTAGGCTTCTGCGTTTCTTCCCATCTGAGCCCCCAAGGCCTTCCTCATGAGCCTCTGGAAGGTGGCGCCGGCGTTCTTCAAGCCAAAGGGCATGCAGACGTAGCAATACACACCACAAGGGGTGAGGAATGCTGTCTTCTCCTCATCCTCCTTCGCCATCTTGATCTGGTGGTAGCCTGAGAAGGCATCCAGAAAACAGAGGAGGTCGCAGCCGGCGGTGGAGTCCACGATCTGGTCTATCCGAGGCATGGGGTACGGGTCCTTGGGGCAGGCCTTGTTGAGGTCGGTGTAGTCGATGCAGAGCCTGCCGCCCCCGGTGTGCTTGGGAACGACCACCGTGTTGGAGAGCCATGTGGGGTGTGGAACTTCCTGATGATGTGTGCTTCTTTCAACTTCTCTACTTCCTTGATGATGAACTCTTGCTTCTCTGGCGCCTGGCGCCGTGCTTTCTGCTTCACGGGGCGTGCGTTTGGACACACGGCTAAGTGGTGCTCGATCACCTCCCTCGGTACTCCGGACATCTCTGACGGTGTCCATGCGAACATGTCAGAGTTTGCCCTGAGGAAGGCGACGAGCGCGCTTTCCTATTTGGGAGGCAAGCCAGCGCCTATGGTGACGCTAGCCCCCGAGCCGCTGGCGTCCAGTGACACCTTCTTCGTGGCTGCCTGCTCCTGTGAGAACAGCTGCTTCTTCTTCGCGGGCCTCTCGAGGGGCTCCATGTCCTCATCAGCGGGGAATGCCACGGCAGCGGCCTTGTAGGCGGTCTCGACAGAGCGCATTGCGTCCTGGACTTGACCGTGGATGGCGATGGTGCCGCCGCTGCCTGGAAGCTTGACGATGTTGTACGCATGGTGAGTGACGGCCATGAACTTCGCGAGGGCGGGGTAGCCGAGGATGGCGTTGTAGGGCAGGCCAATGTGTGCGACGTCGAAGTCGATCTGCTCGGTGCGGTAGTTCTGCGGCGTGCCGAAGGTGACCGCGAGCCTCACCTGCCCCAGAGGTGTGGTGAGCCACTTGTCACCCCCGTGAAGGGCCTAGAGGGCATAGCCACTCGTAGGGCACTTGAAGCTGCTCGAAGGTCTCGACAGAGATGACGTTCAAGCCCGCACCCCCATCTATGAGTGTCTTGGCGACGGCGATGTTGTTGATGATGGGGTGCACACCAGAGGGATGGTGCCTACAGCCTTGGTCGACTTGGGGTGGTCCTTGGAGTCGAAGGCGATGGTGTACTGTGACCACTTGAGGGGCTGGGAAGCCTCAAGCCCTGGAAGCGCTGCGCTGACCTCGCGAGAGAATTGCTTGAAGTGGTTGTTGGACTTGGGCGCCTGGGACCCGCCGAGGATGCAGGCTATTGCCCCCTGAGGGGCCTGGTAGCCCCCAGGGTTCTCGTCGGGGAGGTTGCCGTTTTGCCCAGCGTTGTTCCCCCGAGCCCTCTGCTGGAAGTTGTGGCGTCCACCTCCGCGGCCACCACGGCCTCCGCCGCGGCCGCCGCGGCCCTGGTTCTTCTCCCTCCTTGCTGAGCTGCTTGAGCTCCCAGCAGTCTTCAGTGCGTGGTTGTGCCTGTTGTGGTAGATGCAGTATGGGCGATTGTCCGCCTTTTTCTCTTCAGCCGCCGGAGAGGCCTCGCGAGGCTGCTTTGCGTCAGGCTCTGCCGCGAGGATGGCGGTGGTCTTGCGCTTCTCGGCAGGCTTCTTCTTGCTCCTGGACCCCTCAGGAGGGTCATCCTCCACTTCCTTCTTGACGAAGAGGAGGCCCTCTTCAGCCTTGGCGCACTTGTCAGCCAGATCAAAGAGCTTCACCACAGAGGAGAGGGTGTCGTGGATGCCGAGCTTCTCGAGCATCCTGTGGTTCGTGACGCCCTCCCTGAAGGCGGAGATGACGTGCGAGTCCGGGATGTTCGGAATCTTGTTGCGGACCTGGCTGAAGCGCTGGATGTATCTGCGGAGGGTCTCGTCAGGCTTCTGGCGCACCGCGCGAAGGTCGTTGTAGGTGAGCGCGCGTCGTAGGTGCCCTTGAAGTTGGCGACGAAGACCTTGCAGAGGTCCTCCCACGTGTCGATGGTGTTCTCGGGGAGGTTCATGAGCCACGAGAGCGCGGAGTCCTTGAGCGCCATGGAGAGCCAGTTGGCCATCACCTTGTCGTCGCCTCCGCAGCCTGGATGGAGACGGTGTAGAGCTGCAGGAACTCCAGAGGGTTGGTCCTGCCGTCGTAGCGTGGAGGGAGGTCTGGCTTGAACTTCACGGCCAGACGACGCGGCGCAGGTTGCGGGTGAAGGCGGTGCAGCCCGTGGCGTATGTCACGGCGCCACCAGCGAGTACGCCGCGGTTCTGGCGACCTGCAGCGGCAATCTCCTGCACGACGCGGTTGTGGCGGTCCCTCTGGCGCTCGATCTCCACGCGGGCATCCGCCGGAGTCCGCTGCACAATCTGGCAGTCGTGCGGCGAGGATGCGTGCGACGCGGCGCGGTGGTTTGCTGCCGGAGCTGCAGCTGGAGGAGGTGGCGGAGGCGGAGGGGGAGGAGGAGCGCCGTGCGCTATGTTCCCCTCGCGTCCGGAGTGGCGCACCAGCGAGCGAGAGGGCGCTGGTGCTGCAGTGGTGGCGGCAGGAACGGCGGCGGCGTTGATGAGCTCCTCGAGACGCCCAGCCAGTTGTCGTGGCCCGCCTGCGTGGGACGGTAGCGCAGCAGCTCTTGCGCCATCAGTAGCGCGGTGGCTGGACTGGGCGCCGCTCGGCCCATCGTGGAGGCGCTCTCGCGCCTGGATGGGTGCAGGAGGAAGCTCCCTCGTCCTCGCCGTCGATGCCGCCGTCGTTGCCGCTGCCGTTGCCGCCGTCATCCTCAGGATGCTCGACGCGCGGCTCGGCGTTGCGCTCTGAAGCGCGGTTGGCGCGTGGGCGACCACGCGGGTTGTGGTTGGCGGCGGGCTCGGTGTTGGCCCTGCCGGACGTCCGTCGCGCAAGACGCGCAGCTCGCGTGTCAGTCATGGCGCGGAGAGGTTGAAGAAGTTGAAGACGCGCCTCAGCCCCCTACCTGGCGCGCCAAATGTCGGAGACTAGTCCCAGGAACTAGGGGTGTCTCTCAAAGCCAGGAAACGAGTAAGGGGCTGAACACAACGTCAAACAAATCCTCAACAACCTCGGCGACGGTGCTCGTCGAGCTCGGTGAGGAACATCACGACAGAGAGGAACACGAGCCGCTACCCAGGTTCAGGCCCACCGTGAGGTGTAAAAGCCCTACGTCCTGCTAAGATGTATTGCACTGCTTGGAGAGGTTCACAGTACAAGGTGCTTGCCGAGGGCACAGTTGTGGCTATGGTGGACTATGGTGGAATGAGCTCCGTCTTCTTCTCAGACGTAGCTCCTTGGTTGTGGAATGAGTTGGTGAATGCGGGATCCCCCTCCTAGGTCGTACACTGGCTCCTTATATACTGGGCTTGGTCCTCTTCCCCGAAAACCTCCGGCGGGAAGGGATACCACAATGCCGCCGAGTTGGAGCACAGCGCACAGCGTCGGGGGCGTCCATGGACGCGGTCCATGGCAGAGAGCACGTCGTCTTGGCAGAAAAAGCCACCGTCCAACCAGGACGGTGGGCTGGCGCTGCAGAGCTTTGGGGCGTGCCCCACGGTGACGTCGCAGTTGGAGCGTAGCGGCGGCCGGCCGCTTTATCACCAATTTGGCAAGTCTTGGAGTCCGCTTTGCTTGCCGCAGCTCCTTTGACCACTTTATACACGAGAATGGCAACTGCGGCGTCTTCGTCATCGCGCGCAGGCGCGCGCGTCACTCTGCGGCGGGCGCAGAGCCCATGTGCGCTCTGCAGCGGCGCAGGAGCTTGCTTCCACTTGAAGGAACCCCGCGAGGGCCTGAAGCCTCGCCGAGGTTTTGCCGTTGACTTCTCGCGAGGGAAAACCTCCCGAGGGTGGCGCGGAGACGCGCCAGGGCCTGAAGATCTTCTAGGAGAGGCCTTCCCGAGGCAGAGGTTCCTCTCGAGGCCTCCAGGCCGATCGTCTGGTCCTTAGCAGAAATGCTCAGTCGAGCAAAGAAGCCCTCGCGAGGGAAAATGCCTCGCGAGGCTCGTCAGGCTGAAAGCCTGGTCCTTAGTAGAATTTCCTGCGGAGCGTTTGAGGGCTGTGGCAGGCCGGCCCATGATACCCCGGTCTTCACTGGGCCGACAGTATGATCACCTCAAAGAGTTCTTAGTAGACCGTGTCTTTGGAATTGGGGTAATAGATCCCACCCTTTTCACAAAAAGGATAAATGGAGAGTTTTTCGTATGCCAAATATATGTTGATGATATTAGCTTTGGCTCTACTAACCATGAATTTAGTGATCAATTCTCTAAGCTTATGACCAAGGAATTTGAGATGTCTATGATGGGAAAATTGAATTATTTTCTTGGCTTTGAAATCCACCAATTTAGAGAAGGAACACTTCCTTTTTGATTTTTTTTTTCACTCGCCAGTGATGATAAGATTCACTCATAGCATAGGTGGAAGATCCATCCAATTCTTATGTCAAGCCAAGTATATTACGGACATGCTCAAGAAATTTGATATGAACAGTGCCAAGCCATATAAGTTTCCCATGGACTCCAAGGCGGATCTTCACTTAGATCCGGATGGTAAGGAAGTTGATCAAAAGCATTATTGTTCTATGATTGGATCTTTACTTTACCTTTGTGCATCTAGACCGGATATTATGTTTACTGTGGGTATGTGTGCAAGGTTCCAATCAAGTCCTAGGGAAAGTCATGAAACCGTGGTTAAAAGGATTCTAAGATACTTGATGGATACTCCTAACTATGGTATTTGGTATCCCCATGGAACAACCTTTGATCTTGTAGGTTATTCGGATGCGGATTGGGCGGGTTGCAAAATGGATAGAAAATCAACTTCGGGTACTTGCCAATTTCTTGGTAGGTCTCTTGTGAGTTGGTCTTCAAAGAAACAAAATTGTGTGGCCTCGTCCTCCACCAAAGCCGAGTACATTGCCGCCAGAAGTTGTTGTGCACAATTATTTTGGATGAGGCAAACTTTAAAGGATTATGGTGTCATTTGTGACATAGTGCCTCTTTTATGTGACAATGAAAGTGCCATCAAAATTGCTCACAATCCGGTTCTTCATGGGAAGACCAAGCATATTGAGATCCGGTATCATTTTATTCGAGATCATGTTGAGAAGGGTGATATTGCAATCAAGTATGTCAACACCAAGCATCAACTTGCCGATATGTTCACAAAGCTCTTGGTGAAGCAAGATTCAAGGAGTTGAGAGGAGAACTTAATGTGGTGGGCATAAGCAATTGGATTTAGTGGATTTCTTGCACACCTACCCATATTAGACGATATTCATTTGGTTTGGATGTAGGCATGGACATAGGGGGAGTGTAGCTCAATTCATGAGTCAACACTTCCCCCATAATGCGCAAATAGACAAATCTTGCATAATCGTCACTTTTGTGACTAAAATGTGCTTCAAATATGAGTTGTGATTTTGAGTCCAAGATATATCTTCGTGGCTACAAGTCATACATACTCAAACATGGTGGCTACGGCCACTGCCCTCCTCTTTCTCTTGAGGAGTTGGATTTATTTGGGTATTTTTAGACCTTGCTCTATCTTATGGATAAACTCTTGGATGTTGGGCTTTCGTTGTTGTATCTTGCAACTCCAAGTTTATATCCACATTAACAGTGACATATCTCTAAACCTAAGCCATGATCTCATCTCCTAGAACATGCTCAAATTCTTGCTCAAGTTCAATTTTTAAAAAATAAAATAAAGAAAAAATGTGTGTTTGGGTCAGGCCCCGGTACTACCGGGTCCGGAGAGCCGGTACTGCCGACTCCTGGGAAGTTGCAGTTTCGAAACTGTAACTTTTCCGAGCGTCCGGTACTACCGGCACCTCCCGCCCGGTACTACCGGGCATGCGGGAAAAAGTCAAAAGGGGGAGCGGGTCGGGGAAGAACTCTTTCTTTCCCAACTCGCATCCGCTCCCCACCGCGCCGCCTCTCCCAAGCACAACCGCGCCGCTGCCCCCGTGACTGGATTTCGCCGTCCCCGGCCGGATCAGCTCCGTGGGAGTTGCTCTCCTCGCGCTACTCTCCGCTGGCCTCCGGTATTTGCCTCATTCATGCTTATTCTTGGTTCCTATTTGAATCTTTGATGCATTTGTGGCAAAACTCCGGTAGCTCCGTTCATTACGATTAAAATCGATCGGTAGCACCTCATATGGCTTGGGACAGCACCCAATAGTTCTCTAGTGTAAGCATTTTGTCGATTTCCTTCGGTTTCGGTCGTTTCCATGGGTGAGATTCGGATGAACTGCACAGGTCGGTACTACCGCTCACGGTTCGGTACTACCGGCCGGCCTCTGTGCGGTACTACCGGGCTTCACCACCGTACTACAGAAACCTGGGATTTTCGACCCATGTTTTACACTTGACAATTGTTGTTGCACTTATTCTTTTTGAACTTGAGCACTTACCCCCTATTCCCTCTACACCTATCTATGTTGTTTCACAGGTAGCCGTGGTGCTAGCCATGGTGACAAGGGGTTTACAGTCGTAAAGACAAGAGAGCTCGAATCCTTGGGTCTGATGAAGAGGATGAAGATGAAATTGAAGAAGAGGTCATGCCTAAAAGAACAACTTCTCGCACCCAAGGTCGCAAGCCTATGCAAGCCGTTCGCAAGCAAGCCGTTCCAAAGTCATTCACCAAATATCGTCTTCATGAGTATCGTGAGTATAGGGAGATTGATCCTTATGATGAAGAGAGGGACCCCCGCGTGCGAAACCCTCACTTCCACACCAATGAGCAAGAAAGGGTTTATCAAGAAGTATATTTGGGATCAACCAAGAAACACAAAGTTGTGCCTCAACACACCATTGACATCAAGCACATGAAGAAGGATAATCTCAAAGACTATTTTGCCGAAGCACTTGCTATGTGTGAAGAATTTGGCCTCATCAACATTATGAGCGTCAATCAACCATACATTGAGTACTACATTCATCAATTCTATGCCACCGTCTATTTTGACACTGATGAAAAAAGGACCATTACATGGATGACCAGGACACCAAGCTTGAAGCTACTTGGAAGGATTTTGGGGCTGTTTTGGGAGGCTATCGTGACAAGGGTTCCAAGACTCTTTGTGGTTGGAGGTGCCACGATGGGAAGGGAGTATCCAGAGGCAAGGAGTTGCTTGCTCCCATTACCATGGAGGGTGGCATACCAGGCCAAACTGAGCATCTTATTCAACCCTTTGAGATCTTGCACCGCATTTACAGAGAAACTCTAGCTCCTCGTGTTGGGAATTGGGACCAAGTGCACTCTTATACATTTGATCTCTTGGCCAACTCAAAGGAAAATCAAGGGAAGGGAAGAAAACTTGATGTCATGGATTATCTATATCAAGAGCTGTGGCTTGCTGTGCTTGATAGGAGAGTTCCTATCTATGGTCCTTTCATCATGGCACTCATTTGTGACAAATGGAGTAAGAAGAAGAACGGTGAGAACATCTTGGAGGATGGTTTGCCCGTGGTCAAGCACAATGTCAAACAACTACAAAGAAAGCTACATACTCTACCGAAGGACAAGGGGGTCTCTAAAACTGCTGGAGGCTCATCTAGTGCTCCATCCCATGCTCCGGATGTTGGGGCTAGTTCTAGTGCTCCTCTTGAGGAACCTTCGTGGTTCAAGAAATTTCAAATCAAGGCCAAGAGAGCACTTTGCTTCAAGTTGGACATCCAAGAGCGCATGTATGAGGCTCATGTCTTTCACAAGAAGGTACCATGCGTCAGAAAGAAATGATGAGGAAGTTGGAGATACCTCATTCTCCCGAACAACCAAGAGATTTGGTTATCACCCCAAGGAACAGTGGATCTCCGAGCATGGTTATTGGAGTGATGATGATGTACCCGGGGCTCAGGATCCGGTTGTGCACCACGGCATGGGTGGAGAGTGACTCTCCATGGGACGTTAGCATAGCGCTTCTCCCTGTTTGGCATTTCGATGACAAAGGGGGAGAATGTGTTCTAGTAGGACTTATCGAGGGGATTTGCATGAGAGGGACACAAGCTTGCTCTTGCTTTGATTCTCTACCGCTTGTGTTCCATCTTATTTGGCTATTTAGTTTGTGAACTTCGTTACGCATGGTGTAAGACATGCATGAACCTACTTGCTTAAGACTATGTGGTACTATGAATACACTTATTTAGCTATCTATCCTTGGTTATGTCATGCGTTTGGCAAGTTATTATTCATATGCTTATCTAGTCAAACTTGCTATGTTTGTAAAATATAAGGGGTGCTCTTCCCACATGAATATGGTGTGTTTTGCATTCAAACGCAAATTACAAATAATGCACACATTCAGGGGGAGCCCGCTTGTCTTTTGCAAATCTTTTGTCGCTAAACATTGTGTTGTCATCAAACACCAAAAAGGGGGAGATTGAAAGGACATTTCTATCCCTATATTGTTTTGATGTTTGTTGAAAACACAATAAGCAGACTAATTGTGTGCTAAAAGATTTACAGGTACATCTTATACTTGCATATGATGGTTGGACTTCTCCTCTATAAGCATCAAGCATGAAGTTGTAGTTTTCCTAGATGTTTTATCTTATAGGAAAACCGTACTATCAAGAGGGGGATCCGTTGTGGAAGTTGGGCGGAATCGATCTTGTACATCTATTATGCACAAACCACATGCACTCCACATCCATCCTACTATTTGGAGTCCTCCAGATTCTACAGGCTCCGGTAGTACCGGATCAAAACCGCCGGTAGTACCGCCCCCTTGCCGGGGACGACAGTGGTTTTGTTTCTGTACTGCCGGTAGTACCGGCCAGTGCCCCGGTAGTACCGAGCCTCCACGCTCGGTAGTATCGAGCCAGGTACCGGGACAGGTACCGATGGACTCCAGGGGGTGGGAGTTTTTGTGAAACTCTCACCGGTAGTACCGGGCCATCGTCCGGTACTACCGGGCCTTCGCGCCGCCGGGTCAACCTCCAGGTTTGATGGTTGTGATCTGCCGTTCGGTAGTACCGGTTTTTTTTGGGCCGGTACTACGGGCCTGCGCAGATTCTGGCCAACGGCCACAATTCGGTGGAGACTATAATATCTAGTCTTCTTCTCCAAAGAAGCTAAGCTTTCTAAAATACTCTCTCCACCATTGTTGCAAAGCTTCAACCTCCTTGATCTCCCACTCCATCGGTTCAAACACCTTCATACTTTGAGGAGTGTCGGAGGAGGTTTAGATCTACACTTCCACCAAAGCAATTTCGATTCCCCCACTAATCCCTAGTGGATCTTGTTACTTCTTGGGTTCGTTGAACCCTAGACGGAAGTTGTGTTCTTCGTGGCTTTGGGAGCCACGGGGAAATGCCGGGAGCCTCCAATTGAGTTGTGGAGACGTGCCCCGGCCTTGTGATTCTTGTGGCTTTGGGAGCCGCGGGAATTCGGTGAGAGACTCCAATTCAATTGTGGAGTATGTCTCATCCTTGTAAAGGTTTGTTGCCGACCTTGAGGGCATCATATAGTGACTCGTGGAGCTCCTCATTGGAGGATAACACGAGGGAGATATGGTGTGCCATATCAAGGCTATTCGGGGCTCACTTGTGAACCCGCACTGCTCCAACGAAGACGTAGCTTTCATTGGAAAGTGAACTTCGGGAATCATCTCCGCATCACCGTGTGGTTATCTCTTAACCTTCCTTTACTTGTATTGCTAGCTTAACTTGTTTAGAATATCTTGCTAGCTTGTTGATTGCTCATCATATAGGATTGTTCACCTAGTTGCATATCTAGTGAACTTATATTTGAGCAAAGCCTTAATTTGATTAAAAGAAAAAGGAAATTTGTAGTTGCCTATTCACCCCCCTCTAGTGAACCTACTCGATCCTTTCACAAATACATAGCTGAACAAAGCTAAATAGAGAGCAAACCGATCTAAATAAGTAGCTGACAGAGCAAATACATAGCTGAACAGAGCTAAATAACAGAGCAAACCGATCTAAATAAGTAGCTGACAGAGCAAATACATAGCTGAACAGAGCTAAATAACAGAGCAAACCGATCTAAATAAGTAGCCGACAGAGTAAAAATATAGCTAAATAACAGAGCAAACCAAGCTAAATAACTACTATAACAGAGCAAATACATAGTAAAAAGAGCGGTCATTTACCTTAGGCGAGGCGGGTCGCTTTCCGTCGCGGATTGCGTCCCAAGCGCCGGAGCCACTGTCAGAGGAGATGTCAGAGGAGACCTCATCCTCCTCGAACACCGGAGTGTCCTCCTCCTCCTCCTCCTCCTCCTCCGCCGCCGTCGCATCTGGCCCAGGGCCCTGGCCAGGGAGAAGAGACCGGTGTATGGCCGCCCGGAGCTGCGTCTGGAACAACGCCTCCTCGGCGGCTTCTATCGCGTGCTCGGCGGCGGAGATGCGGACAACTCTCTCCATCGCAAACGCCCGAACGACACCGTCGGCGCGCTCGCGCTCAAAGGCAGCGCGAGAGATGAGGAGACCGACCTTCAGATCTGAGTCCTCATCGTCCGAGGAGGACGAGATCCGGGCGTCGGGGGTCCGTTGTGGACCTCGTCACAATTGTCATGGAGGTTCAGCTCCGGTTGGCGCCTCGGAGGGTTGGCGGAGGAAGAGGCTCTATCCTGAATTCCGTCGGCGCCGGAGGGGCTCACCATCGAGGGAGTGAAGTAGGTGATGAGAGTGTGAGGCTAGGGTTAGGACCTGGGAGAGTGAGAGTGAGATACACTGAAGTGGGTGATATTTATACGAGCACCGCTTAATGGGCCTTCACACGGGAAACGGAGATTGCCAGAACTCCGTATCTGTTGTGGGCTTATCCGCAACGGAGTTGTTTCTTCCTCCGTTGCCCATATATGGGAAACGGAGCTGTTTTCCACCTCCGTTACCATTGTGTCGGGCCCATCGACCGACTAGCGCGCGCGCACTCGCGGAAGTGCGCGGAACTCATTCTTCCGTTGCCTAACTCGTGTCGTTTTCATAGAGGGGTATCCGATGTGTCGTTCTGTACTAATGAGTGGGCTCATTTGGTAAAACACATTCAGACTGATGCAATAAGGAGCTGTCAAAGATATAAAATCTGATTTTTTTTTTTTTGGAAAATGCAGACTGTATCATAGGGCAAAGAACAGTTGTAACTTACATTTGTGTCATCAGAGCCAGTTGAATCCCAAGCAGTATCCAGCGCTGCAGCTGCATTTATTCCTGACCATTTCTCGTTGATGTATCCCTGATGATCTACAAAAGATGAGCAGAGGCAGGTTATTTGGTTGGAGTTATACATCACCGGTAGTTAGATTACAAAGCATGTGTTGGTGCCACTACCATCGAGAATTAATTTACACTTTTTACGACTGAATGCCATGTCGGAAGGGCTCAATGATGGGAACGGCTTGTTTCCTACTTTTGGAATTATCACAATACAATATAACACTTACTATGAGGTGCAACACAGAATTAAAAGACCGAATATATAAAATAGTTTGAACCTTACCTTTTTTCTTGCGAAACCTGCGGACATGATTGGCTGTCAATATTTGTCTTGGGCAACTGCATAAGTAAATCAATATTCAGTAGTATAGGGACAACCAGATAAGTATGTTCCATATAACCAAACATAGTTTTAATAAACCGAAGTAAATCAATATTGAATAGTATAGGGACAATCAGATAAGTATGCTCCATTTAACTAAACATAATTTTGATCAACCGAAGTAAATCAACATTGAATAGTATAGAGACAATCAGATAAGTATGTTCCATATAACTAAACATAATTTTAGTGAACTGAAGAATTGAGTACAAAACTGAATTGTTAGATCGTTTACCTTGCAGTGGTGTGCTTGCTTAGCGGTGTGGATGTAGATTCTATGTCAGCGACACTCTGAAACATGGAAGCGAAAAGTATAAAATGGCGGAGCATGTTTAGTAAAGGGCAGATACTATCATATTTGTAGTAGGCCACATGAATGTTTTTTGCTTAACCTGAACATGAATAACAGTCTGTAGATCATTGTCAGGATAAAACGAACAACATTTAGAATTTAGTGTATAAAGAGAACTATAATGTCAGGAATGAGCTTGACTACGATAACCTATTCAAGGTTTATCGTAAATTTTATTTCTCAAGATTATTTTGAAGGAATCTAGTTTATTTTAATATGGATATTAAATTATTCGTATATCTCTACCCTCTCACACCCATGGTTTATATGACAACACTGTAGTGCATTGTGTGAAGCATTTCTCAAAACCTTAAGAGGTACAGAGAAAGAATATAGAGATAAAACATATTAATTACTTGCCAAGGGCTGATGTAATCTTGTCTTGTAGTGTGAATGATGAGCTACTGGGCTTAACCTTTAGGCCTAAAGAGATGCAATGTATTCATGAAGAAAAAAAGAATAAGAACAGGTTGGTCCAAAGAGATTACCAGATCAGCGATCTTGAGGCAACATACCCTAACCACATATAAAGTATAAATGCGATTATTAAACTGAAATAATTCCCAAAAGTGAAAGGGTTGGTTCAGTCCAAAACACATACATGCTTGATACTCAAAACATCACAAACAGTTGTAAGTCGCAAAATCTAAATGGAAACACACTACCTCTTGAAGCCATGTTCTCTGTTAGAGTTATATGTTGGCCTTTGGCCTTTTACCTTCTAGCCTTTATGGTGGCCTTTGGCCTTTTATATTCTAGCCTTTTGGCTTCCTCATGTACTATATATTGTGCCCTTTAGGCACCGTGGAATACAAGTTGTTGTTTATCTAACATGATATCATGAGCTATGGTTTTTTTTTGGATGCGCAACTCGTCCTGTCTCCCGATCCACCTTTCTTTTCTTCCGCTGCTTTCTGCTACCTGCTCTTCGGCTCGTCGTATATGCAGTATGTGTTGTTCTTACGCTGCCGCTGCTAGCTGCTCATCCAGATCGACGCGCCGGCCGCCTCTGACCTCCAGGTCGACGCCGCTTGGCTCAAGGTCTGCGCCCATCCGCCAGGAAACAACAGCTGCAGACTGCACGTGCTGCCCAAGTGCCCCTATGCTGCTCGTCGTTGGGTCCTCTTTGACGTGGGCATCTATCTTCTCAGATCGAATCGTTAGCTTTTAGCTCTCGTCAGATTGGCTCTTCTGATTCTATCTTGCTCGTCTACCTTCCATTTCCATTGGTCTCTGCTTTTTCCGTTGTGTCCACCAAGTCCGTTTCTTTTTCGTGTCTATTATCATGCGAGTCCACTATATCTCTGTTTTGTCAGCCTGCTTTTCTTTTCTGGTCCTGGTCCTTTCTATAGGATTTTTGTGGCTTGTCTTTGCATTGTGAATCTACGCCCATTCTCTTGTCTTGGGCTATGATTTTGTGCGCGATGCTTGTTTCTCGTGATGTGCCATCTTTTGACAACCCATCTTTTCTTGATGCGGTGTGTGTCTTTCTCTGATGCGCCATCTGTCTGCATTGTCATTGATCTACGCACATTTCTTTGCCGTTGGGCTTCTTATGTCGTTGGGCTTCTTGTGCTATGATCTTTTGTGACATGCTCTTCTTCTGACCATCTCTCGGTCTGTGTCGGTCTCTTCTTCGACCGATTGTGGCTTGACTCGACAGGTTATTGAAGACTCTTCATGCTATGACGACACTCCCAAGATGCGGATTTTGGATTATCATTTTCTTTTCTTGTTTTACACTTCTTCAAATGCAATGCTATTGCATACACTTTGCATTTGAGGGTTTTTTTTTTAGTTATATGTTGGCCTTTGGCCTTTTACCTTCTAGCCTTTATGGTGGCCTTTGGCCTTTTATATTCTAGCATTTTGGCTTCCCCATGTACTATATATTGTGCCTTTAGGCACTGTGGAATACAAGTTGCTGTTTATCTAACATTCTCAAGCTAAAGCTTCTTCTCCGAAGTTTGCCCCGGTCGAACTCAGGTTGGTCCAAAGAGATTACTAGATCAGCGATCTAGAGGCCATATAAAGTAGAAATGAGATTATTAAACTGAAATAATTCTCAAAACTGAAAGGATTGGTTCAGCCCAAAACACATACATGCTTGATACTTAAAACATCACTAAAACAGTTGTAAGTCGCAAAATCTAAAGGTCAACTGCTTTCTAATTGTACATTATTAGTGGACAAACTAAATTTAAATTCAGAGATGACTATATTGAGTAAAGAATTAGTCCAGTTCGAACAAAATACAAAGTAAGATGAGGAATTATTTTTATCAAATGACAAATTAGTCTCAGTGTCCAAGTATGAAAGGATTGATTCAGTCCAAAACACAAATTACAAAGATAGAACTCACCATACAAAATCATTGCTGAAACTACAAATTCTAATTTCCAGCAATGTAATTGGATCGAACACATCATATAATCCATACCCATGTTCAGATGAGAAAGAATCTTCTGCGCACAGAAAAGAGAACAAATAGATATAGGTACATATGATGAGATGATTTGCAAGCAAATGATAAATCTAAAAGGGATTCACAAATGAACTTTGAGAGGGGGAGAGAGACAATGAGGGATAGGTGAGAACCTCTGTATATATGCCGCCCCCATCCCCCCGCCCACAAGCCGCAAAATCCGAGGACAAGAAGTGGCGAGGTGGACGACATCAATCCTTAGCTCTCCGACCCGCCGCTATCACCGCTTTCTCATGCAGGGGCACGAACTATGAGGAACCGGAGCTCAGATGTTCATTTACAGAGACCCGTCATCTTAATAGCTTATCCTAGCTATAGACAATATTTATTTCCATGCAGTCACGCCACGTCATAAAGGATATTTGAAGGCAAGGTTTTACCTAAGATGAAGGACTGAATATTCTTTTTTTTAATTGGTTGGAATCATTTTCCTTCAATGTTCATTTACAAAGCTGCGAGCAGACCCGGCAGATGCTCTCGATGAACCTGCATTTTCATTGTTATGTCAATGAAATAAGAAGAAAAATATATAGGCAATGTAACAAAGGCCTTTTTTAGTACCCGATGAAATTTACAATGCATAAGAACAGTTCATAAGCTGCAAATAATTGGATAACTGAATTCAGCATAGCTCATGATCATGCTGCTTGTTCCACAGATCCAATAGAACCAATTAAAAATAAAGGTTGTTTGAGTAGGACATGTATCAAGTCATTGGCATCTAATTATGTGTAGGTGAATCATAAGTCATCGGTTGATTTATTTAACATATATTTTCCATAATGACCGTACTGGAGTGAAACGATGCAAATCAAATTAGGTAGAAAAGCTTTAAAATAACATGTGTATGTGCAAGGCCCATTTCAAAATAGTTGACTCAAAAGTTAAGATTACTTTCTGTAGCAGAAATTCCTTCAATATCCAGGAAGTTTGAGCAACTCAAATCATTGCAATAATCCCGTTAGCTACATGGGACACAATATACATGATACTTGCAACAGGTCTGAGGCAGAATGAAGCTCTCAAATATTAATGGAAATTTTGCACTTGGATCAATCAATTAGAAACTTCTGAACGGAACAATTAGTAGGCACAACAAATAGTCAAATATATTTTTGGATTCATAATGTGTGGGAAATAATGGAGGTAGAAGTCCAGAATACTTAATGAGCTGGAGATAACAAATTCAAAGGATAGTATGCAACCTGGGCATGGGCTTTCACATCGAATAATTTAAACTAATCTTCTTAGCGATTTACTACTAATGCTAAAATGTAATAAAGGCACATGTTTTGATGTAACGCTGACATGACAAGAAATTAGATATCTACAACTGGTGCAATTGCAGAAGTTACAGTGACTGGGAATCAAGTTTAACTGTACCTTGAGAGACAGGAAAGAAGTGGATACTGCAGCCATGCATCTGCTCTTCCAGCATGGTGTTCTTGTCAACCACAGCCTCATACTTCTCCTGAAAAACAGATTCAGAATCCAAGCATATGTATGATTCAACATGTATAATAAATGCAGCAACCTAGCACTGTAAAGTGACAGCAGGACCTGCTCAACTTTGGTTCAAACTCAGATGTATCTTCAGGAACAAAACCTCCTCCTCCAGCTTGTCAGTCGCCCGCGCCGTGTTTGCGTACTTCTCCTGCATACATATATCCCTTACAGACAAATAGGTTTACCACGTAGAGCAGGCTATATATTCTAGCAAGATCTGGTGTTCCCCTGTTGTACTTTATATTCTAACAAAAATATCATTTTACCACGTAGATACAATCTATATTAATAAAAAGCGGTGGCATGTATTATTCATGAGAACGAAATCCAACAATATGGCAATCGACTGAAAAGTAATGCAGAGACCAAAATTTAAACAATATAGATTAATTCTATTTATGAGAAAGAAATCCAACATATGACAATCGACCGAAAAGCAAGTGAAAAAAAAAAAGTGCCGAAGCATCAATAGGAATCAAAGAGTAAAATTTTCCCAATTCAGCTGCAGTGCAATTCCATATGTGAGACCTAATTTCAAATCAACTTCTTACTACTTAGGTGCAGCAAGAAACAAATCCTCTAGCCGAGGCGACAGAAAGATTCAAACCTAAACTGTAAATATCCTATTCCACAACAAGCGGCTTGTGCTATCTCCATTAGAGCACATTTATAAATAACATGGAGAAACCTTACAGGAAATTCAGAGGTACAATTCAGAAAAGACATCCTTTTCGGCTGAACTCAATTGATAACAAGATCGAAGCCTGAAACATCAATAAAGATAAGGAATATTCATCATGTACACATAACTGAATGCACTAATCATAAGACAGATGCACAAATAAGACGTGACTCTAATCTGATTGCACCTTCTATCCAGCTAGCAGTCATAAAAAAAGTAATCCGAGGAGCAGCAACAGAAGCACCACTCAGTGGTGAATGCACCTCCATCTTCAAATGATCCTTCTTCTGCTATTACCACCTATGTAATATTGCAACCATAAAAATTAAGAGAGAATGGAAGTTTTGACAAAAAACAACTATGTAGAACTATCTTAAACTGAAGGCTCGTATCAATTTAGAAAAAGCAACAGAAAGCGATGATATTAGTGCCCTACAGATTTCTACACCCAAAGGCACAAAAGGTAATGTAACATGAAAAATTTCAATCATCTAAAGAGCTAAAGATATGTTGGCACTTATAATCTTTTTGAGAAGCTCGAGGATAATAGAAATTCTTCATCGACTTCCGATAACCTATGCAAGTGAAAATATTAAAAGAAAATGTAGCCTCCACCGAATATAAACATATTTCTAGCCTCCTCAAAGATAAACCACATAGCAACATAAATAAATCAGCTTCCATCGCCCAAAATAAATGTTGAATCTTGGTGGGATAAGGGAGGTAACCCATGACCTGGGGATGAAGATAAAAAATATGAGCTTGTAGCTGCCTTCTTCTCCTCTTCTCAGTCTACTCTTCATCATCACATCAGCGAAACTCCATCCATAGAGCTCTGTGGCAACACTGCCAATACTCTGCAACCACCGCTCCTCACCATATCATTTAGCGTCCCCCTAGATCTTCTTCTCTCATCAAAGCTGCAAGACAATTAAAGTACACAAGTTTGAAATAATAACCCAAAACAGCCTTGAAATTTTTGCAAATAAAACATAGCTGGCCCAATATGCAAACAAATGAGCTAGGATTTTTATCAAACACATTGTAAGCATAGATAAAAACTCTGCAATCAACGATGAGATTTTTGGGGGTTAATCAAACATAATGAGTATGCCTCCACTTTAACCCTAGCCTCCAGGAAAAAGAGGAGCACCGGCAGCGCGAGCAGTGACCTTCTCTCCTACCTACCATGAAAGCATCGTTCCTCTGAAAGAGAGAGGGGAGAGAGAGAGAGAGAGAGCTCACCTTGCATCTCTTGGCGACTTGATTTCAGTCACCCACGCGGCGGCGGCGTGCTGCTTCCCTGCGCGTGGTCCTCCTCGCCACCATTGGTGCATCCAGCCTTGCGCGCCTTGCAGAAGAGGAGAGGCGCACGACGTCCATCCCGAGCTCTTCGCGTGCGCCACCATCAACGATGGCTGAAAGAGAAGAGGTGAGACGGGAGAGTGAGAGAAATCAGAGTGGAGAACAGAGATACACACCTGCCGCCGTGCCTCACGCCCACGGACTCCTCGTCTCCGTCCTTGCGGCCGGATTTTACTGCTGCACTGGAGAGGCGTCGCTGGCGTCCGATGGGACGAACGATGGCGGCGGCGGCAGGCTGAAACCCTAGATCGAAATGGTTCAGCAGCGAGCAGGCGAGGGGCATATGGCCTTGGGGCGGCCGGCAGCGAGGGCAGGGGCGCAGCGGGGCACCGCCTGTAGCTCCCGTACCCAGCGTCGCCTCCCAGTTCGCCACGTGTGTATAGCCGCCGTCCCGTCGCCATGGCCTAGACGTGAAAAGACGATTCTACCCCTGGAGTTCGATTGAACCACAACCCCTGCCACCGCGTCGCGACACCCCCCCTTCCGCAGCGCACACGGGAACGACCAACCACACAGGATGACATGTGGGTCTAGAAAATATCTAGGGCCACCAGCAACGACTCAGGGTAACGTCCGGGCGGGTAGAAATCGACCGGCCGATGGGGGGAATCTAGGAAATGGACGGTTAGGATCTGATCAAGTTTTTATAGGACGGCCAGCATTATCTAAACTCTGAGGAGAGGGCTGGCACCCCAAGGATGTTATCTTGTACCACAGTACAAGCACTGATTAGTCACGACTAGCTAGAAGCATCCTACCTAATTGAACATGGGATGTGGTTATGTATCGTTGACTTGATTAACTAGAGCCGATCAAAATCGATCGGAAGTCGTGCGAATCCGACTAGTAAAAAACGATCGATGCATAGTGGTGCAGTCATGCACTGTAAACAGTACTTCTAGTTTCCTACTCGACCTAATCAGCTAATTAAATTACTTTAATCCAGGCATGTCCAACCCACTTGTCTTATCCACGTTTGAATTCTTGCATGTTTTTTTTTGTGCTGTAGCTTCTTTAAAAGATTAAGGATGAGGTGGTGATGTGGCCTAAGGGGTGGGCGTTCGGTCTTTTCGGTTAGTTCGGTTCGGTCTTTCCGGTCTTTAACAATTTCGGTCATCCAGAAATGATACCCGTAATAAATTCGGTCTTTTCGGTTTTCTGTTCTTCGGTCTTCGGTCATGACCAAATAGACCAAAATATAGGGCGCTAGAAGGGGAATCGGCGCCCGGGACTGGGAAAGTGGGAAGCGATCGACTGGTCTCTCATACACGGGAGAATCTACAGTACGCTGGGCTGAGATACCCACTTGTTGAGCCTAGAGACTAGATGGTATGGTTGGTTTAGTAGTTGGGCATATAGACTAGATGTACACATAAGCTGGGCTGACACACAAATTCGGCTGCTTCCGTACGTAATTCACTCAAAATAAAATAAAATCGGTCTTTCGGTCTATTCGGGTTATCTATAAGTGATACCCAAATTTCTGATCTAATTTCGGTCTTTTCTAATTTGCTACCCAAATTTCTAACGGTCTTTTCGGTCTCGGTCATTTCGGTTTCGGTCTCGGTCTTTTCGGTTTCGGTTTTCACTCTTCGGTTTTTATGCCCACCCCTAGATGTGGGGCACTGCCGGTGCTAAAGCGTTGTTTAATGTGATGCCACGAGAGTAGGTGTTTTGTGTGGCCTTGCCTCTCTTTTGGGCAAGGCATTAGCTTGTAACAACTCTAAAAACTTCTTCTTAATTAATTAAATGGCAAGTCTTTTGCCTCGTTTCACATAAATTTCAGTAGACCTTCTATTAAATCTTATATACATAATAACCCACTTAAGTTGGTAATGCGGTTGTGTAAATTTTTTGAAGACCCAGTTAACTTTTTTTTAAGATGGTGATACCTCACCGCCGGAAAGTACTAGTGGCTTCGGGTTCACTCGAGTTTGGTTTTTCCACAAAATTTGAAAAACATACTTTTAGGTAGTAAAAATTCTAAAATTTGGTATACAAATACATATACACATTTTGTACATAGGCCATAAGTTTCGTAAAGAAAACTATATTTTGGGTTACACAAAAATGAGAACTTTTGTTGTGGGGTGGGGGGGGGGGGGGGGGGGGGGGGGGGGGGGGGGGGGGGGGGGG